>JAYESA010000009.1:141687493-141914993 GCA_036927795.1 Iris macrosiphon | reverse complement strand
TCCCGTGCTGCTGTAACAAACAACCCAAACCCTTTCCTGATGTATCACTGTAAATGGAAAATCCTCCTACACCTGAGAGCAATATCAAGATGTGAGATATGGTCAACCTCCTATTCAGCTCCTCAAATGATGGCTGACAATCCTCAGTCCAGACAAATTCTATGTCCTTTCTGGTTAGTCTAGTCATCGGCTCTGCAAGTCTGGAAAAGTCCTGAACAAACCTTCGGTAGTAGCCCGCCAATCCAAGCAAACTCCTGATATCTGCTACTGAACTCGGGGTAGACCATGATTCAACTGCTGAAATCTTTTTCGGGTCCACTGAGATTCCATCTCCTATAATAACATGCCCAAGGAATTCAGCCTTGTCAAGGAAGAATTCACACTTTGATAACTTGTCATACAACTTCTCCTTCATGAGGGTCTACAGAACTATCCTCAAGTGCTGCTCATGCTCCTCTGGGGTCTTCGAATATATCAGAATATCATCAATGAAGACTACAACAGACTGGTTCAGGTACTGATGAAACACCTTGTTCATCAAGTTCATGAACACTGTCGGGGCATTGGTCAACCCAAACGGCATCACCAAGAACTCGAACTGCCCATAACGAGTCCTGAAAGCTGTCTTTGGGATGTCTTCCCTTTTACTTTCACCTGGTGGTACCCTGACCTCAAGTATATCTTTGAGAATACCTTCACTCCGCTCAACTGGTCAAACAAGTCATCAATCCGCAACAACAAATATTTGTTCTTGATAGTGAGGTTATTAAGTGCCCTGTAGTCGATACACATACGTACTTACCCATCCTTCTTTGGTACAAAAAGTACTGGAGCACCGCATGGTGATGAACTGGAATGGATAAAGCCCTTGTCTTGTAACTCATCCACCTGCTTATTCAACTCTGTCAGTTCGCTGTTGTTCACTCTATAGACGTACTGAGATATCAGCTCTGCCCAGATAATTCCATATCTATGTCCGGCGGCAACCCCAACAACTCCTCTGGAAAGACATCCATGAACTCTACAATCAACGGATGTGGCGGCTCCTGCTCTTCTACCAAAGCTCCACAGAAATTGCCTTCGCTCTGCTCTGCTCCTCGGACAAACTCAAACTCCGGTTCTCATGGCGTCTGAAATAAAACTCTGCCTCCACGACAATCGATACTAGCATGAAGCCTACTCAACCAATCCATCCCGAGTACTATATCGTAACTCGGAAGTGGCATTACGAGTAAATATACGCTCAACTCGTGGACTCCCAAATAAACTCTCTGGTTCTTACAAACATCACTGACCAGGATAATGTCACCCCCGGTCGTGATCTTGTAAGTCCGTACCAATGGTTCAGAATCAAGACGATGCTTCAAAGCAAAAGATATAGATACAAAGCTATAAGAAGCACTATAATCGAATAAAACGTGAGCTGGAAAGGAATCGAGATAAACTGAACCTGAGATGACATCGCCAACCGGCTCTCCCTCCTCGATAGTTAAGGCATAAACTCCCCTATGTCGTTGCGCTCCTCTCTGCTGCTGATGCAGGGCAAACTGTTGCCGCTACGGTGGAAGAGGTCCTCTCTGCTGCTGTTCCACTGATGGTCTAGCGGGTGCCCTCTGCGCCTATCCTCCACCCTGAACTGGATGAGTTGGGACTTTAGGATAATCCCGCAATTGATGATCTCCCGATCCACAGAATAAGCATTGGCCTAGCCTCATCCTGCATGCGTCCCATCCGTGACCTTACTTCTTACAGAAAGTGCAAGGAACTGCAGCCATCTGGATCTGATGCATCTGATGTACCGGCGCTCTAGCTAGCCCGTGATACTGCTGCCTCTGGTGCTGGTAAGGCCTCTGGTGCTGCTGCTGGAAATGAGGCCTCTTTGCTGGACCCATGTTGGTGCTGGATCCTCATGTTTCCTCCGGCCTCTTAGAGCTAAGCTCTATGTCATCCTCCGCTCTCTACGCCTGTCTAAAAATCTTCTCGAAGGTGGCGGTAGGATCTCCATTGGCATGGGATTTGACCTCCCAGTTCAGGCCCTTTCTGAACTTCCTGGCTCTGTCTCTAGGGTTCTGACCCTCCATGAAGTGACCTAGTCGGCAATACTCTGCCGTATACTCGTCCACTGACATACCTCCCTGGACGAGGTACTCGAACTGGCTCTCCAAGGATATAAGAGCACGTTTGGAAAGAACTTCTCCTTGAAAAGCTCTTTGAAGGCTTCCCAAGTGAGTCATGATAATGCAATCTTGGGTCTGTCCGGAACCATATCAAGGTAATGTCGAACATCATACACCCTGCTGCCTCTATCTGTAGCATCTCTAGAATCTATGCCAGCTTCAGGTTCCGCTCGATGTCCTCGATCCACTCATTCGCATAAAGAATCTTCTCTGTGCCCCTGAAGTCCTTCGGGCCCATCCTCTTGAAGTCTATGATGGTACCCGGCCTCGGCTGTTGAGGAATAAACTGAGGTGGTACCATTTGTGGCTGGACTAAAGTAGCTCTCTCCACTGATAAAAGCGCGATCTGGTGAGCATTTTACATGCTCTGTCGTATGGCCTCTAACTGTCACTGTCGTGCCTCCATAATCTGCAGGAAGTGCGCGAACATCTACGTCTGATCAACTACTGGTGGTGGAGGTGGAAGATCCTCGGAAACTGTCTGCCCTGTCCTCGACACTAGAGGTAGACCATCGTCTGAGGGTGCTTCCCTCTAGGGTGATGAAGTGACTGATTGTGTTATCGCGGCACCTGATCGCTGGGAACGCGTCTTCGACGACATCCTGAAGATAGATTGAAATACGGAATCAATATTGAATATGATACGATATCATCAAAGAAGGATATAACTTTATTCGAAGTTAAGAAATATTCAAATAGATAAGGATTGAAAAATATATTTTGGAATGTTCCTAGTTGTGATTGAGTAAACTCTCAGTCTAAATCATATTTCCTAAAGCAGGCTCGTAGCAGTACTCTAGACGAGCACAACTACGATATCGTACTACTTACGAATCTAGACCAGCATGGGCCACCACTAAAACTATGTCACGACCCGCACCCGGATATTCGGCCACGAGTACGTGGTTATGCCCAGCCTACGCCATAGAATCGGCGGTAGAACGCTGTCTGGATCATTTCTAACTATCTAACATCTCAACAATATAATATGGTACTTGTCAATTATCTCAACTCCAAACGGAGGAGTAATATGGTATCTCACAAGTATAACTAATTTCAATCACAAAACAAACTAAGGAAGAATAATGCACGAATGGAATAGCGAAGGAAAGAACAAGATACAATCCACAATCTGAAATAATATACAAACTATGAATCTCAACAAAAGAATAGTCTAATACAATCCAACACAAATAAACTAGACCTCCTCGGGCTCTGCAACTAAGTCCTCCTAGTATATAGGAGTATCCTCTATAGGTACGCCATCCTACGGCCTGTAGAATATGGGACACTGCTCTATAAGCCAGTCATCTGGAAAAATATATCCAGTCAGGATTGAAGCGAACTACATACCTCTGAAAGCTGTTCCAATAACATAATCGAGCATATAAATAGATATAAAAATGAAATACAAGATCTCTAAACATATAAATGAATGAACAATAGATATACAGGTAATGTACGAGAATATAGATTAACAATATGAATATCAGCAATATGATAAAGTAACTGCAATCTAACTAATGTGCCTCAGAATACAAGTTTATTTTGTGATCAGGTTGGGTGAACATGATCAGGTAAGACGATTATAAGTAAGGTATGTAAGCAGAATGTAAACGATATAACAATAGGGCTTTGATCACATAATCAACTCCTACTCTCCCACCCCAACTAATATCGATAGAACCAATCATGACACGCTACGAACACGAAATATAACAACTGAACACGAGCAGTAGGTGTACATAAATATCATAACCACCGAACACGAGCGGTGGGTGTACACGAATAAGCACACTGAACATGAGCAGTGTGTGAACATAAAATATAATCAATACCCAATATACACGATGAGATATATGTACACGAGTACCCACTGAACACGGAGGGGATTACATCTCCTGACAGGATCCATGTATTACCAGTCCGTGAAATCACTATGTCGGAATCAAGTATAAAATTCTAGAATATGCATATATACAATATTATGAATTGAAAACTACCAGAGAAATGTACTCGCCTGAAGTCCTGAGCAAGGTGTGTCTCTCGATGCCCAAGTTGGTGTCACACAGACCTATATATGGTATGTTGCATCAATACAAGGTTCAAGAATAAAAATAAGTTAAGTTGATGCAATTCTAAGTCATTAAGCCATTTTTAGGTCAAACCGATGAAATCTAGGTTGCAAGAGTCTAACACTAAGTCACTAAGTCGATATACTATGAAACTAAACTATACTAACTAAACTAGGATACTACAAGACACTCAAAAAGCCGTATCCTAAGATACGTAAGTTTAATTATATGAAAATAGTGTTTTAGATATATATACAAGTCAATAATTATAATACTATATCAAAACAAATGAAATAGGATACCTTGGCCTTGCACTAATGTGTATCACACCTATCTCGATAACCAAACTAAATACCTTGGGTATCGACCCAATACCAAGGTATCCTGAGGTAATACTAACCTCGACATAATAGCTAATACATATATATAAATAAAACCCCAAACTCATATACTAATCATAAGATAACGCTATAATGTATATATTAAGTATCACTCTAACTATCTAATATACTTTACCTATTAGCAATATATAATAGACTAACTATATTAATATATCTACTACTAACATATATCACCAATACATCAACTAACTACTATTATCAACTATTAACTAACTCTAACACTATAAAATACTAAACCAAATATAAGCTAACTACCCAAAACAACAATACCTAATAAACCCCAAACCCAACTAACAAACTATTAACTAACTATTACCTGAATATAGCTACTGACATAGGAACCTCCCTGCCTGCTAATACAGCTACCAGGTGTTACGGTGGTTCTTCTCTTTGCTGAGCACTGTGCAGTGGTGCTTATACCTTGCTATCCAGTCGTGGCCTGAGGACTGAGCCCCTCTTCATGCTGTTCTGCAGCTACTAATACTTCTCTGCTGTGAACCACTTGCTGCATGCCCGAGCCCAATGTAAATATTGAATGCAGTTGTTGTACTGCAAAGTTCTTCTTCTGTTGAATGCTGAGCGATGACTGCTGGGTTCGTCACTGCTGTAGTGTACTACAATTATTTGATACTGGCACCGCTCGACTTCCTTGTTGAGCTGCAGCAGCTCTCTGTTGTTGCTGCCTGAGTGTAGCTGCACAGTGCTGTGCGTTTCTGAAATACTGTGCAGAAGGATACTGCACAGTCTCCCTTTGCTGCCATTTCTGATCACTGTTTGGCAGTGCACCCCAAGCTCCTCTCCCCTGCTAACACTGATGCTTACCCTCACTACTCACACACAAACCGACAAACACAACACATATAACCCTCTATGTATATATAACAATAGCAATACATATATATATATATATATATATATATATATATATATATAGATACTCCTCACTCTATGCATATCTCTATATATATATCAACACACACACACACACACACACACGCACATATATATATATATATATATATATATATATATATATATATATATATATATATATATATATATATATATATATACTCACATACATATAATCAAACACGCATGAATATATACAAGTACACACACACACACACACACACACACACACACACACATATATATATATATATCACTACATACTCTAATATATAGACACATAGACACACACATATACACAAACTCATATATACTATTATATACATATATACATCAAATAAATATCATATATATATATATATATATAAATACACATGTACGTATAGCATTTAAAGCAAAACACCAAACACGTGGAGTACACCGCACCCGTATCACACTAATTCTATGTTACGCTTGCGATACGGCTCCACCACACAACCAAACGCATCTCGGAGGACACGAGCAAGTCTAATACACTAATTATAAATAATACATATAGTAATTAGATTAACTACATGTCCATGTCATAATGTGATATGCACAAGTTCCCGTGTCGGAGGAAAACTACCAAAATTAACCCGTTTCGTCAAATTAACGAGATACGGCCTACACGTACCCAATTGTGGATACGACACTAGTCACAAACATGCCATCATATGCCATTTAGATCTATTAGACCAAATGACAACCACTACATATGCAATCTTGGAATTCTCCTAAAATTGACACCAAAATGCACATAACTTTCACCGTAGGTCTCCGATGAACCTAAAACTAATTTCTATGGGTAGCCTATGCATGATGTGGGTTAGTTTTTCATGGTTAAATCTCAGATCTAGAGTCTATTAAAAAGGGAAAAACTGAAATATACCTATTGGGAGATGGATTTTCAATAAAAAGTTCCCAAATGCAATGTAATTCCTCTCCTTGTAGATCTTGGCCTCCTCCTCCTTGCTTCCTTCTTATAGATCCTTGATGTAAAAGCCTCAATGAAGAATTAGAGAAGAAATTTGTGAAAAATTGGTGGAGAATTGGTGAGGGAATGAAGGAAATTGGAAGAGGGAAGAATGTAGATCTAAAGGAATTAGGAATTGAAAAGTGAAATGAGCACTCTCTCTCCTCAATCTAGGGCCGGCCATATACCCTCTCCATGCTAGTATAAAATATCTTATTTACCCCTTGGGGCCTATCATGAAGAAATTAATTAGGGAGGAAAGGTTCTAGTCTAATGGTTACACTAATTCATCCAACCTCCTAATCCATGGGCCTATTTCATGGGCTCAAACTAAACTCATCTAAAATATTGATTTATGCAACTAATAAATAGGTTAGGTCCACTGCACAAGTCTAAAATAAGTCTACAACTAATAAAAACAAATAATATAGTAATTAATTAATTATGTATGTATAATATTTAAATACAACAATCCTAAAATTAAAATTACCCATATCAATTACCAAACTACCCTTAAATAAAAATGTGAGGGTGACACAATATGCCTTGTCCAACTGTAGAGCATGTTCTCCCTGTCTCTCTACCTGTTGGTGAAGACGCACGTCATGCGTCCTTGTAGGCTATCTATGCGATACCCACGTCTGAGGGGAAGAGTGTTCAACACCTAGACTCTGGCAAAGAAAAATACTACGATGCCTGAAGTTTGGGGGTTGACATACAGTCCATGCGCCCACAGCGTGGGGCGCAGAAGAAGATGCATGTGACACTGAACTCTAGGGGTAGGAAGGTCGCTGCATGCGCCACCGACAGCAACAAAAGTTCTGTCTTCGACAGAATCTCCTGCAACGTCGACTCTATGTGCAACTTGTAAGAATGAGAGAATCTGGACTCTTCATACTTTGCACCAGTGTGTGTTAGGACGAGAAAGTCTAGGGCAGTATGAGCTCGCCAAGATCAAGCAACTGCTTAGTTGACATACCGTCAGATGCGCCGCTAACTATTATCAAGAATTTCGATGGAAAGTTATACAAGATTGACCCATGCGCCCAGCCCGTAGTGGCATAGGGATATGGTAAGTCTCAAAAGTCTTCTTCTGATGACTTAAAGAAAGTTCTTGTACAAAACCCAGGTCAGGGAGCAAGAACATTACCTAGACGCCCATGTCAAAATGAGGGTGTCAAGGTGAATCATCCCTCTCCCGATTTGTGCCATGTGATCAATCATAACCACAAAGCGGGGAAAATATCTACGACATGTGAGATGCCTCCTCCGGGCATCACGGTGCCAAAATTGTCATCAACTTTTGCTGTGCTAAAGTTGTAGTACCTGCAAATAGGCAATCGATATTTCAGCGACTGCAACCAAGGACACCCATCCGGCAGCATCCCAAAAAATATGTGCAAATACAAAAAGAGGAGTTTTCCTTTACCTCATGTTGTTCCACGTGAAGATATCCCTCCATGAAGGGAGGCTGGAAGTCCAGCACATCCAATCCTCCACTCTCGACCAACGTGTCAAAAAGGCAGAATCAAGCAACGGTACCTACAGAAGGAGTGTTCTTGGGCACCCGCTCAAAGGCAAAAGTGTCATCAGCTAGGGGTAGTATTTCCTCAAGACCCAAGATGACTCTGCAAGATGGGGGTAGCAATCCACCGAAGCCCTATGACACCCCATCGTTCTGAGGAGACAGTGAATCTCAAGGAACAAACACTAGGATTCCTAGGGGTAGTCACCCTCGTGAAAGAGAAGCACCTTCCGACGTCGGGGGTAGTGTTCCCTCCAAATCTGAAGGAGATGCAACGCTGCCAACTTTTCTTGAGAACTATTTAATCACTAGTGCCTTCATTGTCATCCCCAGCTATGTTAATATCCTTACATGGGGAACACTACCCCCGATATTGTATATCTAGCCTTCCCTTTCTCTATCCTCCTTATTCTTCTTTATTTCCTTATCTTTCTTAATTTTATTCTTCCTCTCCTCCACTTGGACGAACCCTATCCCAAGCCGTGAGCTTTCCTTGGGTAGTAGTGGTATTAGTTTAGTAGTGGGTTTAGGCAATTATATCTTGCCAATGAGAAAGAACTTGCTATATTACATTGATTTAGTTTTCTTGTATTTTATTACTCTATATTATTCTCTATATATTACATTGTATGAGTTTCTCTATATATTTAATTCTTGGTATTTTTTATTTTGATGCCTTGGTTGGAGTAGATCTAAGTTTCCAGTTTGTAGCTTCCATAAGTTTACTTGGTGTTGATCTCTTAAAACTTAATATTTTCCAAAACTACTGGTTCCATGTTGATGAGCACTTAATTTTATGAGATTTTGAACTTTACTTTGCTGGATTCAGACTTGAAATGAGAATTTCATGGAGAATACAAGTTTTTTAGACTTGGTGATTTTCTATGGCAGACTTGCTATTTTTGGGAAGACGGGACTTTATGCGCCCAGCACCTATGCGGCAGAGAGTGTCATGCGGCACAAACTCTTTGTCGCATATCCTTTCAGCATGTGCGTAAATTATTGGACGCATGATTGAATCCACACTTGAGTTTTTGAAACAAAGTGCTTGAAAAAGCTAAGTGTCAAAAACTCTTTGTGTTGACTTACTGGTTGCATAAAGGTATCCATGCGACCAAAGTCTCATGCACCTCTTCCTTGATTGAGCGCATGATTGAACCGACCTTGACACGACTTTTTATAATTTTGTCTTTTTTCTCTAACTCCATTTCTTGACCAGTCACATCGGTCACTTCTCTGATACGGCCAGTCACATCAGTCACTTCCCTGACCTTGTATTTATTGTATGCCACTCACCTTGTCCCGAGGAGTAGACTTTGTATCTTTTCTGTGCCAGCTCTTCCATGTGCAAACTCTTCCATGTGCTAGCTCTTACTTGCGGCCAGCTCTTGTATGCGACCAGCTTACCCCATGCGCCTATGATACTTGTAGTAGCTTAACTTCTTATGATTCGTTCTCTTATGGTTTAACTATTTCTATTGTTTAGCCTATTCTGTTTAATTGTTATAAATGCAAGCTATCTCTAAATTGCTTATAGCATGTATTGTGATAACCTGCTAGAACCTGGAATTTTATGAACATGGATTGTATTGACACTGTTAATCTGAACTCCCGACACTTGACCTGTATTAATACTCCTGATAGTGGCTTGATGAAGCACACTCCTGACATGCTAGAATTGAACATAGATTGTATTCGTAATAGCAGACTTGCTATGATATTCCTGATAATAGCTCATCGTATCGAGTTAACATGACCTGTACTGATACTCCTAATAGTGGCTTGACGAAATACACTCCTGACATGCTAGAATTTCCTGAATTGTAATGCTTGAATTAATAGGATAAATTCCCGTAGTTAATTTTCTTGCTTCTATCCTGAATGTACTTATCAAGCTACTGTCATGTCCTGTATCATGTCTAAGGCAAATTCTTGAGCACCACGGTAAGGAATTCTTGATAATTTGTCCAGGATACCAACTAGATTAATGAATTAGAAGTATCTAGAGAGATTTACTGGCTACATGCAATCCCGATATCCCAATAACACCTGATGGATTTTGAGCTCTCCGTCGTGAGGGACACACTTCCAACACGTCGTCAAGTGTTGCATTGCCTGTAAATTACTATACCTGATATAATCTATTCTATATATCCTTATGCTTGGATAACTCGGATAGTCTGCAGGGCATGTAGCTGGATGGAATATCAAACTACATGTGTTAGTAACTAGGACTGTGATAACCCTAATTAACTAATAATAGAAAGCCGTAGGGCATGATTGACCGTAATTGCTTGATTTTTAGTCTAGTTCTGTCCTGATTTATTTAACAACTGATCCAAAAACTGTAACCTGAGTACTGATTCCAGATATCCTTGTTTAAATACTTTAGAATTGTTTAACTATTATTTTACCTGCTGCACTTATTTAATTGTTCCTTTTGCTATTTCTTACTGATTTGTCTGCATGCTGGTTTTAGTTCCTAAGTTGGCTCTCTTGTGGTACTTGCTATTTTGGGGTATGATCCCACTGGTTTTGTATAGCCTAATTTTGAAGCAGGACCGCAGGATCTTCCATATTTTTTGCGTCAAGATGGTGAACACCAAGAGCACCCAATGACATGAGTAGGTTTCTTCTTTATCACCCACTTGATCTTGTCCTTATACTTTGGAGTCTTTAGCCACCGAGCACGTATTTAGCTCGTATCTTAGAACTTGATATCTTGCCTACGGGCCTACATGTAAAGCATATTCTAGACTATAGCTATAGCTATAGCTATAGCTAATCATGTAATATTGTACTCTTGCTAGTTCTTCATTTTGTAACTAGCTTCATGATCATCTGTGTATGTATAGTTTGTGATGCCATACTATTATATGTTTGGTGATCATACATCCTGTAACTTGTTGCTTGCTTGAGATTGAGACACCTAGGACTCTTGACCCAAAAATGACTATTGGATTATAGAGTTAAACCCTCACATGTCTAGATAGTCGTGACCTTATTTCGGGGTATCAAGTACTTTAGGGTACAAAGTTGTCTTTGTCCGCCTTCGTTCTCCAGTATTCTGGTTCTAGGGCTTGACAACGGGACATCTACCTCGCAATGACGCTCTCCTCACTAAGCTCTTCGTTGGGACACTGTTCGGAATAGCCTTCGACTGGTTGTGCAGTCTCAAAGACAATTGTATCTTGTCAATTGAAGACCTTAAAAGTCTCTTCCTTGCTCGATTCTGTCACTACCGCTTTCTCGGAGAGGGATATTTTTGTCTTTTCCTAATTAATGGTAATATTGTGAATATTAGTATTTTAAAATTTATTTTTTTGAATGATAATTGTATTTTACAAAACTTATATTGATATTTTTGGATCATTTATTTATTTCAATATTTGGTATTGTTATCTATGTTTATATATATTGTATATAGTTAATGGTTAGTTTTAGCCATTAATTATATTAGTTGTTAGTTAGCCTAATTGGACCTAACTAGACACTTCATGGACCAACTTTAAGTTAGAAATACTTGAGCCCAATAGTTAGTAATTTTTATTAAGTCAAGTGATTAAATTAGTCAAACCATTAGGAGTAGAAGCTTCCACATTAATTATATTCCTTCATGACAAGCCCCAAGGGGTAGATTGGACACTGTACCATACTTGGAGACCAAGCAATAGGGGGAGGGCCAGCCACTTGAAGAGGGGGAGACTCTCTCCTCTTCTTATTTTATTCTAATTTTAGATCTAGATTTTGTTCATCCCTAAATTCTCTCCTCCCTCCACCAAACATACAACAAATCTCTACCAATTCTCTCTCAAATTTACCCTTATTTCACCATTGGAGACTCTAGAAGCAAGAAGAAGGCAAGGATCTACAATTTAAAGGGATTTATAGAAGTTAAAGCTTCTTGGAGGTCATTGGAGACTTTCATTGAAAATTCATCTCCTAATAGAGAAAATTTAGTTTTTTCCTTCTAATTAGACTCTAAATCTGCAGTTTAATCACTAGGAGCCTACCTATGGTATAGGGCTACCTATAGGAAGAAGATTAGACTACTAGGGACCCCTATTTTGGATGTTATAGTATTTTTTTTGTCCAATTTAGGGGAAAATTTGAGATTAGTGCACCATGTGTTTGTCAATAGGTCTAGTGGACCAAATTAATATTTGTTTGGTTGTGTGAGACTAGTGTCATGTCCACAAATGGATACGTGTATGACGTATCATGACAATTTGGTGATACAGATTAATTTTGGGATTTTTCTTTGACACGGGTGATACACATGTCATATTCTGATACGAACACATAGTTAAGTAGTTAGCACTTCGTATTATTGGAATTATGATTCTAGACTTGCTTGTATCCTTTGTGATATATTTGGTGATATGTTGGGGCCGTATCACAACCGTATCAGAGATTTGACGTGATACGGGTGCATTGTACTCCACGTGTTTGATAAAATATCTAATACTCTAATTAATGGTATTTATGTCTATTTTAGATTACTATTAGATATATATGTATATATATGAGTATAGATGTTTGTATCTATATTATGTATCATAGATATGGTAGAGTGTGATTAGAGACCATGTGTTTGTTTGTGTGGGCTTTGAGTAGAGGATATCCTTATAGATATACATATGTTATATATATTATGTGTTTTGTATATTCTAGTATGGAAGCTTGAGAGGATGTTCTTTGGTTGTACGTGTTTGCAGTGGTGAGGGAGAGTTGTGAGCACACTAGAATTGGTTCTCTAGTATTCAGTTGCAGTGAAGCAACTGACATCATGTATTAGTGCACTGTGTGCTCGAGCATTGGAAGAAACTGAATACTGTGTTCAGTTTAGGTAGTGTTCAGTTAATTGGAGTGTATTAGGGAGTTGGGGATCTTGACTGCACTTTTGGGGGTTCTTGGGAAGTAATAGCTAGGGGTATAATTAGAGGAGCTGCTGCTGTTAGCAGCAGCATTTGGCAAGAAACCGCAGTAGCAGCAGGGCATCATATGCACCGGCATCTAGAGGAGTAGTCATCTGGTTGTAGAGTTGGGGTTAGATAGGATACCCTATTATAATATTTGGAGGGGGAAGGGTTCAGAAACTAACTGGTATATGAGTATAGATTGGGGACTGCTGCCCTCAAATATGTGAGGGAATACAAGCTTCAGTTGGGGGTTGTCTACTGTTATAGGTAATGCAACAGTTGGTTAAGGTGGTACTAGATGTATCATGAGGGAAAGAGCAGTAGCTAATGTGTGAGTTTTGTGTAAGGGTTATGTGGTGTATGTGCCAATGTGGTTTGATGTTTGAGTGTTAGTTGGTTATGAGAGCAGTTAGTATATTGATATTAGTTAGTGATTAGTTTAAGTAAATATGAGAGTAAAAATTAATATATATATATATATATATATTTATACATATTGTCAGTTGTTAGTTAGAGTATTAGTTACAGTAGTTGTTAAGTTATTGTTAGTGTGTAAGTGTGTGATGATATAGAAGAGCAACTATGCAGGGAAAGAAATAACCGAGCATGGGACTGATACCATATATCAGTAATAATACATAAGTGAGGATGAAAGGATTAATGTTCACATGAGTTGGTCATTTAGAGTGGCTCAGGTTCATATACTGGGGCATCAGAGTTTAGGACCAAGGGAGTTAGGTTGTTAGTATATCAGTCATGGGGGTACTGATTTTAGGATCAGTTGGATGGTTGGGTTTTGGATGCATCAAGAGGGATGCATTGGCAGCAGTAAAGTGCAAGTCAGAGATTATCAAGGACTCAAGTCTAATAGACTGAGCAGCAGCAGCTGCTGCTTTATGTGAGAAACAGTCGTGCACATATGAGGGGTCGGGCTTGGGACAAGTGACTTATTTAGCTCTGTGGCCATATTCGTGATAACTTAGACTGATACGAGTCAAGTATCAATGTAAGAGATAGGCATGTATCAGTTGTTTTAGTTCTAGTATAGAGTGTATTGATATTAATGATATCATTTGTTAGTTAGTATTAGAAGTTAGTTGAATATGGGATTGAATGAGAAGTCGTATATTTTGGGTTGTATATTTAGTTAGTGATACCTATTTAGTGTGTCAACTATTAGTCATTAGTTGTGGATAGTTAATGTTAATTGAGTTAGATTTTGATGTTAGTAGATAATTAGATTGATGAATGGATAGTTAGATAATATGTTATGTTAGTTATGATATTGGTGTTGGAACTATATGGACATTAGATAATATATGCTAAATAGATAGTTAAGTATTTAGCTAAGTGTAGTATTACCTTGTGTTATAAAAGGTAATGTCAAGGTAATGGAGTTGACTCAAGGTATTGGGTATTGGTATGCAAGAAGGGGTAGATAGTGTGATACCGAGTTGGCTCAAAGCCAAGGTATCCATCTAGAAATGATTTAGCTATATGTTACTTGTATATATAATATAAAGTATATATTATATATAGTATTTGTGTATCTTGAGTTATTATTAAGTTAGGATACACTAGTATCCTAATATAGCTAGTATAGCCTAGATACATAGCATATGGACCCAAAAATCTAGCGATGGACTCATACAACCTAGAAATAGCTAATTTGACCAAGTTTGACTAGTTTGACATAGAGTTGACCTAGTTTGACTGTTTTGAACTAGAAATGGCTTTATGACCTAGAATTTACTAGTTTACTTATTTATCATTTCAAAACCATGTGTTGATGTAACTTTCTATATTTAGGTCTTCAAAGCACCATTTCGGATACAGGTTGATACTTTATCCCGGATTCCAAGTGAGTACATCTCTTTGTTAATTTTTATTTCATGATGGTGTATATATTGCTTGTTCTAGAACTGTATACTTGATTTCAACACAGTGGTTACACGGACTGGTACTATATGGATTCTATCAGGAGAAGTTTTCCCTTACCATATTCAGCGGATACTCCTTCACATATACTTTATCATGTTTATCGGGTATTGATTATCGTATACTTTGTGTTCACACACTGCTCGTGTTCAGTTTGCTCATATTCGTGTACACACACTACTCGTATTCAGTGTGCCATATTCGTGGTCAGAACGTGTCGTGATTTGATCCATAAGTATTGGTTGGGGGATGGGGGAGTTGGATTTGGTAATGTGATCAAGCCCCAGTGTATTAGTGTACATGTCGATTACATATTACACATGTAATCGAGTTACCATATTATATTAGTGTTCATATACTGCTCGTGTTCAGTGTGCTTATATTCGTGTTCAACGCAAACCGATCACATAAGAAACTTGTACTTTAAGGCATATTAGATAGTTTTATCCATTTGCACTACTTGTAGTTATCTCATATTGCATGTTCTTCCTTCCTGGTACTTTACCTGTTTATTCTAGTTTATTTTATTTTATATTGTTAGTATATCTTGTATTCTTTTCTATTACCTGTCATATATGCTCCACCATATATTTGGAACTGCTTTCAGAGCTTTGTACTTCGCTCTATTCTTGACTGGATATATTTTTTCAGTAGTTATTGTGCTCTCTATTCTCAGATCTCAGATTGGTGCTATAGACTGGACTGCTATTACCCTGTAGACTTGAGGTGACTTTTGTAGAGATTAGTTAGTGTTCTTTTTTTATATCTTGTCTTGTTTTCTTCTTGTAGAATGTTATTGATTATCCTTCTTGCTCGTTCTTCTTTTAGATTATTGTGATTGAGTACATAGTAGTGCTGGTTGTATTAGTATGATAGATAGATATATAGATAGATAGATAGATAGATAGATAGATAGATAGATAATGATAACCTAGACAACGTTCTACCATCGATGCTGTGACATAGGCTGGACGTACCCATGTACTCATGCCCCGATCATGCAGGTGCGGGTTGTGACAATTTTTACGGTGGCCCATGCCGGTCAGGCTTCGCAAGTTATGCGATGTCGTGGTTGTGCAACAGTTTAGTTGTGCGGTTGCGAGCCTGTGATAAGATATATAATATAGGATATTATGATAGGAATACTCAATCACAAATTAGGATTTCTTGAGAGATTCCTGGGACGACCCTTAAGAATCTTATTTTGAACTCAAATTTAAGATCTTTTTCGTTGTTTTCATTCGCTTTCACTTGTTGTTATTGAATTTGATTCTTGATGATTCGTTATTGAATTTAATTCTTGGTGTTCGTTGTTGAGTTTAATTTTATATCGTGATAAATTTAATAGGCTAAATTTTGGTATCTTCTGATAACATATGATGATGTGGACAGAGAGAAAGGTAAAATGTCTGCTTGGTTATGGATTCTAGAGTTTATCGCATCCGCAGCCATATTAACTGGTATGACAGAAACGTAGGGACCTAATTTCGGATGTACATATCTTAGTTATGAAATCTAGAGTTTCTCGCATCCATACCGGTTGGCGTAGTGAGGATTCTAGATGACATGATTATAGAGTTACATACCATAATTATGGAATCTATCGTTTACCGCAACTATGCTTACTAGCGTGGTGGAAATTTTGACTATCATGATTTCTGACAGACGTATATGATTATCATATTGTATCTTAAACTGGTTCTTAATGTATTATCTCTATCATTCTACTTCTTTTATTATAGGATTCTGCTCTATCATTCTTTAGCTTAGGAGTAGAGATACCTTCAGTTCCTTTAGTCCAGTTTTTTAAAGAGCTTTATTTCATTAGGGTTCTTTAATACTATAATAGTAGGTGATTAGCAATTAGTTATGAATTTTGAGTATCAGTATTGGCTGTTGAATGTAGCTTGTGAGTCTATAGGTAGTTCTTGATTGAGCATGTGAACAATAGACATCATATTAGAGATAACTCACAGTATAGTACCCTTATAGTAATAGTTCTATGGTAGGTGTCGGTATAGTTAATATTTGTACTATAGGTAGAAGGGGGAGTAGAGAGTATCAGTGGTGGTTCCATGAGTTAGTATTAGTATCAATATGCATGTTCTAGATAGTCATGAATTCAAGTAGTTGGGTGAGCCATGTAACGATTAAGTATCACGGAATTGTTTGGATATCAATGGAGCATGATATTCCAATTGGTACTCGGTGGTGTTGTGGGTAAGCGATGTGCATTATGGAGAGGTATTAGTGAGTGTGCCAAGGTAGAAGGGTACCCATAAGGATATAGGTGAGTGTGATAGTGTTAGAATATATTGTGCTAGATAGTAGGACTTGTGTTACATATGGAAGTACGACAAATATTAGTGTACCTGTAGGTGTCTAGTGTGACTATATCACCTAGTACTTGGGAGTCTTGAAGTAGAGATTTATGGGGAAATCATGAGTGGTGAAGTGAAGTACCAGTTTTATGAGCATCAAGGAGTAGGGGTTTAGTATCTAAGGTACTAATATAGTGCCAGTAGATAAGTCAGTAATAGAGAATATTAAGTGCATGAGTCAAGGGTAGTTATGGAGTTAGTTAGTGTGATGGGGTGATCTGGTGAGTAAGCTAGTGTCAAGAGTGGTGGTAGTGTGTGATGGGTTATTGTGAGTATGAAGAAGCTAGTGTCGTAGAATATTAAGTGAATATGTTGTGTAGTTAGGAAGCTAGTATTTTTATATCAGAGATTTATTGAGTAATGTGCTAGTAAAAGTAAATATCATGTATGATCATATTATATTGGTGTATCCGTTAATATGGATAGAAAGCATTTAGAAGGAAGAGTACAAGTGAACCAGGCAGTAAGATGAGGGACAATCTATATAGAAGTAAGTTTAGTATGTATAGTACTTTGCTAATTATGAGTATAGAAGTCATATGTATTAGGGAATAATATGACTGATGTAAGGATACCAGTAAGATGTCATTATGTCATAATGGCTAGGAGGTCTTTGTGTATGTATTTAATATAGAAGAGAACCTAGAGTGATTAATAGGTGTTAGAGTATGAGTTTGCATGAAGTATCATGATATGAGGAGTACCTTAATTGCAAGAGCCAAAGTATCTCAAGTACTATGGAAGTATAGGCAAATATTTTAGTGTCTAGTATATTAAGTATAAAGTAGAGACATGGGTAATTTGGCATGAGGATGTCATCTAAAGTGCCATATAAGAGCTGGTGCCTTGTATAGACGGTATCAAGATATGAGTAGGCATCCTATTGAGGTTATTCAAGATAGACAAGGAAGTATCAATAGAGCACATGATTGAGGTCGTATACAAGTGTTCCTTGCAAGAGAATGGTTAAGAAATTTGGATAATTTCAAGAACTAAAAAAGATAAAGGAGATAGTGCCAGTATGTTAAGTATGTCCATGACATATAACTATAGTATACCACCAGTATTTGGCAACCCTCGATATTAAAATATCTTGACTTGGTAATGGTCAGTAAATGCTTGATGTGAGAGTAATTGGCCCACCGATGGCATAGCAGATTACCTCGCACCAGCAGAGGGAGACACCCAGTGGGGCAGGGCCTTCTGAAATAAGGGTCAAAGGGACCAAAGCTACAGGTGTTGGGTTAGCAGGTTCTGTTTCTTTATATCTAGTTGATCAGTGTGATACTTGGTGGATTATAATTGCCTTAGTGATTTGTGCTATGGTGTGTGAAAACCTTGATAGAGACTGAGATTCATGATAGTTTGAGACTATATCCAAGTATGGTTGCACTTTCAGTAGAATGGTAGGATTATATATTATAAGATAGGACTGTCTTGGACTATGACTGTTGGGGGTTGGACCGTAGTAGAATTTGCATGCATAGGTTATGACCGGCCCAAGAGAGAGGGGTGAGGGTTTTACTTTTGAGGACAAAATTCTGTTAAGGGGGGTAGACTTGTCACTACCGCTTTCCGGAGAAGGGTATTTTTGTCTTTTCCTAAATATTGGTAATATTGTAAACAATTGTATTTCAAAATTTATTCTTTTGAATGATAATTGTATTTTACAAAACTAGTATTGATATTATTGGATCATTTATTTATTTTAATATTTGGTATTATTATATATGTTTATATATATTGTATATAGTTAATGGTTAATTTTAGCCATTAGTTAGATTAGTTGTTAGTGAGCCTAATTGGACCTAACTTGACTCTTCATGGACCAACTTTAAGTTAGAAACACTTGAGCCCAATAGTTAGTCATCTTTATTAAGTCAAGTGATTAAATTAGTCAAACCATTAGGAGTAGAAGCTTTCACCTTAATTCTATTCCTTCATGACAAGCTCCAAGGGGTAGATTGGACTTTGTACCATACTTGGAGACCAAGCAATAGGGGGAGGGCTGGCCACTTGAAGAGGGGGAGACTCTCTCTTCTTCTCATTTCATTCCAATTCTAGATCTAGAATTTGTTCATCCCCAAATTCCCTCTTTTCTCCACCAAACCTACACCAAATCTCTACCAATTCTCTCTCAAATTCACCCCTATTTTACCATTGGAGTCTCTAGGATCAAGAAGAAGGCAAGGATCTACAATTTGAAGGGATTTACACAAGTTAAGGCTTCTTGGAGGTCATTGGAGACTTTTATTAGAAATCCTTGTCCCAATAGGTACAATTCAATTTTTTCCCTTCTAATTAGACTATAAATCTGTAGTTTAATCACTAGGAGCCCACCTATGGTGTATGGATACATATAGGAAGAAGATTAGACTACTAGGGACTCCTATTTTGGAAGTTATGGTATATTTTTTGCCCAATTTGGGGGGAAATTCGAGATTGGTGCACCCTGTGTTTGTCAATAGGTCTAGTGGACCTAATTGATATATGTATGGTTGTGTGAGACTAGTGTCATATCCAAAAATAGATATGGATAGGCCGTATCATGACAATTTGGTGATACGGGTTGATTTTGGGGCTTTCCCTTTGACACGGGTGATACACATGTCATAATTTGATACAGACACATAGTTAAGTGGTTAGCACTTCGTATTGCTTGTAATTATGATTCTAGACTTGCTCGTATACTTTGTGATACATTTGGTGATGTATTAGGGCCGTATCACAAGCATATCATAGATTTAGTGTGATACGAGTGTGATGCACTCCACGTGTTTGATAAAATATCTAATACTCTAATTAGTGGTATTTATGTCTATTTTAGATTGCTATGAGATATATATGTACATATATGAGTATAGATGTGTGTATCTATATTATGTATCATATATATGGTAGTGTGTGATTAGAGAGCATGTGTAAACCTCGGACTGGGGCGTGACAGCATGTGTTTGTGTGCATGGGCTTTTAGTAGAGGATATCCTTATGGATATACATATGTTATATATATAGTGTGTTCTAGTATGGGAGCTTGAGAGGGTATTGTTTGGTTGTACGTGTGTACAGTGGTGTGGGAGAGTTGTGAGCACACTAGATTAGTGCTCTAGTGTTCAGTTATAGTGAAGCAATTGACAGCATGTATTAGTGCACTGTGTGCTCGAGCGTAGGAAGAAACTGAATACTGTGTTCAGTTTAGGTAGTATTCAGTTAATTGGAGTACGTCGGGGAGTTGGGGATTTTGACTGCACTTTTGAGGGTGCTCGGGGATTAATAGTTAGGGCTATTGATGAGAGGAGTTGCTGCTGTTAGCAACAGCATTTGGCAAGAAACTACAGTAGCAGTAGGACATTATATACACTACCATCTAGAGGAGCAGCCATCTGGTTGCATAGTTGGGGTTAGATAGGATACCTTGTATTAGATTTGAAGGGGGAAGGGTTCAGAAACTAACTAGTACATGAGTATAGATTGGGGACTGCTGCCCTCAAATATGTGACGGGATGCAAGCTTCAGTTGGGGGTTGTCTACTGTTATAGGTAATGCAATAGTTGGTTAAGGTGGTACTGGATGTATCATGAGGGCAAGAGCAGTAGGTAATGTGTGAGTTTGTGTGAGTTTTGTGTGAGGGTTGTGTGGTATATGTGCCAATGTGGGTTAGATGTTTGAGTGTTAGTTGGTTATGAGAGCAGTTAGTATATTGATGTTAGTTAGTATTTAGTTTGAGTAAATATAACAATATACATTAATATATATATGTATACATATTGTCAGTTGTTAGTTAGAGAATTAGTTATAGTAATTGTTAAGTTATTGTTAGTGTGTAAGTGTGTGATGATGTATGAGAGCAACTGTGCAGGGGAAGAAATAACCAAGCATGGGACTGATACCATGTATCAGTAATGATACATGGGTGAGGATGAAAGTATTAGTGTTCACATGAGTTGGTTAGTTGGAGTGGCTCAGGTTCAGATACTGGGGCATCAGAGGTTGGGACCAAGGGAGGTAGGTTGTCAGTATATCAGTCATGGGGGGACGGATATTAGGATCAGTTGGATAGTCGGGTTTTGGATGCATCAAGAGGGATGCATTGGCAGCAGTAAAGTGCAAGTCAGAGGTTAGCAAGGACTCGAGTCTAACAGACTGAGCAGCAGCAGCTGCTTTATGTGAGCAGCAATCGTGCACATGTAAGGGGTCGGGCTTTGGACAAGTGACTCGTTTAGCTCAGTGGCAATATCAGTGATAACTTAGACTGATACGTCAAGTATCAATTTAAGAGAGAGACATATATCAGTTGTTTTAGTTGTAGTATAAAGTGTATTGATATTAGTAGTATTGATATCAGTTGTTAGTTAGTATTAGAAGTTAGTTGGATATAGGGTTGAATAAGAAGTCATATATTTTGGGTTGTATATTTAGTTAGTGATACCTGTTTAGTGTGTCGACTATTAGTGATTAGTTGTGGATAGTTAATGTTAATAGAGTTAGATGTTGATGCTAGTAGATAATTAGATTGATGAAAAGATAGTTAGATAATATGTAATGTTAGTTATGATATTGGTGTTGGTTCTATATGGACAATAGATAATATATGCTAAAATAGATAGTTAAGTGTTTAGCTAAGTTTAGTATTACCTTGTGTTGTACAAGGTAATATCAAAGTAATAGAGTTGACTCAAGGTATTGGGTATTGATATGCAAGAATAGGTATAGATAGTGTGATACCGAGTTGGCTCAAAGCCAAGGTATCCATCTAGAGATGATTTAGCTATAAGTTACTTGTATATATAATATAAAGTATATGTTATATATAGTATTTGAGTATCTTGAGCTATTATTAAGCTAGGATACACTAGTATCCTAATATAGCTAGTATAGCCTAGATATATAGTATATGGACCCAATAACCTAGAGAAGGACTAATACAACCTAGAAATAACTAGTTTGACCAAATTTGACTAGTTTGACCTAGAATTGAAATAGTTTGACTATTTTGACCTAGAAATGGCTTTATGACCTAGAATTTACTTGTTTACTTATTTATCATTTCAAAACCATGTATTGATATAACTTTCCATATTTAGGTATTTAGAGCACCATTCCAGATACGGGTTGATACTTTACCCTGGATTATAAGTGAGTACATCTCTTTGTTAGTTTTTATTTTATGATAGTGTATATATCGCATGTTCTAGAACTGTATACTTGATTCCGACACAATGGTTACACAGACTGGTACTATATGGATCCTGTCAGGAGATGTTATCCCTTACCCTGTTCAGCGGGCACTCCTTCAAATATATTTTATCATATGTATCAGATATTGATTATCATGTACTTCGTATTCACACACTGCTCATGATCAGTATGCTCATATTCGTGTACACATAATACTCATGTTCAGGGTGCCATATTTGTGTTCGTAACATGTCGTGATTGGATCCATAAGTATTGGTTGGGGGATGGGGGAGTAGAGTTGGTTATGTGATCAGGCACCAGTGTATTAGTGTACATGTCGATTATATATCATACGTGTAATCGAGTTACCATATTATATTAGTGTTCAGACACTGCTCGTGTTCAGTGTGCTTATATTCGTGTTCAATGCAAACCGATCACATAACGAACTTGTACTTTAAGGCATATTAGATAGTTTTATCAATTTGCATTACTTGTAGTTATCTCATATTACCTGTTCTTCCTTCATGGTACTTCACCTGTTTATTCTAGTTTATTTTAATTTATATTGCTAGTATATCTTATATTGCTAGTATATCTTATATTCTTTTCTATTACCTGTCATATATGCTCTACCATGTATTTGTAACTACTTTCAGAACTTTGTACTTCGATCTATTCCTGACTGGATATATTTTTCCAGTGGTTATTGTGCTCTCCATTCCTGTATCTCAGATTGTTTCTATAGACTGGACTACTATTACCCTGTGGACTTGAGGTAACTTTGTAAAGATTAGTTATTGTTCCTTTTTCATATCTGGTCTAGTTCCCTTCTTATAGAATGTTATTGATTATTCTTCTTGTTCGTTCTTCTTTTAGATTATTGTGATTGAGTATATGGTAGTACTGGTTATACTAGTATGATAGATAGATAAATAATGATAACCTAGACAGCATTCTACCGCTGATGCTGTGGCGTAGGCTGGACGTACCCACGTACTCGTACCCTGATCGTGCGGGTGCTGGTTGTGACACATTTTTATGGTGGCCCATGGAGGACAGGCTTCGCAAGTTGTGCGATATCGTGGTTGTGCAATGGTTTAGTTGTACTGTTGTGAGCCTGCGATAGGATATTAGGATGTGAATACTCAATCACAAATTGGGACTTCTTGAGAGATTCCTGGGATGACCCTTGAGAATATTATTTTGAACTCCAATTTATGATCTTTTCCCTTGTTTCCATTCGCTTTCACTTGTTGTTATTAAATTTGATTCTTAACAATTTATTGTTGAATTTAATTCTTGGTGTTCATTATTGAGTTTGATTTTATATCGAGATAAATTTTACGGACTAAATTATGGTATCTTCTGATAACATATGATGAGGAGGACAAAGAGAAAGGTAAAACGTCTGCTTGGTTATGGAGCCTAGAGTTTATCGTAGCCATATTAGCAGGTGTGACAAAAACGTAGGGACCTGACTTCGGATGTACATATCTTAGTTATAAAATTTAGAGTTTTTTACAGCCATACCGGTTGGCGTGGTGAGAATTATAGATAATAGGATTATACAGTTGCATACCTTAGTTATGGAATCTATCGTTTACCGCATCTATGCTTCCTGGCATGACGAGAATTCTGAGTATCATGATTTTGGATAGACGCGTATGATTATTAGATTGTATCTTAAACTAGTTCTTAATGTATCATCTCTATCATTCCACTTCTTTTATTATAGGATTCTGCTCCATCATTCTTTAGCTTAGGAGTAGAGATACCTTTAGTTCCTTTAGTCTAGTTTCCTATAGAGCTTTATTTTATTAGGGTTCTTTAATACTATAATAGTAGATAATTTGCAATTAGTTCTAAGTTTGAGTATCAGTATTGGCTGTTGGGAATGTAGCTTGTGAGTCTGTAGGTGTTTCTTGATTGAGCATGTGAGAAATAGACATCAGACTAGAGATAACTCATAGTACAGTACCATTGTAGCAATAGTTCTATGGTAGGTATCAGCATAGTTAGTATTGGTACTATTGGTAGAAGGGGGAGTAGAGAGTATCAGTGGTGGTTTCATGAGTTATTATCAGTATCAACATGAATGTTCTGGATAGTCATGAATTCAGGTAATTGGGTGAGCCATGGAACGATTAAGTATCACAGAATTATTTGGATATCAATGGAGCATAATATTCAAATTGGTACTCGGTCGTGTTGTGCATAAGAGATGTGTATTCAATAGAGGTACTAGTGAGTGTGGCATGGTAGAAGGATACCCATAAGGATATATGTGAGTGTGATAGTGTTAGAATATATTATGCTAGGTAGTAGGACTTGTGTTGCATGTAGTAGTAGGTATGCGTGCACTTGTAAGTGTCTAGTGTGACTATATCACCTAGTATTTGGGAGTCTTGAAGTAAAGATTTGAGGGGAAAGCATGAGTTGTAAAGTGAAGTACCAGTTTTATGAGCATCAAGGAGTAGGGGTTTAGTATCAGAGGTACCAATATAGTGCCAGTGGAAAAGTCAATAACAGAGAATATTAAGTGCATGAGTCAAGGGTAGTTATGGAGTTAGTAAGTGTGATGGGGTGATTTAGTGAGTAAGCTAGTGTCAAGAGTGATGATAGTGTGTGATGAGTTGTTGTGAGTATTAAGAAGCTAGTATCCTAGATTATTAAGTGAATATGTTGTGTAGTAAGGAAGCAAGTGTTTCTATATCAGGGATTTGTTGAGTAATGTGCTAGTAACAGAAAATATCTTGTGTGTTCATATTAGATTGGTGTATCAGTTAATATAGATAAAAAGCATTTGGAAGTAAGAGTACAAGTGAACCAGGCAGTAAGATAAGGGACAATCTATATAGAAGTAAGTTTAGTAGGTATAATACCTTGCTAATTGTGAGTATAAAAGTCATATGTATTAGGGAATAGTATGACTAATATAAGGATACCAGTAAGATGTCATGGTGTCGTAATGTCTAGGAGGTCTTTGTGTATGTATTAAATATAGAAGAGAAATCTAGAGTAATTAATAGGTGTTAGAGTATGAGTTTGCATCAAGTATCAAGATAGGAGGAGTACCCTAGTAGCAAGAGCCAGAGTAACTCAAGTACTATGAAAGTATAGGCAAATATTTTAGTGTCTAGTATATTAAGTATAAAGGAGAGATATGAGTAATTTGGTATGAGGATGTCATCTAAAGTTCCATATAAGAGCTGGTGCCTTGTGTAGAGGGTATCAAGATATGAGTAGGCATCTTATTGAGGTTATTCAAGATGGACAAGGGAGTATCAATAGAGCACATGATTGAGGTCGTATACAAGTGTTCCTTGTAAGAGAATGATTAAGAAATTTAGGTAATTTCAAGAACTGAAAAAGATAAAGGAGGTAGTGCCAGTAAGTTAAGTATGTCCATGACATATAACTATAGTATACCACCAGTATTTGGCAACCCTCGATATTAAAATATCTTGACTTGGTAATGGTCAGTAAATGCTTGATGTGAGAGGAATTGGCCCACCAGTGGCATAGAAGATTACCCCACACCAGCAGAGGGAGACACCCCAGCGGGGCAGGACTTTCTGAAATAAGGGTCAAAGGGGCCAAAGCTACAGGTGTTTGGTTAGCATGTTCTGTTTCTTTACATCTAGTTGATCAGTGTGATATCTGGTGGATTATAGTTGCCTTAGTAATTTGTGTTTTGGTATATGGAAACCTTGATAGAGACTGAGATTCATGATAGTTAGAGACTATATCCAAGTATGGTTGCGCTTTATGTAGAACAATAGGATTGTATGTTATAAGATAGGACTATCTTAAACTATGACTGTTAAAGGTTGGACCGTAGTAGAATTTGCATGCATAGGTTATGACCGGCCTAAGAGAGAGGGGTTAGGGTTTTAATTTCGAGGACAAAATTCTGCTAAGGGGGGTAGACTTGTCACTACCGCTTTCCCGGAGAGGAGTATTTTTGTCTTTTCCTACTTATTGGTAATATTGTGAATATTAATATTTCAAAATTTATTTTTTTGAATGATAATTGTATTTTACAAAACTAGTATTGATATTTTTGGATCATTTATTTATTTTAATATTTGGTATTGTTATTTATGTTTATATATATTGTATATAGTTAATGGTTAGATTTAGCCATTACTTAGATTAGTTGTTAGTGAGCCTGATTGGACCTAACTAGACTCTTTATGGACCAACTTTAAGTTAGAAACACTTGAGCACAATAGTTAGTCATTTTTATTAAGTCAAGTGATTAAATTAGTCAAACCATTAAGAGTAGAAGCTTCCACCTTAATCTTATTCCTTTATGACATACCCCAAGGGGTAGATTGGACATTGTACCATACTTGGAGACCAAATAATAGGGGGAGGGCCAGCCACTTGAAGAGGGGGAGACTCTCTCCTTGTAAACCCCCTCGACCAAATCTAGGTCTACTTATCTTAGATAGAGAGACTAGGGTTAGTTTGGAGCCATTTAGAATTAGAACATAGTATTTTAGATTAAGATACAAAATTTCGTATGACTTGGTGCACCTTACCGTTGTTTTGATATTTGGAGCACTACACTAGCAATTGCTTTCAAACAAATTTCACACACTTTTCCTAGACATGCCAGCCTTCCATTCTGATCTTTGTGTAACTCATAAATACCCTCTCTTGTACTTTATTTTAGTCGTACAATATTCTTACAAATATCTATTTTAAAATCTAAATAAATCTAACTTTGCATCTTTGTCGGTTCCAATCAAAATTGTAGACAAAACCTCAACCCGTTTTGTGCAACCCAATTCATAAAAATAATCTACTCTGACTCTTCTACGTCCATGACACTTGTGTCCCACCCAATTTTAATCATATGCAGTTCCAATTAATTAAAGAACACATTTGACACTAATTTTAATTAAATTGGTGTAATGACTCAACCTGACCCAAAACTAGACCCAACACCAACCTAAACCCCCACTCACACCCTCAAGGTTCATACTAAATACCACACAATATTTTAATCCACTATATCACACCAAACATGATATTTTTCTCATCCAATTCTAATCTCCCTTGTTTGTGCAATTTCTAAATTGTTGGGGGCCTTTGTGCAAAGCAACTAGGTGTTCACCTCCCATTGGAGAAAAACTATGAATTAACCCTTCCTCCATTCTTCGACCGGTCACCCTATATTTTCTCCCCATTTTGTGTGTACAACACACCACTTTACACCTACCTCATCACCACCCTCCATTCAAATTTACCCCATCCTAACCACTCATTTCTTCATGAGGAATCTCTCCCCACCCCTAGAAATAGCCATATGGCCGACCCTAATCCCCATGACCTCCTTCTCTCTCTCTCTCTCTCTCTCTCCTACATTAACTCTCCCTCCCTCTCTCAAAATTTCAGCAGCCAACACCATCCACATCCAACTGAAACCCTAAAACTCCACCTCCTCCATTAAACTTCACCATCCCGCTACCACCTTCTCCAACCACCACAGCAATCACCTCCACCTTCCACCTTCCACCTCTTTCTTACTCCTCCTCCGACCACAGCCTTCACCACGAACCCGACCACCGCCACCAGCACCTCCGACCAGCTTCAACCTCATCATCCCGCCACTACCATCATCCTGACATCAACACTACCATAGTCTTCTTCTTCCTCCTTCGACCACAGTGAATGCCACCACCTTCCTCCTCTTTCTCCTTCTCCTTCTCCGACTTATACCCTCTCCCAGCCATCTCCACCGCCTCCCTCTCATCAACCTCGACCTCATCACCTGACCACCGCAGCCAATACTACCACCAACAACACCTCCTTCCTTCTCCGACTAACTCCCATCACAGTCACCATGACCGCCACCACCTCCTCCACAGTTGACGACAACCACCATCAGCCTCACCATCACCTCCTCCTTACATCTCTGTAGCCATCACCCCGGCCATCACCACCATAGCCATCACGCCACCACCATCTTCACCACCGCCATCATCACCATCATAGCCATCGCCCCGGCCATCACCACCACAGCCATCCCGCCACCACCATCACCTCATTACCTCAACCACCACCCTCACCTACTGTTGCTACCGCTACTACTGTGTAGTCCAGACGCCGGAGCACCTCCACCCACTGGAGATCGGCCACCCTCGAGCTGCAGGCTGAGCACCCCTCCATGTTTAGAGCTAACCCTTGGTATGCATGTTCACTCCTCCTCCTTCTTCTTTTTGTTGTTGTATGAACCAATGTTGTTAGTGAACCCTATTATCTAGTATATATATACATGTGTTGGAATAGTAGTTAGTATATTTCATGGGATTAGGTTGTTAGTATGGCATATATTTGTGTAGTACCTAGGTGCTTAGACTAAATTATCATATGTGCACCCTAACCTATTAGCTAGGACACAGGTTACTCTTGTTTGTGGTATTAAACGAAAGAACGAAATGTATATAATACGAGGTTTGCACGAAACCCGCCTTCTTTGGTTTACAAATAAACTTGTACAATTTGATCCTTTACGAGGATGTGGGAGTACAATTTATTTAATCTGGGTAGATGATTGCTATAGGTGTCTGATCTGCAGTCGATCACTTTATCCCTTAGACTACACGATGGTGAAGAAGTGCCGTGGAAGACGGAAAGCAGCTTCGTAGGTGGCGAAAGAGGATGGATGCACGAGGCCAATGTCGTCGATCGCTACTCTTCGCCTGAGCTCTGGATGCTTCTTTCTCTCTCTCTCTTAAAGACTCTCCGATCTCTCCTCAATCTCCAATGTTTTGACCCGTGGTTCGATCTTTAAAATCTCGACCTCTTTCCAGTCTTCAAAATATCGACCTCGTTCGATCTTTAAAATCTCGACCTGTTCCTCTGTTGATAGAGGTCTCTATTTATAGAGTTTTGGTGACAGTGACCACTGTCATGCCCCGGTCCCGCAGGGCCGTTCGTCCTCGCTTTGGTCCCTACGGAACCGATCATCCTCGTACGGGCGTGATGCCGTGCAAGCCTAAAGTGCGCTTGCACAAGGCCAAAGCTTGAAACAAGGGCAAGTAAGCTATTCAATATCTGAAGCAGCGGCACATAATATTGCAGAAAAGTGAAGAACACAATGGCATATGAAAATAGGCTCTTTTATTGATATTCACAAATGTTACAAGCGGCACATGGCCTGAGGTTACAATTCGCTCAAGCACTCTTCTCTCGATTATAATGATACTGTTCCATACATTATGTCCCTTTATACAAAGCAACTCAAAGCAGGCACAACTCGATGCGGCTCCAGGCATCGGCTCCAGATTTTCGGTTCCTTGGGATGAGGCACGGCTATCGCTTCCTCGGACGAACGGGCACCTGAGAACAAGCAGACTGTTGGTGGGTCAGCACTTTATCAAGTACTGGTGAGATAAAATAACTGAACAGAAGCTACACCCCCTGAAACCCACACTAAGTAATCATGTGGCAAAACATTGCATTACTAGTGATCTTGCTAATTTTACCTAAGTTCATTTCATGCAGTTCAGAACTATAGTCAGATTACATCTTTGAAAACATAACTTGAAAACAGTTTGCATATTGAAACTATAAGCATACGAATCGGGACAGTGCTCTATCGTGTAGTGCGCAGCATGTATTGTGCAACACAAGTCTAACTCTTAGGGGCAAAGCTTAACTAGCATACGGATCATATCGAATCAAGGCAACGTATCAAGTGGACTATCATTTAATCAAGCACACAAATAGAACTATAAATCAGAGGTCGGTCCCCGAGAAACTCAGGATCGGTAGCGGTAATCCAGCTAACCAATGACTCAGATTCTGATCCTATTAGCAGCTGTGACTCATGGCTGTACATTACTGCCGAAGCAGCCGTAACCAAGGTTCAGCTCTGCACTAATAGTTATTGTCCGACCGATGCGAATGCATGCAACACTATCAGATAAATTCTACGATGCAGACAAAATAAACATGCGTGCTCATGCATAAACTCATATTTCTTACCCCATAGCCGAACGGTTATCCCTGCAGCAGACACACAAGTTAGTCACAATATGCACCTTATGAACAAACTTATGAATCCATCTTCTTCTGGTGTCACAATGATAGGTATGCAAGAAGGTAAACCTAGCATACGCCCTATCTATATGACGGTCCTGAGAAACTCATTGATGGACAACAATACCCCCTAGATCCTTTCGGAACGGAACATCAGGGTGCTCTCACAATCCCTTCCGGACCGACCGATTCCCAGTGCCCCAGGAATCGACCGAGAGACTATTACCTTGTGCACAAGTTGTCCGAGGCCAATGCAAGACAAGCAACATTCACATTCACATTCACAAGCACATAACAATCTAATAGCCACACCCCCTGGAACCCGAAGGCACGGAACATCAGGGCCGACTATTAGACTATACTCTTCTTCTTATTCAATCAAACACATCTTTTCACATATCTAATAGCACACCCCCCTGGAACCCGAAGGCACGGAACATCAGGGTGCACTATTAGTCTATGCATATACGAATCAAAGGCAGCAGTTCGATATAGCAAAACAGACAAGCGAAACATACTTTTTGACAAGCACGATTGATTCTTATTTAACATGCAAAAACTATCTCTTTCTTTCTTAGCATATTCAGGGAACATATTTCAGGCATTTCGTTTACTTATCTTCTTAGCATGGCAAGAGTTCGTTTGAGCTGTGTCGGTGTAACTAAGCATGTAACATTTCTATCTTTCTCTTAGCATAGCAGTAGTTCGTTCTCATTTCTGACAAGCATTTATATTCTCTTAGTTAGGCAGCGTATTCGTTTTAATGACAAGCTATGTGAGTTCTCTTATTAGCATGCTGAGTCGATTCTATCATTCTCTTATGAAAACATTCTTTTTAAGCAAACAAGCATTCAAAAACTCAGATTCATTATTAAGTCGTGCAAGAATCAGAGAATGCAGTTCTGCCCACTCACCTTTATCAATCGGTCGGGAATTCTCCGAGAAGATTTTCGTTCGAGCAAGCAAGTCGATCCCACTTGTACATAGCGCCGACGCGGAGCGGGGCACTACATACTTACCCACCAACAAAGAGTTTCGTCCTCGAAACTCAAGGAGAAACTTACGAAAACACAAGCAGCGATAGTCCTCATCCCTCGCCATCCCAAATCCAAAACTCAGCAATCCATAATCACAAATCACAAATTACATCTCAAGCAAATAAAAACAAATCCAGAAACTTTTGCCGGCATTTTCGAGAATATTTACGGACTCATTGTATGGAACGTTCACTGTATTTCACATCAGGCACATCTCAGAGTTGGAAGCAACGGAATGGGCAAGGAATCGAGTCGCTCTGATACCATTATGTCACGCTCCGGTCCCGCAGGGCCGTTCGTCCTCGCTTTGGTCCCTACGGAACCGATCGTCCTCGCACGGGCGTGATGCCGTGCAAGCCTAAAGTGCGCTTGCACAAGGCCAAAGCTTGAAACAAGGGCAAGTAAGCTATTCAATATCTGAAGCAGCGGCACATAACATTGCAGAAAAGTGAAGAACACAATGGCATATGAAAATAGGCTCTTTTATTGATATTCACAAATGTTACAAGCGGCACATGGCCTGAGGTTACAATTCGCTCAAGCACTCTTCTCTCGATTACAATGATACCGTTCCATACATTATGTCCCTTTATACAAAGCAACTCAAAGCAGGCACAACTCGATGCGGCTCCAGGCATCGACTCCAGATTTTCGGTTCCTTGGGATGAGGCACGGCTATCGCTTCCTCGGACGAACGGGCACCTGAGAACAAGCAGACTGTTGGTGGGTCAGCACTTTATGCAAGTACTGGTGAGATAAAACAACTGAACAGAAGCTACACCCCCTGAAACCCACACTAAGTAATCATGTGGCAAAACATTGCATTACTAGTGATCTTGCTAGTTTTACCTAAGTTTTTTTCATGCAGTTCAGAACTATAGTCAGATTACATCTTTGAAAACATAACTTGAAAACAGTTTGCATATCGAAACTATAAGCATACGAATCGGGACAGTGCTCTATCGTGTAGTGCGCAGCATGTATTGTGCAACACAAGTCTAACTCTTAGGGGCAAAGCTTAACTAGCATACGGATCATATCGAATCGAGGCAACGTATCAAGTGGACTATCATTTAATCAAGCACACAAATAGAACTATCAATCAGAGGTCGGTCCCCGAGAAACTCAGGATCGGTAGCGGTAATCCAGCTAACCAATGACTCATATTCTAATCCTATTAGCAGCTGTGACTCATGGCTGTATATTACTGTCGAAGCAGCCGTAACCAAGGTTCAGCTCTGCACTAATAGTCATTGTCCGACCGATGCGAATGCATGCAACACTATCAGATAAATTCTATGATGCAGACAAAATAAACATGCGTGCTCATGCATAAACTCATATTTCTTACCCCATAGCCGAACGGTTATCCCTGCAGCAGACACACAAGTTAGTCACAATATGTACCTTATGAACAAACTTATGAATCCATCTTCTTCTGGTGTCACAATGATAGGTATGCAAGAAGGTAAACCTAGCATGCGCCCTATCTATATGACGGTCCTGAGAAACTCATTGATGGACAACAACACCCCCCTAGATCCTTTCGGAACGGAACATCAGGATGCTCTCACAATCCCTTCCGGACCGACCGATTCCCAGTGCCCCAGGAATCGACCGAGAGACTATTACCTTGTGCACAAGTTGTCCGAGACCAATGCAAGACAAGCAACATTCACATTCACATTCACATTCACAAGCACATAACAATCTAATAGCCACACCCCCCTGGAACCCGAAGGCACGGAACATCAGGGCGGACTATTAGACTATACTCTTCTTCTTATTCAAGCAAACACATCTTTTCACATATCTAATAGCACACCCCCTGGAACCCGAAGGCACAGAACATCAGGGTGCACTATTAGTCTATGCATATACGAATCAAAGGCAGCAGTTCGATATAGCAAAACAGACAAGCGAAACATACTTTTTGACAAGCACGATTGATTCTTATTTAACATGCAAAAACTATCTCTTTCTTTCTTAGCATATCCAGGGAACATATTTCAGGCATTTCGTTTACTTATCTTCTTAGCATGGCAAGAGTTCGTTTGAGCTGTGTCGGTGTAACTAAGCATGTAATATTTCTATCTTTCTCTTAGCATAGCAGTAGTTCGTTCTCATTTCTGACAAGCATTTATATTCTCTTAGTTAGGCAGCGTATTCGTTTCAATGACAAGCTATGTGAGTTCTCTTATTAGCATGCTGAGTCGATTCTATCATTCTCTTATGAAAATATTCTTTTTAAGCAAACAAGCATTCAAAAACTCAGATTCATTATTAAGTCGTGCAAGAATCAGAGAATGCAGTTCTGCCCACTAACCTTTATCAATCGGTCGGAAATTCTCCGAGAAGATTTCCGTTCGAGCAAGCAAGTCGATCCCACTTGTACATAGCGCCGACGCGGAGCGAGGCACTACAACCACTCAATCGGTGTGGAAACCGAGTAGTGGAAAGTACAATACCCTTTTACACAATGGTTAAAATAACCAAAGCCTACGTATAGATGATCTTTTGAATGAGCGTGTGACGCAGGTCCAACTAAGGAACAAAATACGTATAATCGCTACGAAGATCACGGCGTGGAAGCCACGTAGGTAGGTATCCCTCGTGTAGAAGAGGTTGGCATAGAAGCCAATGTCTATCACCATGGCGTAGAAGCCAAGTTGGCATAGAAGCCAAGTAGGCGTAGAAGCCTGATGGCATAGAAGCCAAATAAGCACAGAAGGCCGAATGAGCATAGAAGCCGAACGAGCATAGAAGCTGAGGAGGCGTAGAAGTCGAGCGGGCACAGAAGCTGAATGGGCATAGAAGCCGTAGCGTAACGTGCCAAAGTGGTCGTAGAGGCCGAGTAGTCACAAAAGCTGAATGGGCGTAGAAGCAGAGGTGATATGGACGTCTTTAGCCGAAATCATGGCTCTTGGAGATATAATCAAATCTCTCGCATTAAATGCAGAGATCCGCCATCATCATTAATTGCAGAGACATGTTCCGAGGGCCTGCCACTGTTCTGAGCATTAGGTGCAGAGACGTGCCTCGAGCACTGTACGAAGAGCAGCTTTTGACGTGGCAGTCTATTTGTCTTCCGCGAAGCGTAAATAGTTCACGTTTTCCTGTGTAAAACAAGGCAGCGTATCTCCTTGTATGCGTAAAAGCAGTCTCCGCTGAGTGGATGTCAGTAAACGATGGTTCAATGATATTTAATCAAATCCTCTGCATTAAATACAGAGATCCGCCATCATACTATGGGACGCGTCCCGAGTGGTCTGCCATCTTTCCAGCCGTCGTCTGGGTAGCCGTGCAGCACTTTTTGTCAGGAGTCAGATGTCAGGTTCACTGCGTAACTTGACAGGTTCATTTTGGGGAAGACGAAGCGTTCCTCGTACGCTTTAACGCTGCTATGAAAGCGGATGAGTTTTATGCCATGGAGGCGATGAAATACCCCATCTACGCTGAAGCGGCCTGGACATACTACATTTACGTGGATGGTCCCATCATATTTTATGCCGTGCTCAGCGGAAAAGCTCCGTTGCACTCTTGATGGCCTTGAGGTCCTCTGCTTACGATGCCCTGCATCACCATATTGCGTAGAGCTATCCAGCGTATTTTTCATGCTTCTATAAGACCCCCTTCAAAGCTTTCAAATTTCTTCGGAATTTGGAACGCTTTGAATGAAGCATGAACCGCTCCTCGTAACTCGAAACATTTCTGAATGGAGCGTTGAAACGATCTATGCTGACTTTATGGCGGATTTATTGGGGACCGTTGTGACCTCTTGCGCCTATAAAAGGACGAGGAGTTTAACCTGTTCTCCCCGCATTCCTTTCGTCATACAAGGATGATCGCCGGAGTTCGTCGGGTCGATCTGAGAAAGAAGAAGGCCATGTTCTTCCAGCATGTAGAGAGCCAAAAACGATGACGTCTTCGAGCAAGTCTCATCTGCAATGATGGATCGTGGAAGGATATCATAGCCTCCCTTGCTCGGGATAATCAGCAACTTTGTATGGTGGTTCTCCGGGAGAGAGGAAGGGTCGTATTAGACCACGGCGCTTGCAAGTGGCGCCTTCTCCCGTTACCTCCGGTGACGAGAGTCAGACAGACTAGCTATGTCCCAACTTGAGTGGCGATGGTCTGTAGGACAACAGATTTACCCTGCTTTCCTTCTGTTGGAGGATGGGTCTATGCCCAGTTTTGTATCCTCCCGCCACTGATCATCTTCTTGGAAGAAGAGGAAGACCATCACCAACGTGAGAACCTGTCAGAACAACTTCTCGGTGCGATCTTCGGACGTTGATGAGGAAGCCCTTTGTAGACGGGGTTTCCCTCAGATGTAATCATGAAAATGAAGAAAAACCCTTGTAGATTGGATTTCCCTCATATGTAATCATGACTTTAATCTTTAATAAAATCGTCTTTCTTCTTCATATGATCATCTTGCCATACGTTGCTGTGAAGTCTGAATATGTGTAGCTTCGACACGTCTGATTCTTTACGCCGACTCTGTTTAGAAAGAGTGCTAGGTCCTGTCCTGTCTTTTACGCATAACTAGAGATGCGTAGAAAGCCGCTGTAGCATTCGAGTTTTTGAACTGTCTTGCTGTTTTTAGGAGTGAGGAACCGCGTAGAATTCTGAACTGCTACTTCTGATGAACAGAATTTCTTTGTTCAGACATCATCTTCAAGAATGATTTCTCAAAAATCCCTTGGAATAGGATCGAGAAATGGCTGTCAAAACTGAGTTACCATCTTGATAGATGAAATATTCAGACTGGGGTCTGGATGAACTTCGAATCGACCCATGAAGAAGAGTAGTTTTTCAATGTTGAACTCTGTAAGCTTCGGGTACTTGGGATATCTTGAGGTCAAGAACGAGTATCCTCTGTGTGAACTCTTTTGCAATTGACCACTTTTGAGGACCGTTCAGATGTACGAGTGATCTGGCCGGCGTATCCTTCAGATGTGCGGGAAGTCATGGAGCGTTAAATCATTAGTCTGCAGCTTCTGAGCATAAACTCAATACCATCGAGCGTGAAATCATAGACTTATAGTTCCTGAGCGTGAAGTCGTAGGATTGTAGCCTCTCGAGCATAAAAGCTACAGAGCACAAAGGCATCTGGGCGTAAAACCCGACTTGTAGCCGTCGAACGTAAAGCCGTAGATTCGTAGCCGTCGAGCGTAGAAAGCTCCATAGCGTAGAACTGTAGATTTGTAGCTTCTGAAAAGAAATTTTTTTCGAGCGTGAAGTCGCGGATCTGTTGCTTCTGAGCATAAACTAAGCGCCACCGAGCGTGAGATCATCGATTTGTTATCTGCTGGCATGAAGTCGTAGGATTGTGGCCTCTCGAGCATAAAAGCTACCGAGCACAAAGGCATCCGGGCGTAAAACCGTAGACTTATAACTTGCGAGCGTAAAACCGTAGATCTGTTGCTGTCGAGCGTAGAAAGCTCCTTAGCGTAAGAACCGCTGACTTGCTTTGCGCGAAAAACTTTTCGAATTTGCTGACTGTCTGCCGTCTCTGAATAATAGGCTGACGTAGGACCCAATCATAATCGAATATTTAATTAGGAGACTTGGTTCGGGGTCCGAGGAGTCCATCCGAACTCTATATATATTCCAAGTTTTCTGAGAGAAAAACTTTTCATCCGTCTTCTGCGAAAGAAAAAGCCTCCGACTGTTTGAGCTCTTCTCCGAGTTTTCTCTGAGTCTTCAAAGTTTCCAGTAATGGCCTCTAAGCAATCCTCCTCCTCTAAGGGAAAGAAGATTGATTCCTCTTCTCGTTCTTCTGTCCAAGCAGGAGTGCCTCCGGTTGGACAGGGCGAACCCCATTCTGAGCTGAGCATCCCGCTGATGAGCAGTGCACCCAGCCTGATAGGTAAAGCTTTTGGGACGAGTGAGAACGACTGAAAAATCCTTCGCACATGTTGAACATGACCGCACTAGGTCGTCTTCTGTGCTGATAGCCTCTTTGAGGAAGATGATGCATGGAGACGTTTTATCTTTTTATGCCCACATTCCTAATGTGTCAGCGTAAAAACTCTATTTTTTCTGCAGTCGAGCGTAAAAGCTTTGACCGCCGAAAACTTGGTGTATACCATTAAAATTTGAGTTTTATGCTTATGGATGGAAATCCTGGCGTAATAACTCAATTTAATCAATCTGGCGTAAAGCACAGATCGTATACTGCCAACCTTGAATTTTACGTTTTTTTAAGGAAATGGATTCCATCGTAAAGGCTCAAGTTTCACAGTCTCGGCGTAGAGCACGGACTGTTGTTTTTCCTTCTTTTTTTGCGGATGCTGTAAGTCCCGAAATGTCTAGTTAGGAACTGACGTGTTTCTCCTGTGCTTTTGCAGTTAACTTGCATGAGTCTCCGCTGGCTAAAGTAATGGGCTCTGCCGCCGGGATGCTGTACTCCAACTATTTGGGGGATCTGTCATACGTGACATTTCCTATCTTCGGGCCCCAGTACCCCGAAGGAAGGGCAATTCTGATATCGGCTCAGGGCGAACGAATGCTGCTGAGCATGAGCAACGGGGAGCCTTTGACGTATGTAGAAGGGGACCAGTATATAAAGCCGGCCTTTTTTTTCGGGGACATGATTGATAGGCAGTCCCAGACGAAGCCAAAGAAAGAACTCTGGGTTTTCCCTGCCGGGAAGTTGGTCTTGAGTCTGCCCAGGATGCCGAGAGATTATCCTATCTCGGCATTCTCCTATGCTACTCATCCCAGGAGGATGTCGTGGACGCTGACTCCCGATCTTCACGGTAGGCCGGGGAAGATCTTCTACCAGAAAGGATCTGGCCTATTTGTCAGCCGCCCTTCCGGTCATGTGACGTTGTTCAGGGGATTGTACCCGGGCTATGTCCCTAGTGAAGACAGCTTAGTGCTCCAGCCGGTGCAATTGCCGACTTTCTGCAATGATTTCATGGGGCGCGGAGGAGTATACCCCAAGGCGAATCCTCGATGTAATGGGTGGATGACCCCAACAAATCTTTGATGGGCTCGCTTAGTTGATTGGGCCCTGGAGCATTTTTGGATCGAGTTGGAGAACATCGGTCTGTTGGCAGCTGTGAGTGCCACCAGCGTTGGGTTACCTCATAACCCTAACCTATTTCTGGCATTGATGGAGCGATACATTCCGCTCACCGGGACTTTCGCCACTCCGCTGGGGTAGTTGGGATTGGCCCTTCATGAGATGGCAGAGATCTCGAGACTGCCGATGGGGGATACTCCGTACGAAGAGTATGTTCCCACGAACCGGGAGTTGGGGGATTCAGACCCTCGGGTAGTGGAAGTGTATCAGGAGCTGATGTGCCACTACCTCGCTTGCACCACTTTTTATGATGAGCCCTCGAATTTGGCTCACATCAGCAAATGGACGTCCTATCTCTTTTTTCACCGGGCTAGGGCTGCTCAGCCGGAGAAAGTCTTGGAAGTCAAGGATGAGCCTGTGAATCCTCTGAGCGTGCTGACTGCTCAGGAAGTCGACGATCTCCTGGAAGAAGCTAGGGCTCCGGATCAGATCCTCGTCGAAGGGATAGGAAAATATCCTGCAGGTACTAAGGCCTACAGTTATCTGAGGCATTGCCACAGGGCTCTATCCAAGGAAGCTCAACTGGCTGGCTTCCTCTCTATATGGCTGCGCCGACTGGTGCTACCCGGCATCGCATCTGCGGATCGTATTTACCGAAATATCTTGTGGCCTGCAGTGCGTCTGGTATTTGGGGCGAGACTGGGCTTGCTCCCTGCCATGGTGTGCCGCATACAAGCTGGCCTGAGGGCGATGACTGAGGCGCTGCTTGCTGATGAAGCTAAGCGTGAAAGCTTTCCCCGGGTGGAATTACCATACCTGTATTTGATGGGATGGTTAATTCTCCATAACCCCCGGGTGATGTCCCCCGATTCCGGTAGTAGCTTGGGGGGGAGTTTCTTGCTGAATTACAAGAAATCCTCTTGGAATGTGCTCACAGTTTTAGACTGTCGGCGGGTGCTGCATTGCGGTCACAGTTGGAAGCTCCTTTGCAGTGTCCCCTCTGTTCATCGCAACCAATCGGGGATTAGGCTTGAGAACTCAGGTAGAGATAGGACCACTCTTTCTCCTAAGCCTTCAATTGGTTGGTCTGCATTAGACCTTCCCATCTGCTGTACAGAAGTGAAGATCACTGCTTCTTCGAACCCTACCTGCCTAGTCGGTTTTCCAGGCAGTTTGGGTATGATCAGTTGCATGTGGGCAACGCCGTCACAAGCTACAGGTCCAGAGGTGGACTCACCGATAGAGCGAGGGGATGGCGATACTTTATCATGGGCTGCACCAGGATAATTTTTATTGTGCCCTTCGTCACACCTTCCACGGAGCTGCGTATCCTGTATTCGTATGCCCAGTTCTATGTGGCAACGAACACCTTCCATCGTGATTTTGATATGGGTAGAAGTTTTAGGGTGCCCTCTTCCAAACCTGGGGGAAGGGTTGAAGTCCCCTCGATTTCTTCTTACGAGGGTGACGAGTCCGCTACTCCGGATGAGCCTCTCGTATCGGTACCGAGGGGTGAAATACCTCCGCCTGCAGGGGCGTTGGTAGTCTCTGAGAAATGAAGGGCTTCCGCTCTGAAGGAGGCTTCCCCTCGTAAAAGGACGAAGAGGATGGTTACTCGTCCTCTCCAGATTCCTGGCATTGAGGCTCCTGGAAGTGATCCTGCTCCTCCCTATGTCGGGGATGATTCTATGATTGGGGGTTCCTCGTCTTTTACAGAGGAACCTTCTACAGTTTTGGCCGGTGGTGCCGGAGAATCTCAGCTGGAGGCTGCTATCGCTGCTACTGCTTCAGGTAGTGGAACGAAGTCACCTTCGAGGCTGGTTATAAGACTCCATATACCTTTGTCCGGATCAGCATTGGGAGAGGCCCCTGCCGTGCCCGTTAGCCCTTCTGACGAGATTCCAGTTGACGAGCCTCAAGTGGATCTTGGCGAAGACCTGGAAGAGTATTTGCCAATGTTAGTTAGCAGGCCCTTATCTCCAGGTATGACAGCTTGCCTAGCATCACTGTCGTCTTTTCGTGCCTCTTCTTTAGGAAAATTAATATCGTGTGGACATTAACTTCCTCTTGTCTTCTTCTCAGGGGACGACCTCTTCGGGGAGGGCAATGCACATGCGTCCTTTGGTTCCGTGTCAGGTCCTGGCGTTGATACGGAGGTGCCTGGTTTTGAAGGGGAAACATCTTCGGGTGCCGGCTCGCCTGTCGACGAGGCTTCGATACCTCAAAAGGACGACCCTGTCGTTGCGACAATGCCTCCTTCGAGTATGCAGGTTGGCGCTTCCTCTTTTGTCGCACCCCCTGTTGAGACGAGGACTGTGGCCACGTCGATTGCGATCGCCTTTGGAGCGCGGTTCGACAACATTGCAGCCATTCCCAGCGTGCATTCGGGCCTAGCTGTGCTGACCGAGTAGTATACCGGTATCTTCTACAAAACTTTGAAAATGCTAATATCAATGGTGTTGGAGAAGAATCTGAACTTTGAGTGCCTGAAGAGGTCCTCTCGGTTTTCGATAGAGGCAATCAGGGACCTTGGCGATATTGGTTTAGCTGACGCCCTGGCGGAGGTAGTTAATGGTTTGGAGCAACCCATTAACGAATACTCGCAGCTATCCCAAGGCAGTTTTGACGATTTGGTCCAGGCTAGACACGACTCCTTGACTGCACAACTTATTGAAAAGGTGGAAGACCTGAATAAAATCCTTCAGACAAATCAGCGGGAGATGGATGAAGGAAAAGTCGTCTTGGAGGAGGCTATTGCTCTTCAGACGAAGTGCAAGGCTAAGCATGACGGGAATGTAGCGAGGGTCCTTAAACTGGAGACGAAGCTTGCTCAGGCACGGGAATGGGCTTCTCAGTCGTCAGAAGGTCTCGATGTGGTGAATGGCCGACTGGTCATGGCAAAATAGAACTTGACGAGGAAGGATGTCGCCCGCGCTAGTTTTCTTCGAGCTAGAGCCGAGCTATCCCTCTTGATAAATGACGAGGCACGGCTGGAGCGGGCCCACGCTGATGTCTTGGATTCCAGGAATGAGAAGATGGCCAGACTGGCGCAGCAGATTCGCGATTTGGCCGCTCCTCCTTCATGATGTACTTTTGCTTTTGCTTTTTAATGTACTTCCGCTCTTTTTTGGGGAATAATAAAGAGGCTTTTTATCTAACTTTGTGGACCCGTCATTTCAGAATGTAAATGACGGGTTTGGGTGAGAGTAATATCAGAGGTGGTATGGACGTGATAGTCTCTCGGTAAACTTTAGCAGGGCGTATTTATTCAGGGGTCATATGGACATGATAGAGTACGACCCAACTAGTTTTGTTTTGGAAGTAGTTTTGTCAGAATGAGATTTTCGCCTTTATTCCACTTGAGCAGAGGAGGTTAACCATAGTACCTTTTCAGGAATTTGCCATTGATAGGAGCCATTAGTAGGTCTCCATTAGGCTGGGCTAACCTGTAAGCGCCATTTGAGAACGATATCTCGATCACGTAGGGGCCTTCCTATTTGGGCTGAAATTTGCCCTTGCTTCTGTGAGTGAGATTCATTGGCCTTCTTACCGCTAAGACTAGCTCGCCAACTTTGAACACTCTTTCCTTTACTTTTTGATTAAAAGCTCTAGAAATGCGCACTTGATAGAACGTGATGCTCTGTTGGGCTTGAAGGCGTTTCTCGTCTAATCCTTCTAGCTCTTGAAGCCTTAAAAGGTCATTCTTTTCCCGAGTTAACTCATTGGCGACTGCTATCCTGAGTAACGAGATTTGGATTTCGATGGAAAGAACTGCTTCGCTCCCGTAGACCAGTGAGAACGGGGTGCAACCTGTCGGTGCTCGGACCGTTGTGCGGTATGCCCAGAGACATTCTCCAAGCTTCTCGTTCCAATCTCTTTTGTTCGAAGAGACGAACTTCTTCAAGAGTTTGATAATGGTTTTGTTGAAGGCTTCGGCCAAACCATTAGCAGCTGGATAATACGCCGTAGAGGCGACCATTTGTATCCGATTTTTATCGCAAAATCGATGAAACGCTTGGCTGATGAACGGAGGCCCATTGTCATGGATTATCCTTCGGGGAATCCCAAAGCGATAAATAACGTGATGCTTGATGAAGCTAATCACATTGGATGTTTTTACCTCAGCGAGAGGGATCGCCTCTGCCTATTTGGAGAAGTAATCCGTGATGGCCAGTATGAACTGGTGACCTCTGGAAGAAGACGGGTGAATAGGACCAATGATATCCATACCCCATGCTTCGAAAGGCCAGGATGCAACCGTAGGATATAGATGTTCAGACGGCTGGTGTATGAAGTCTGTATGGACCTGACAGGCCTTGCATCGTTTGGCATACTGGATTGCGTCCGCGATCATAGTGGGCTAGTAATAGCCCATTCTCCTAATACGATCCTGTAGCTTAGGACCGGGTTGATGCGTCCCACATACGTCGTCGTGAGCTTCGCGGACGATCTGTTGTGCTTCGTCATTAGAGAGACATCTCAATAGCAGTCCGTCGTAGGTCCGGCGATATAGGCATTGTGAAGATGCATCGAAGTAGAAGCGTGATAATCGTCTTTTGACGGATGCTGCTTCTTTAGGGTCCTCCGACAAGATTCCGTACGCCACAAAATCTATAAAGGGACTTCTCCAATCTCTTGTAGGAGGATCGGTGTTCACAGCGTAACTACGTTCGATGTGAGCGTTGTTCTTTACGCAAAATAGATCTCTGTTAAGAAGGATTACCGAATTCTGCCTTCTTATAAGAGTAGCTAAATCTGTAGCTAGACTAGCTAGGGCATCGGCCTTCAGATTCTGAGATCGAGGTACGTGCTCTAGGAAGAATCTCTTGAATGTCACGGCTATCTCGACCGTTGCTTGGTGATAGGGGATGAGGTCTGAATTTTGGACTTCATATATTCCCCTGACTTGATTGACGATAAGCAGAGAATCACCAAAAGCTTCCAGAGATTCGATCCCCAGCTCTTTAGCGACGTGGAGCCCGATTAGTAGAGCGTTGTACTCTGCCACATTATTGGAACAGGGCTCGTTAAGAGAGTATGCTCGATAGATGACGAGTTTATCGGGAGTAACCAGGACAATTCCTACCCCTGAAACCACGTTTCCTTTGGGACCAGTCCTGGAGGCGCCGTCGAAGAACAGTTGCCATGCGTCACTTTCCATTACGGAACTATATTCTGCAACTTCGTCAAGAATGTCCTCGTATAATTTGGAGGCCTCCGGGATCGGATGAGCGGCTAGGAAGTCAGCTAATGCTTGGACTTTGATGGACTTCTGAGGGACGTACACCATATCATATGGTATCAATAACATCGCCCAAGTTGCGAGTCGGGAGTTAAGAACACTTGGCTTGTTCATCAGTACTCGAAGAGGATTGATCTTGGAGATGATGTGAATAGTCTGGCCGGTGACATAGTGCCGCGTCTTCTGTATAGCGAACATCAGAGCCAAACATTCTTTTTCCACCGGATTGTACCGATGCTCAGCTCCGATCATCATTCTACTTAGATAGTAGATAGCCTGTTCATGTCCCGTATTGTTCTTCTGCGCGAGAAGAGCTCCCAGAGAATGGTCCATCGCTCGAACGTACAGAAAGAATGGTCTTCCTACGACGGGAGGCACCAGAACTGGCGGACTGGTGAGGTAGCGCTTGATATCCCCGAACGCTTGCTGACAGGCTTCGTCCCATATGAAGGATACACCTTTCTTCATGAGGCAGGAAAAAGGCTGGCATCTTCCAGAGAGGTTGGATATGAATCTCCGGATATAGGCCAGACGACCTTGAAACCCCCTGAGTTCCCTCAGATTACGGGGTGGTCGCATTTCCAAGATGGCCTTGACTTTATCAGGGTCCACTTGAATGCCTTTGGCGGTAATAACGAATCCCAAAAATTTGCCACTAGATACACCCAGAAAGGACTTTGTAGGATTCATTTTGAGTTGATATTGGCGCATCAGCTCAAATACCGTCTTTAAGTCTTGGATGTGATTGACACTGAGGCAGCTTTTGACAGCTATATCGTCTACGTAATATTCTACTGTTTTACGTAAATGCTTGTGGAATATGTTACTCACAGCCCGTTGGTAAGTAGCTCCGGCGTTCTTCAACCCGAAGGGCATGACCGTATAGCAATATACCCCCAGTGGTGTCCGGAAGGCAGTATGCTTCTCGTCTTCAGGATGCATCTTGATTTGATTGTATCCTGAGAATCCGTCCATGAAAGACATACGTTCGAAACCGCAGGTATTGTCGATCATAACGTCTATGATGGGAAGAGGAAACTCGTCCTTGGGGCAGGCCACGTTCAGATCTCGGTAATCGATGCAGACTCGCACTTTCCCATTCTTCTTCATGACCGGGACAACATTGGCGACCCAGTCGGGATATTGTTCCTCCCGGATGAAACCGCAGGCTATCAACTTCTTGACTTCAGCTTCAATAGCGTCCATCATATCCGGGCGGAATCAGCGTTGGTGCTGCTTTACAGGCTTTGAATCGGGCAATATGTTGAGTTTATGGGTAGCCACCTTTGGATCAAGTCCTGACATATCCTCATAATTCCACGCAAAGACGTCAATGTATTCTTTTATCAGTTGAATGACTTCTCCCCTTTCGGCTGGGGAGTGATTGTTACTGATAAATATCGGCTTTGGTGAAAGTTTATCACCAACATCAATCTGGATAACTTCATCTTTGGTGGGAGGTTCTCTCTGCTCGAAGCAAAATTCCCACTGTGTATCCATTTGGTGAGCCCAAGCATCATTCTCGAATAGTTCGGATTCTTGTTCGTCTGATTCGAAGGGATCCGTCACTACCATATTTACTAGTAATGTTTGCTCGAGATAACGAGATGAGTTGGAATGCGACGAGCCGTCTTAAAAAGGGGAAAAGGTGTACTCATCTGACTTGGAAGTCGTAAGGGAGGTGGCATACCCTAACCCGAAACGAGTTTGTTGATAGCGGGGATTACCGTGCGGCGGTATTCATCTGCCTTTCACATAGTTAAGACCTGGCTTCAGTTTTAAGTCATAACCCATATTTTGCATGATCTTTAAGGCTTACGGGATATACCTGTGAACTTGTACTTCACCAGCATCGTCATTGAAGGAATCTTCTCGTATAGTCGATTCGTTGTTCGTTCGGCCGAAGACTATTAAATACTGACTGCTGCGGGCAGGCGGAACAATAAAGATAGAGTCCTCATGTGGTCCATATGTCGTGACGACATTGGATGATGACGCTACTTCCCATATGTATGGATGATAGGAATCTATAGCTTCCAAGAATTTTTGCGCTATAGGTTCTATATCGTCATGGGGAGAGGATTCCTGATTTGAAATCCGAGCGTCGATATACTGAAAAAGAGGATGTTTATTCTCATCTGGAACTCCGTTCCTGGTTGCATTTACATCAGCCGGCTGCTTGTTGCGCCGAAGGTTGATGACCAAGGGTGGAGGCTTCTGGTTCAAAGTGATCACTAGAGGATCACCCCCTTTTTCTGACCTGGTTTTGATCAGGTGGATAGCCATAGGCTCCATGGCTTTTGGATGAGTAGTTCGCCCTTTCACTCTGATTGACAGTGGTTGTTCGACAGAGGGTCCTTCAGGCTCCCGGTGGGGTTCCTTCTCTGCTTGGACTGACACCTCCTCCGCATAGTCTTGAGAGTACAACACGGCATCGAAATAGTAGGATTCTATTCCTTTGAATGGGTTTAGGTCAGCAACCTCCGTTTGTACTGTTCCTTGGGGGTCTATATATTTAAGGCATTGATGTAGAGTTGAAGGAACGATGTTGTGGTCATGGATCCACGGTCTACCCAGCAAAATATTATAGGATACCTCTGAATCGATGACATAGCATGTAGCCACCGATCTGAGGTTGCCAATCTGGATCCTCTGGAGAATTTTCCCCAACGGCTTACTTCTTCCGGCATTGAAACCCACGATTGTAGTGGTGGTGTAAGCCAATTCGCTGGTAGGAATCCTCAGCGGTCTGAACAGACTATGAGGAATGATGTTGATTGATGATCCCGGATCTATATGAATCCGGTCGACCTCCATTGAACCAACGTATCCGGTGTAATAGAAGGGTCTGTCATGCCTGTTATGTTTTAACAGCATGTCATCTTGTGTGAAAGTGATGTTCGGTACCACCTCCATCATACTTTGGCATTGAGGACACGCCACTGGTTCCTCGTCAGGGGACTTGAGCTGGGTCAAGTATGCTTCCGCCTGTATCAGTGCTTCACTCAGGGCTAGATGAGTGTCTAGGGAGAGCCTGAGTAGCTCAAAGATGGACAACCTGGCTGGTGTATTGGCCAGTTGGGCCAGGATGTCAAAGTTGTATGGCTTCTCTAAACCTTTGTTTTGAATATTTTTCACAGTTTTATCGAAGCGTACTTCTTTCTGCTTCCCCTTGTCCGTCGAAGTCGGTCTTGCAGGATCGGCCTGTGGTATGGCGGGCTCTGTAGCTGAAGCGTCTGTCGGTGCATCTTTCAGACTCGCTCCGTAGTCCTTGAGGTAAGCTTTCCCTGAACGGGTTACGGCCAAAGCCTCATCTTCGTCTGGTGGTGAAGAAGTTGCAACCATATGGCATGGTTTGCATTTGGAGTTATTCCTAGACTTAGCCTTAGCAGCATTAGTCTCTTCCTCGAGCTCCGATACTAAATCCGGGTGAACCCACATGATCTTGCCCTGCCGGGTGGTTAAGGGTACCAGGTTATGATTTTGACCCCTAGCCGGGGGAAGATTGACGATGTTCATTGTTGTCCGGGAAATAGGTGTCACACCGTCCGGGACTTCCTGGGGAGGCAGATTGCCAAATTGTAGGGAGATCATATTGGCCGTGACCGTCTTCTCGATATTATGCAGAGTGATGTCTTTAGCATTGATCAGCCCCTGGATCTTCCTTTTCAGTATGTAACACGTCTTGGTCGGGTGGTGTACGTATCTTTGGAAGATGCAGTACTTGGGGTTATTGGCACTGCCGGCTTCACTGGGCCGCTTCTTCTCCGGAAGGGTGATCTTGCCACTCTTGACGAGGCACTCGAATATACTCGGAATATCGTCGTCGTCGAAAGAGTATACTTCGACGGGCCTGGAAGTCCCAGGTTTCGTCTGCGTAGTTGCCGCAGTCTTTTGTTTGGACGTATTGATTGCCCGAGCTTCTTTTCCTTTGGAACTGCGAGGATGGTCGCCGTTGGGGGATGATCTTTTGCCTCTGTCGGAGGTAGAGATCATAATGCCATTGTCGCGTGCCTTGCGACTGTTGTCATCGGCGGCTACCGCTGAGATGATGAACGAGGGCCAATCGTGGAACTGATATGGTCCTGTGAACACCGAGACCACGAAAAGGAGGTTCTTCCTGCAAATGTCCACCAACGCAGAGTCTGGAACTCCTGGAGGCATCTGTAGCGTGGCTTGACGAAAACGTTCGATGAAGGTACGAATGTCCTCTTTTTCCCTCTACTTGACTTCGATGAGAGAGGACATAGACATGTCCATTCCTCCCTCGTAGAATCGTGTGAAGAATAAAGCCTTGAAGTCTTCGAAGGAAGTAATGCAGTTGTCCGCCAGGCTGCGGTACCACTGGTAAGCCACTCCTGAGAGACATCCCTTGAACACCCGAGTGAGGAGGGCGTCATTCCCTTGTAGCAACACCGTCATCATACTAAAATAGTTCATGTACTGACTTGGCGATGTTTTCCCCTTGAACAGAGCCATAGTCTGAGGTTTGTACCTTAGAGGGAAAGGGACCTCTTCCCAAATAGCCGGGTAAGGCTGGTTGATTCCCAACTTCTTGAGCTGATCTTTGTGCTTCAAGGCATCGAATTGGGCTCTCAACTCCCGTACTGCTTGCATCGGATTTTTAGCCGGTAGCGAGACCACGGATTGGTGCAGAGTCGGTTGTATCATGATTCCCGTAAAAGGTAAAGCATTCTCCGAGTGAGGAAGTGGAGGACCAGCTGACTCTTGATCTAGAGCAGGTTCTTGGACCGTGTTGGATGGTGGCAAGTCCACACCCACACGTATCTGTGCTGGCGGGACTGATGTTTGAGCCATAGCAGCCACCTGTTGAGTTAGCATCATCTGGTGCATGTTCTCCATCATGGATTGCATTTGTTTCAGAGACGTCTCCAGTGTAGTGATGTGTTGTTCCTCGCTCCCTGACGGCGAAGCTTCCTCATGTTCATCTCCAATGGCGTATACTCCCATTTCCCTGGGCATCGTCGAAGGATGTGTATAGGTCGCTGCAGAAGTTGACTCTATACTCTCAGTATTTTATTTGGGAGAATGGCGACCGCCAGCGTCGGAATCAGAGGAGTACGAAATCAGTTGTTGTGACCTCGAACGAGTGTTCTGGAATACCCTGTCTTCAGTGTCTCTGAGGAGTATGTTGAATCTCCTTCAGCTCGGAGTTCTAGAGGACGAACGTCTTGAGCCTGAACTTCCTCCAGGTATATGTGAAGCCATGTTCACAGATGCATGCGTGGGCTCTTCTTCTAGGAAAGATGGAGAGTAGCTCACTCGGTCGAAAATTGGCCGTTTTGCTTTAGAACAGCAGCAATTAACCACAATCCTGTGACCATCACAACAGTGCTCGCTAGGAGGCATAATAGCCATGCTGGAAGATTCCCTCTCCTTGCGTCTCTGGGTTAGATACTTGCGCAGGTCAGGAGAAGTTACAGAAGAAGAAGACGATGGTTTGTTCCTCCTGTTCCCACTGGTAGGCGTGCGGATGATGGGGACCATAGTCTTCCTTGTGCTACTCGTATACAACAGATTGGCCATCTGCGTGGCGGATAATCTCCGAGGAGCGTGTCTTTCCGTCAATCGAGCCTTCTGTACGCTTAGGGACTTCATCTGGCTTAATTTAGAGCTTCGCTCTGGTTGGCGTAAGGCTGAGGATGTCCTCAGGCGGCTATCAGCTTCTCCCATAATTTGGAGAGTGGGTAGATTGTTCCCTTGCTGGCGTGAATGCCGAGAAGTTAAGTAGCTCGCCGCTTGCTTTCCCTTGCGGAGATCACAGGTGTCATCTGGTTCCCCGTAGAGGTTAGATGTTGTCTTACGCACGGATCGTGCTTTGTACTTCCGATTTGGCGCTGAGGCATCATCAGAAGTTTTGTCTATTCCGCCACAGACGGGAGACTGGTTTCTACGCATAGAGCGCAGTGGACACCTCTGGGTTAGCGCTGAGACTTTGCCCGAAGTTTTGTCTGTACCGCGCATAGCGGAAGACTGGTTTCTACGCGTAGAGCACAGTGGATACTTCTGGGTTAGCGTTGAGGCTTTGTCCGAAGTTTTGTCTGTACCGCGCGTAGCGGGAGACTAGTTTCTACGCGTAGAGCGCAGTGGATACTTTTGGGTTAGCGCTGAGGCTTTGTCCGAAGTTTTGTCTGTACCTGTCATGCCCCAGTCCCAAAATGCCGAGGGACTGGAGATGCGTGGCAATGGCCAGCAGCACGCACCGATGGATAACCCAATTTAAAGGAACCATCAGGGCGTACTTAAGCTGTACATAAGGTCTACTACAACAAGTCACACTAATCTCATCCATAAGATAAAGAAATAAACTGCATAATGAAATAGAAATAAGTAGCAACAAGTCTCAACAAGTCAGTCGGAGAAACAATCCGACATATTTCTGATACACTGGCTCAATAGGCCAGGAACAAAAGAGATAAACATAAAGGAAATACTGAGTACGGGAACAGGTACTCAGGAGAAGTCTTCGGCAGTCACCTCGTGCTCAGGGATCGGTTCTGCTCCAGTATCAAGTCCAGCAATAGCCTCAGCTCCTGTCCCGTATATCTCGAGGTACTGCTCCTCAGCTAAACCTGGGGACATAATCTATTCCAGGTCCTCAGTGGACATAGCAAGGCACAAAATAGAACAAGCCAAATAAATGCAGTGCAATTAAATAAATGAAACAGCAGGGTAAACTATGTAACCATCTATGTGATATGCAAATGAGAGCAACACTAGTACTCAGGCTGAGACCGCTACAAGCTCTGTGTCGGGGAGCCCGTAGCAGTAATAACACGTAAAGGGTCTAGCTCTGCTGGAGAGTCTACAACCTCACAATAATAGTAGATATATAGATAGAACAGCCTGTAGCCTGTGTGTCTCTCCCCACCCAATGTAATCACCCAAAGACCATAACGTCTCATGTCCATGTCAGCGGGATTATAACTAATGCAATAAGTCATACTGTCTATAACTAAAATATCTCTGTCAAGTCCTGTATCCTATACAGAATCACCATGAATATCTCAGGAAGATTCTGTCCATGTATAGTGTCAAGTGTCCTGGGTTGTAGGGTACTTGATATGTCAAGTACAAAAGTAAAGGGTATCGTAAATCCATCTCTAAATGACGAACCCAACACCGCGTACGGTGTTGGCACCCGACTAGGATCGGACACTAGGTACGTCATACGTTTCCTAGGTTAAGCAGTTTAAAAAAGTTATATAAATTTACACAAGACATCCAGCAAAGTATTATTACAGGAAATATGAAGATAAAGACTGCAGGTTTGGCAAGGTGCACTTGCCTGATGTTTGGATTCCACTTAGGTCCTGTTCTCAAAAATTTCCAGAGATATCTCCGAAAGCTGAAATAAATAGTACCATCATGCTCAGAAGGTGTCAAAAAGCTAGGAACGCCTGTCCTTGGGTCCAATTTGGAGACAAGGGCAAAAACGGTAATTTTGGGCCAAAACGGGATCCACCGGTGGGCCCGCTTTGCACCGAAAAACGTGTCAGGGTCAACGGTCTCTAAATTCACCAAACTTGGTGTCAACAGGTCAGGAACGCTGATACGAACCCAACGAAACTTTCAGATTTGAATTCCGATGAGCCGATCAGGAAATCGCCCGTCGAGTGGGGCCTGTGGGGCCCACGACACGCGATTTCGTCAACATTCTCAGAATTGAACCAAACTTGACCCACAGGACCAGCGTATCGCTACGAGTCCGATGGCACAAGTTTCGTCTCGATCTGACGTGTGTGCACGAAGTTAGGGTGAATTGCAGAAAAGGCGGATACGGGGCGATGTCCGCGGATACGTGTTGATTCCGGTGTGCACGCACACCCGAATCAGCTTCTGCAAAATCCCACACGTCCGTATCGACGGTGCGCACGTATCTGTGAAGACCGCATGCGACCAAGTCGTCCCGTTTGGCGGGGCGTACTCAGTTCTGGGGTAAAACAGGGTCTGGTTTTTTCCTGTTTTTGGATCGCGGTGTGCGATCACCACAGGACGTGATGCCCCGAGCGGTTTGTCCGGGCACCGAGAGGGTCATACAGGCTTCGTAACTCAATTTACAGAATCGAAATCGGAGATATAGGGTGCAAGATACGAGTACCTGAACGAGGCCTAAAAAACCCGAGTTTTCTCGTGTCAGACTCGTGTCCGACACGCCTAGGGTTAGGGTTTACTGTTCTCGGGCTGTGTCCGGGTGTCCCCCGCTGTGTCCACATCTGGGCGAAGGTGCGTCGATACGGCACGGCACTGGGTGGAGGGTCGTCGGAGATCGGGGTCGCCGTAGCGGCGAGGTGGCGCTGCTCGAGCCGGCAGGGAAGAAGAGCACCGGCTGGGTCAGGTTCTGTGTCTGGTCTCTGGCTGGGACGGCTAGGGGAGGTGGCGAAGTGGGCTGCTCGAGGCGGAGGGCTGACGCGGCGCCAGAGCTAGGGTGAAGAAGGTGACCGGAGCTAGGGTTCCGACCGGGTGGGTAGGGGAAGATGAAGTGAGGCGGAGGAGGGAGAAGGAGGGGGGATTATATAGGGGCTCCGGGGCGGGGTCGTGGCCGGGTGAGGCAGGCCGTGGGGTGTGGCCTCTCCGGTGGAGGCGGTGGAGAGCCCGGACGTGGCCGGGGGACGCGGGCTCGGTGATCGTGGGGGAAAGGGGAGATGGGTGCAGCCGGGTCGGGTGCGGATCCGGGTTTGGGCGGACCCGCCCGACCCGCTAGGGTGGCTGGGGGGCTGGGCTGGGTTGCACTAATGGGCTCGGCCCACTGGGCCGGGCCGGGCCCCAAAATACAATAAATAATAATAATAATAATAATAATAATAATAACAGTAATTAATTAATTAAATTAGTAAAAATAGTTTTTAGGCTTTTTAAAATAGGTCCGAGGCCCAATAAAATCCCGAAAAATTATCCTAAGTCCGGTTTTCTATTTTACACCATAAAATCATATTTTCATTACATTTTAGTATTAGTTATTAGCAATTAAAAATCGTACCAACACCACAGCACTTATGTAAATTCCTGAAAAATTGCAAAAAATTCCCAAAAATTGATTTTAAAAAATTTGAAAATTTTAGGGTGATTACAATCTACCCCCCTTAAGAGGATTGCGTCCTCGCAATCGAAGGGTAAACTACAAAGGCACAAATTTATAGAATTAAAGAATGCTTAGGTTCTACCTGATTCTGCAAATAAGTGTGGATAACGCTGGCGCATAACATCCTCTCGTTCCCAGGTCGATTCGCCAGGAGAGTGCTGTTTCCAAGCTACTCGAACCAGTCTGATTGTATGCCCTCGCAGTGTCTTCTCACTGGTGTCGAGTATACCCACTGGCTGCTCTTCGTATCTCAGGCTAGGTCCCACCGAAATCTCAGAATGATCAACTATATGACTTGGGTCCGTCACGTATCGCCTCAGTTGTGAGACGTGGAATACATCATGCACTCCCTCTAAGGATGGAGGTAATGCAAGACGGTAAGCCACCTCACCAATGCGCTCCAAGATATCGAATGGCCCAATGTACCTTGGGCTTAACTTGCCTCTGCTGCCAAATCTGATAGTACCTCTAGTGGGCGAGATCCTCAAAAATATATGCTCTCCTTCCTTGAACTCCAGGGGTCATTTGTGTGCATCTGCCCAATGCTTCTGTCTATCCTGGGCTGCACGAAGATGGTTCTGAATCTGTTTTACTTTCTCCACTGTCTCCGTTACCAACTCTGGACCCAGTAATTGACGTTCGCCAACGTCGCTCCAGCATATTGGCGATCTGCACTTCCTGCCGTACAACGTCTCGAAAGGTGCCATCTGAAGGCTTGTCTGATAGCTGTTGTTGTAGGAGAACTCTACTAAGTGCAGATGATCTTCCCAAGATCCTCCGAAGTCCAGTATACATGATCGCAACATATCTTCCAGGATATGAATTGTGCGCTCTGATTGGCCATCTGTCTGAGGATGATAGGCAGTACTGAATTTGAGCCTGGTGCCGACACTCTCTTGCATGCTTCGCCAGAAGTGAGATGTAAATCTCGAGTCTCGATCTGATACAATACTAACCGGCACTCCATGTAATTTTACGATCTGTCGCATATACATGTCGGCTAGTACTTCCGTGGATTATCCGACTCTGAATGGCAAGAAGTGAGCCAACTTAGTGAGCCGATCCATGATGACCCATACCGCATCTTTCCACTAGGGCTTCTTGGAAATCCAGTGACAAAGTCCATGGTAATATGCTCCTACTTCCATTCAGGTGTGGGAAGTGGCTGTAACATACCTGCAGTCCTTTGGTGCTCGGCCTTTACCTGCTGGCAGACTAAGCATTTTGCCACAAATCGGGCAATCTCCCTTTTCATTCCATGCCACCAGTAATATTGTCTTAAGTCCCGGTACATCTTGGTTCCTCCTGGATAAACAGAGTATATGGAGCTATGTGCTTCAGTCATCAACTCCTGCCTTAATTCTCCATTTGGAACATATAGGCGATTTCCGTACCTTAATGTCCCGTCCTCGTGGATACGAAGTCCCGTTTGTAGGCCTGTTTCGGTTCTCTCTTTCAGCCTTCGGAATCTGGCATCATTAGGCAAAGCTTCTTTGATTCTCTCCACCAGCGTTGACTTAACTTCGAGGTTAGCCAGCAAACCATTTTGTCCAGGTAGAACAACCTCTATCTGAAGATCTTGCAAGTCTTGTAATAACTGAGGCTGCTCAGTTAAGAAATAAGCCGAGGGTTTTCTGCTGAGGGCGTCGGCTACAATATTTGCTTTCCCCGGGTGGTACTGCAGATCTATGTCAAAGTCCACTATCAACTCAAGCCAACGCCTTTGCCTCATGTTGAGATCCTTCTGAGTATAAACATACTTCAAGCTCTTATGATCAGTGAATATTTTGACCTTCTCTCCATACAGATAATGCCTCCAGATCTTTAATGCAAAAATCACTGCAGCTAGCTCCAGGTCGTGCGTTGGATAAGTCTTCTCGTGGACCTTCAACTGCCTCGATGCATAAGCGATAACCTTGCCATGTTGCATCAAGACACAACCTAGTCCACTACCGGACGCATCACTATAAACAACAAAACCTCCTGACCCTGAGGGAAGAGTCAAGACTGGTGCTGTTGTTAGATGCCTCTTCAATTCTTCAAAGGCATTCTAGCATTCTTCTATCCATATGAACTCCTGATCCTTCCGTGTCAGCTTAGTCATCGACTCTGCGATCCTTGAAAAATTTTCTACGAACTGCCGGTAATACCCAGCAAGTCCAAGAAAACTTCTCACTTCTGCAACCGAGGTAGGGGTAGGCCAGGTTTCTATAGCAGTGACCTTCTTTGGGTCCACAAACAGTCCTTCACCCGAGATAATATGTCCTAAGAATGGCACCTTGTCCATACAGAACTCACACTTGCTGAGTTTGGCATATAGCTTCTCCCTTCTCAAAGTTTCTAGCACAATTCTTAGGTGTTCCTCGTGCTCTTCGTGGTCCTTGGAGTAGACTAAAATATCATCAATGAATACCACCACGAACTTATCCAAGTACTGATGGAGGACTCCGTTCATCAAACTCATAAATACAGCAGGTGCGTTGGTTAAACCAAACGGTATTACTAGGAACTCATAATGTCCATACTTAGTCCTGAAGGCCGTCTTTGGGATATCTTCCTTCTTCACCCTAATCTGGTGATAACCGGATCTAAGGTCAATCTTTGAGAATACCCTAGCACCACTCAATTGGTCAAACAAGTCATCAATGCGTGGTAAGGGTACCGGTTCTTAACAGTTACAACATTAAGGGCTCTGTAATCAATGCACAATCGCACGGTTCCGTCCTTCTTGGGTACAAAAAGTATAGGTGCTCCCCAAGGTGAAACACTGGGCCGGATAAATCCTTTCTCCAGAAGATCGTCGACTTCCGCTTTCAACTCCACTAACTCCTTAGGTGCTAGCCGATATACCGATGAAGTGATAGGTTCGGCTCCTGGAGTTAGGTCTATTATGAATTCTATCTCCCGATCAGGTGGTAAACCTGGAAGGTCGTCGGGAAATACATCCACAAATTCCGTTATGACTCTTGGGTAACCTGAATCCTCTTCTACAGATAATACCCTAAGAGTTGGCTGGACCCCTTGCTCTACAGCTCCTCGGAGAAATTCAAACTCAGGAAGGCTAGGGGGTGTAAATATTACTTTTCCAAGCCGGCAATCCAGTGTCGCATGGTACTGACTTAACCAGTCCATACCAAGTACAACATCGTAATCAGGCATAGAAAAGATCAGGAATTGGGCTCGCATCTCTCGGCCACAGACTACTACCGAACTTGATCTACAAATATCACTAACCGAGATAATTCCACCTCCCGTTAGAATTCTCTTCATCTTCGAGAGAGGTGCGGTAGCTACTCTATGTGTGGCTACGAAGCTAGCAGCAATAAATGAATGCGAGGCTCCAGAATCAAATAATGCTACAGCAGGAATTAAAGCTACTAATATGGTACCTGCTATCACTTCGCCTGCAGTAGCTTCCTCAGTGACTGCTAGTGCATATGCCTGACCTCGTCCCTGAGCGGGACCCCTTTGCTGACGAGCCTGCTGGAACAAAGCTGCCTGAGGTGGTAGTGGTGGCCTGGCTCCTCCAGGCCCTGTCTGAGTTGCTCCCCCAGCTGGAAGAGCTGGCCTAGGTGCAGGTGGAGATGGTTGATTCGGAACTCCCTCTCGACGTTCCGAGCAGTCCTTTGAGAAGTGTTGTCCGGATCCACAAACCAGGCAGAGTCCCAGTTTGCGTCTACATTCTCTTTCAATATGTCCTACTTTGCGCAGTAATGGCAAGTAGGCAGGTTCTTTGTTGCGGCTTTCTGAGGCAGGTTCTTCTGGGGCCGTTTAGCAGATTCTCCTGGTGATGACTTGGACAGTGCTGAGGAGAATGGATGTTTCAGGCTCAATTCCCTCCGAGTAACGCGCTCCAGCCGACGTGCTGCAGCTAGGACATCGGAGTAAGATGTGGGCGCGACCGATCCGATTAACTTCTGAAGCTCGAATCTGAGTCCATCAAAGAACTTCTCTGCCTTCTCTTCTTCGGTAGGAATTAGAGAAGGGGCGAAGCGGCTCAGGCGAATAAATTCGGTGTTATATTCCTCCACCGTCATGTTGCCCTGGATCAGACGGTTGAATCTGTCTCGGAGTTCGGACCGAGCCACAGCAGGGATGTACATATCCTGGAAGAGTCTGGAGAACTCCTCCCAGGTGACCTGATCATGTTCGATCCTTCTTTCTTTGGACAGCCACCAATGGTGCGCGTTGTCCGTCAGTTGCATCCGGACGGCAGCCATTCATTTGTCCCTTGGAAGTTCAGCGGCCTCCAACTGATGCTGTGTGTTCGTAAGCCATTCATGCACTTCAGTTGGTCCTTCCTTGCCCGAGAAGGTACGGGGTTTGAGTTGACAGAAATCTGTGATAGATCCCGTCGCTAGCCGCCTATTTGGTGGATTTGCATGTTCCAATGCTGCGACTAGGCTATTTTTTAGGTTCTCGACCTCATGACGTTGGGCCTCCTGTTGGATCTGTTGTTGTGCCTGCATCATGGCGTAGAATATCTGGAACATTTGCTGTCCGTCCATTGCCTGCCCTGGAGGAAAGATAGGCATCATAGGAGGGAACTGGGGTGGAGGCGGGATGTCATCACGCCTGAACCTGGAACTGGGCTGGCCAGTTTGATTGTTCTGAGCGGATTGTCCTCTGGTATCTGGCGTCGTTCCAGCTTCACAGGTAACCACCGCTTCAGCGGTGTACCCAAGGGGGTCTCGTCACCACTTCTGGGATCCATTACTCTGCATAAAAAGAAAACAATGAGAACGCACAGAGGAATCAAATCAGGATGCAATTCCAGCAATTAAATTGAATTCGACATAGAGTCCAAAAATGATTCAATCAATGGATGAGATCCTATAAACTTATCCTATCTTATTGCAGGCCTGTTCGGTCCCTAAGTTGAAACCGAACAATTTAGTTAGACCTGCATGGGCCACCACAAAAACCATGTCACGCCCCAGTCCCAAAATGCCGAGGGACTGGAGATGCGTGGCAATGGCCAGCAGCACGCACCGATGGATAACCCAATTTAATGGAACCATCAGGGCGTACTTAAGCTGTACATAAGGTATACTACAACAAGTCACACTAATCTCATCCATAAGATAAAGAAATAAACTGCATAATGAAATGGAAATAAGTAGCAACAAGTCTCAACAAGTCAGTCAGAGAAACAATCCGACATATGTCTGATACACTGGCTCAATAGGCCAGGAACAAAAGAGATAAACATAAAGGAAATACTGAGTACGGGAACAGGTACTCAGGAGAAGTCTTCGGCAGTCACCTCGTGCTCAGGAACGGTTCTGCTCCAGTATTAAGTCCAGCAATAGCCTCAGCTCCTGTCCCGTATATCTCGGGGTACTGTTCCTCAGCTAAACCTGGGGACATAAACCATTCCAGGTCCTCAGTGGACATAGCAAGGCACAAAATAGAACAAGCCAAATAAATGCAGTGCAATTAAATAAATAAAACAGCAGGGTAAACTATGTAACCATCTATGTGATATGCAAATGAGAGCAACACTAGTACTCAGGCTGAGACCGCTACAAGCTCTGTGTCGGGGAGCCCGTAGCAGTAATAACACGTAAAGGGTCTAGCTCTGCTGGAGAGTCTACAACCTCACAATAATAGTAGATATATAGATAGAACAGCCTGTAGCCTGTGTGTCTCTCCCCACCCAATGTAATCACGCAAATCATGACCATAACATCTCATGTCCTGGTCAGCGGGATTATAACTAATGCAACAAGTCATACTGTCTATAACTAAAATATCTCTGTTAAGTCCTGTATCCTATACAGAATCACCATGAATATCTCAGGAAGATTCTGTCCATGTATAGTGTCAAGTGTCCTGGATTGTAGGGTACTTGATATGTCAAGTACAAAAGTAAAGGGTATCGTAAATCCATCTCTAAATGACGAACCCAACACCGCGTACGGTGTTGGCACCCGACTAGGATCGGACACTAGGTACATCATACGTTTCCTAGGTTAAGAAGTTTAAACAAGTTATATGAATTTACACAAGACATCTAGCAAAGTATTATTACAGGAAATATGAAGATAAAGACTGCAGGTTTGGCAAGGTGCACTTGCCTGATGTTTGGATTCCACTTAGGTCCTGTTCTCGGAAATTTCCAGAGATGTCTCCGAAAGCTGAAATAAACAGTACCATCACGCTCAGAAGGTGTCAAATAGCTAGGAACGCCTGTCCTTGGGTCCAATTTGGAGACAAGGGCAAAAACGACATTTTCGGGCCAAAACGGGGTCCACCGGTGGGCCCGCTTTGCACCAAAAAACGTATCAGGGTCAACGGTCTCTAAATTCACCAAACTTGGTGTCAACAGGTCAGGAACGCTGATACGAACCCAACGGAACTTTCAGATTTGAATTCCGATGAGCCGATCACGAAATCGCCCGTCGAGTGGGGCTTGTGGGGCCCACGACACACAATTTCGTCAACGTTCTCAGAATCGAACCAAACTTGACCCACAGGACCAGCGTATCGCTACGAGTCCGATGGCGCAAGTTTCGTCTCGATCTGACGTGTGTGCACGAAGTTAGGGTAAATTGCAGAAAAGGAGGATACGGGGCGATGTCCGCGGATACGCGTTGATTCCGGTGTGCACGCACACCCGAATCAGCTTCCGCCTAATCCCACACGTCCGTATCGACGGTGCGCACGTATCTGTGAAGACCGCACGCCACCAAGTCATCCCGTTTGGCGGGGCGTACTCAGTTCCGGGGTGAAACAGGGTCTAGTTTTTTCCTGTTTTTGGATCGCGGTGTGCGATCACCACAGGACACGATGCCCCGAGCGGTTTGTCCGGGCACCGAGAGGGTCATACAGGCTTCACAACGAAATTTACAGAATCGAAATCGGAGATACAAGGTGCAAGATACGAGTACCTGAACGAGGCCTGAAAAACCCGAGTTTCCTCGTGTCAGACTCGTGTCCGACACGCCTAGGGTTAGGGTTTACTGTTCTCGGGCTATGTCCGGGTGTCCCCCGCTGTGTCCGCGTCTGGGCGAAGGTGCGTCAACATGGCACGGCACTGGGCGAAGGGTCGCCGGAGATCGGGGTCGCCGGAGCGGGTTCTGCGGCTGGTCTCGGGCTGGGACGGCTAGGGGAGGTGGCGAAGTGGGCTGCTCGAGGCGGAGGGCTAACGCGACGCCGGAGCTAGGGAGAAGAAGGTGACCGGAGCTAGGGTTCCGGCCGGGTGGGTAGGGGAAGATGAAGTGAGGCGGAGGAGGGAGAAGGAGGGGGGATTATATAGTGGCTCCGGGGCGGGGTCGTGGCCGGGTGAGGCGGGCCGTGGGGCGTGGCCTCTCCTGCGGAGGCGGCGGAGAGCCCGGACGTGGCCGGGGGACGCGGGCTCGGTGATCGTGGGGGAAAGGGGAGATAGGTGCAGCCGGGTCGGGTGCGGATCCGGGTTTGGGCGGACCCGCCCGACCCGCTAGGGTGGCTGGGGGGCTGGGCTGGGTTGCACTAATGGGCTCGGACCACTGGGCTGGGCCGGGCCCCAAAATACAATAAATAATAATAATAATAATAATAATAATAATAATAACAGTAATTAATTAATTAAATTAGTAAAAATAGTTTTTAGGCTTTTTAAAATAGGTCTGAGGCCCAATAAAATTCCAAAAAATTACCCTAAGTCCGGTTTTCTATTTTACACCATAAAATCATATTTTCATTACATTTTAGTATTAGTTATTAGCAATTAAAAATCATACCAACACCACAGCACTTATGTAAATTCCTGAAAAATTGCAGAAAATTCCCAAAAATTGATTTTAAAAAAATCTGAAAATTTTAGGGTGATTACAGTACCGCGCATAGCGGGAGACTAATTTTTACGTGCAGGGCACGAAGGAAGCAATGCTTCAACCTCATTGGTCGGAGATATCGGAGAGATCGGAGAGATCGGAGAGTCCACAGGAATGGTAGAGGATGTCTTGGGCATCCAGACCTTGTGCAGCTTCCTGTTGTTTTGTACAGAGAGAGAGTGAGAGCTACCACCGTCCGAAGCATGTCTTCATAGGCAGACTGGTCGAACTGGACGACCAGTGTCTTCTTCACGGATCCTACGGATACCGCATCGTGTTGAGCAATCGCTTCCTCATCAGAAGAGAAAGATGTCCCCAACAGAGTCGACATCTTGTTTGTGGTATTAAACGAAAGAACAAAATGTATATAATACGAGGTTTGCACGAAACCCGCCTTCTTTGGTTTACAAACAAACTTGTACAATTTGATCCTATACGAGGATGTGGGAGTACAATTTATTTAATCTGGGTAGATGATTGCTATAGGTGTCTGATCTGCAGTTGATCACTTTAGCCCTTGGACTACACGATGGTGAAGAAGTGCCGTGGAAGACGGAAAGCAGCTTCGTAGGTGGCGAAAGAGGAGGGATGCACGAGGCCAATGTCGTCGATCGCTAATCTTCGCCTGAGCTTTGGATGCTTCTCCCTCTCTCTCTCTTAAAGACTCTCCGATCTCTCCTCAATCTCCAATGTTTTGACCTGTGGTTCGATCTTTAAAATCTCGACCTCTTTCCAGTCTTCAAAATCTCGACCTCGTTCGATCTTTAAAATCTCGTCCTGTTCCTCTGTTAATAGAGGTCTCTATTTATAGAGTTTTGGTGACAGTGACCACTCAATCGGTGTGGAAACCGAGTAGTGGAAAGTACAGCACCCTTTTACACAATGGTTAAAATAACCAAAGCCTGCGTATAGATGATCTTTTGAATGAGCGTGTGACGCGGGTCCAACTAAGGGACAAAACGCGTATAATCGCTACGAAGATCACGGCGTGGAAGCCACGTAGGTAGGTATCCCTCGTGTAGAAGAGGTTGGCATAGAAGCCAATGTTTGTCACCATGGCGTAGAAGCCAAGTAGGCATAGAAGCCGAGTAGGTGTAGAAGCCTGATGGCATAGAAGCCGAATAAGCACAGAAGGCCGAATGAGCATAGAGCCGAACGAGCATAGAAGCTGAGGAGGCGTAGAAGTCGAGCAGGCACAAAAGCTGAATGGGCGTAGAAGCCACTGCGTAACGTGCCAGAGTAGTCATAGAGGCCGAGCAGTCATAAAAGCTAAATGGGCGTAGAAGCCGAGGTGATGTGGACGTCTTTAGCCGAAATCACGGCTCTTGGAGATATAATCAAATCTCTCGCATTAAATGCAGAGATCCGCCATCATCATTAATTGTAGAGACGTATTCCGAGGGCCTGCTACCGTTCTGAGCATTAGGTGCAGAGACGTGCCTCGAGCCCTGTACGAAGAGCAGCTTTTGACGTGGCAGTCTGTTTGTCTTCCGCGGAGCATAAATAGTTCGTGTTTGCCTGTGTAAAATAAGGCAGCGTATCCCCTTGTATGCGTAAAAGCAGTCTCCGCTGAGGGGATGTTAGTAAACGATGGTTCGGTAATATTTAATCAAATCCTCTGCATTAAATACAGAGATCCTCCATCATATTGTGGGGCGTGTCCCGAGTGGTCTGCCATCTTTCCAGCCGTCGTCTGGGTAGCCGTGCAACACTTTTTGTCAGGAGTCAGATGTCAGGTTCACTGGGTGACTTGACCGGTTCATTTTGGGGAAGACGAAGCATTCCTCGTACGCTTTAACGCTGCTATGAAAGTGGATGAGTTTTACGCCATGGAGGCGATGAAGCACCCCGTCTACGCTGAAGTGGCCTGGACATACTGCATTTACGCGGATGGTCCCATCATATTTTACGCCGTGCTCAGCGGAAAAGCTCCGTTGCACTCTTGATGGCCTTGAGGTCCTCTGCTTATGCTACCCTGCATCACCATGTTGCGTAGAGCTATCCAGCATATTTTTCATGCTTCTACAACTGTTATATGATATTTGGAGAGGTAAATGAATTGGTAGCTAACTGTCTTGTTGTGCATTGCATTTGAGGACACATGACATACTCGTATATTGAGACCTAGATGGTTAACACTACCAACTTGTGTTGGAAAGCAACTTAGTACCTACTTGAACCTTAGTTGATCTTGGTTGTAATATTTGAGGATGTATGTTTAGAGGGAAATGATACTTGTGCATTTTAGACACTTGCACACTCGACCCTGCTAGTTAACTGGTTATAACCCCTACTTGCGTTAGTTTCTAAGTACAGTGTAGTTGTATTTTTGTGCGTACTAGTATAATGACTGATGGTTATTATATTATATTATATTATATATAGGAGCGTTGGATCGTTCAGACGAGGCTTCGGGAGCAGAATTTTGGTATTCGCAGCTTGAGGATCCAGGCAAGTATACCTTGCCTTATTTACTGTTTAATTCAAGTTATTAAATATTGCATGAGATATTGTTGTAAATATTATATATAACTGTGCGCGTCCGAGAATGACTCGGGTGCAGTCGACGATTGCGTCGATGTGTAGTGTATTGACTTAGTCACTAGCAGACTTACCTACTGTTGTGAAGATATTCTGATATTTTCCAAGACCCTGACACTTCTTACACTCATCATGATGACAAACTCATGTTGGGATGCGAGTTGGCGTACCCGACTAGTTATCGGTGCGTATGACATACATCACGGTTTAGTGCATAGTCAGGTTAGTCTAGTTATTTGAGACCTGGCATGTACTTACATAGTATGCACGTCGTGTATTCGACTTGTATATTTGTATTTGGCGGGGAGGACAACTGGTAGGCGTATGGGATACAAATATTAGAATTCGTAGTGTCCAGAGGAGCCACGGATCCAATAAGTTCCTTTATTCAGATACCGCGTTCTTCGGAGCGTTACGGACATATATATATATATGCAGATACCTCGTTCTTTGGAACGATGGACGTTACATGTGTAGATACCATGCTCTTCGGAGTATTGGACGTATGCCTATACCTACCCATATGTAACAAGGTTGTCCTCATATTGTATTCACTTAGATGGTTAGTACATCCCCTTTACTTATTCAGTATTGATATTTGGCATGTATTTTTGTATTTTGTTACGTCCCTCTGAGGACCTGGTTTCCTTCCAAATTTCGATGAGGTGTACTATCCGACCGAGAAGGAGCTTGAGGTATTACCTTAGGAGTTTTCTTGATCACTGGTAGGCCTTCCGCCTAGGGCTGGGGCATCTTTATCTAGTTAGTCGATGTTCTAGCCTAGTACTCTTATCTGTCCTTTTATACACTTATTTCAGTATTATAGTGGATTTGTTCCCATCAGACTTATTTGGATTGAATTATGACATTCAGACTCTGCCCTTATTTCCAGTATTTATTTCAGCACTTCTTGTTTATATTGTGGATGCGATTAGATATTTACCTGCTGCATGTTAGCATATTAGACCTGATAGTATTTTAGGACAGCATAGTACGCTTCGTCGGGTCTATTAAATTGGGAAATACTTTAAAGTCGTATTAGCTGGCCAATACCAAGTGGCCTAGTCCCATATATTTTGGGACTGGGGCATGACACTCCTCTTCTCATTTCATTCCAATTTTAGATCTAGAATTTGTTCATCCCCAAATTCCCTCTTCATACCACAAAATCTATACCAAATCTCTAACAATTTTCTCTCAAATTCACCCATATTTTACCATTGGAGACTCTAGGAGTAAGGAGAAGGCAAGGATCTTCAATTTGAAGGAATTTATCTATAGTTTAATCACTAGGAGCCTACCTATGGTATAGGGCTACCTATAGGAAGAAGATTAGACTTCTAGGGACCCCTATTTTGGAAGTTATGGTATTTTATGTCCAATTTGGGGAAAAATCTGAGATTGGTGCACCATATATTTGTTAATATGTCTAGTGGACCAAATTGACATATGTTTGGTTGTGTGAGACTAGTGTCATGTCCATAAATGGATACATTTAGGCCGTATCATGGTAATTTGGTGATGTGGGTTGATTTTGGGGCTTTTTCTTTGACACGGGTGATACACATGCCATGTTTTGATACAAACACATAGGTAAGTGGTTAAAACTTCATATTGCTTTGAATTGTGATGACTTCATAGAAAATTTTGACGTTCTGATGAAAGACAATAAGCTTCGGCTTCCCAACATTAAGTGCCCCGATGAGGCAGACAAGGTCGATAACCCTAAGTACTACTACTACCACTGGTACGTTCACCACCTAACTTGGGATTGCTACATGTTGAAGAAATATATACAACATCTTCTCGATTCCAAAGCCCTAACCTTAGACTTTGAAGACAAGATGGTCACTGCCAATATGGTGTCTCTCCAGTTTGATGACTTTCCGGTAACGGAGGCCCAAGATGGTATTTTTCTGATCCTGAGGGCAACAATGAAGGTTGTTAATCTCCCTCCAGCTCGCACACCATGAGGCGAGGGCATGTGGGTTCACCCAGATCTTGCTCCGGACTTGATACAGTAAGCCACGCCTTCTGATGTCAAGTCCAAAGGAAAGAAATTCAGATCCTGCCACATGGTTTCTCCCTCCACCGAAGATGCCATAGCAGGGGCAATGAGGCTGGGTCTAGCTTACCAGCGTGACTATAATGTGCTCGAAGACTTTATACCTCCAACCACTGCACCTGCTACAACTGATCCGGGTCTATCCTAACCCTCGACAATAGACAAACAAAAGTAGAAGGAGACGCGCTTTGACAAACCTTTGCGGAAGGATACAACTCAGGGGCTGGAGACGCCTTACAACTTTGACATTTTGGCATAGCACGTCAAAACTCCAGCTCAATTCTCACTTTTTAAGCTCCTCCGTCTCTACAAAGACACTCGTGATGCTCTAAATGAGGCATTACATGGCCCAGGTTAAGTTGCCGGCGAAGGATCCCGCTGCGTGCCCCCACTACAATAATGTGATGGAGGTAATATCGAATATCACTTTCTGTCTACAAGACATGATGCTGAAGAATAATAGGCACGACCGCCCTCTGTACTATACGGGGTATATCGGAGCCATCAAAGTTAATCAGATGCACATCATCCCCGGTTCATCTTTCAGTATCATCCCACAAAGTATACTTCAGACCTTGGGAATCCCAATGCATTGGTTGGCAACAACTAATACTACTACCAGCAGCTTCAATGATGGAGGAAGCTACCATCTGGGAAAGATTCGTCTGAAGTGTCAGATCAACGACTTACGAATAGAGGTCACCTTCTATATCATAGACGTAGACGTATCCTACAACGTCTTATTGGGACTTCCATGGATAAACGAATACATGATTGTGCTATCGAATCTGCATCAATGCCTGAAGTATGTAGACGATCATGGCATCGTCATGACAGAATTTGCAGATGTCGATTCGTTCAAAGGGGTCGAGGATTATCACTCTGACTCAATCTTGTACAAGCAAGTCCACAGAGACGAAGGTGGTAATGATACTGACGATAAAGCAGAGGCTGAAACCACACCAGACAAACTCTTGAGGGTCCACCTCAAAGGTTGTGCCCCTAACACGACCCCTCCCCTCGTAGTAAAACTTCAAAAAAGGCACCAGAACCTCTGGTCATTCGCCTACGAATATTAAGTCGAACGCCTAAAGAGGATCCAACACCTGTTACTACTTCTGAGCCTTTGGTCGTGAAGCTTCATAAAATGCCTTCGAAGCCGTCACTCACACTAGAAGCGAAACTCAGAAAAGACTAATTGGGAGAATACATGGTTGTTCATGCTGACGTTCCTTCCCTAGATGATGTAATCCACATGGACAAGATACCAAACTTTATCAATAAATAGTTGTCTTTGAACTACTCTCATGTTGCACATTTAAGAATAATATATCTTTTATAATACGGTTTAGGGTTACAACTCTACACACAGGTAACTACCACCTATGCCACGAACTGGATTCTCCCAAGTCGAGGTGACTACTTTATAATACCAGCCACATGGAGGGGTGACAAACCCATCATCTTCGGGAAGGTAAAAGGTTGTCTAGACCTCCTTACAGAAAAACTAGAATATGATAGCGGTAAATACAACTATACCACTACAGCTCACAAACAAAGTGCATCATTCGGAACATGGTCTATGACTTGAAAAGCGACAAAAGGCTAAATTTCGATAAGGGTCAGCATCTGCCTCAGTATTTTCTCACCCCTACAGGCAAGTCTGGGGCCTACTATCAGCGAACTCGTCATGGCCTAGGGTATGTCACACTACCATCAACCTCTAAAAATTCAGAAGAGAAAGATGGATTGCATTGTCACTCTTAGAGATCCTAAGCTTGGACTCTAATACGAGTATAGGAGATATGCTCAGGCGAACAATGTCTATCAATATGGTGTCCACTCACTCAGAAGAAGATGATGAACAACCGCCCGAACTCTTCGACGTAGAACCATCGGCACAGCGCTTAGACTCGTAATAGGAGTTATATTTTAAACAATGAGAACCTCCCACTGAAGACGAATTCGTACAAGTCAATCTGGTCAATGAATCCTCTCCAAAATCTATCTTCATCAGCAAAAGTCTGTCCAGTGAACACCGTGAATCCCTGCTACAGCTCGTCAGGGAGTATATCGATATCTTTGCCTAGAGCTACGAAAACATGCCAGGATTGGACCCTAGATCGTGATCCATAAACTCAACATCTTGTATGATGCTATGCCAGTAAAACAACAGCAACGAAGGTTCCGTCCGAACATCATGAACGCTATCGAAGCTGAAGTGAACAAACTGATAACAAACGGCTTTATCCACGAGTAGCAACATTCAGATTGGGTGGCCAATATCGTGCCTGTCGTCAAGAAGAACAAAAAGATCCAAATTTGTATAGACTTACGTGATCCGAATGCGGCATACCCAAAGGATGATTTTTTGCTCCCTATCATAGACATAATGATCGATAACACTTGTGGTTTTGAGCATGTCCTTCATCGATGAAATCTCAGGCTACAACCAAATCAAGATATTTTTGGAAGATGAGAAGCATAGGTTGTTCTTAACACCGATAGGGGTATATTGCTACACAGGCATGCCCTTTGGTATGAAGAATGCAGCCGATATACCAGCGAGCTATGATCACTATCTTTTTGCGAATATCTCCACAAGATAGTCGAGTGTTATGTTGATAACATCACCGTCAAAAGTTGCTTCCAAGATGACCATCTTCATGATCTGAAGACGATATTCGATCTGATGCGTGCGCACCAGCTCAAGATGAACCCAACCAAATCCTCCATGGGAGTCTCCAGCAACATATTCTTGGGTTTTGTCATAACTTTGAAGGGTATCCAAATAGACCCCGACAAGACCAAAGCAATCCTTGAAATTCATCCACCAAAGAACCTCAGGGAACTTTGCGACCTTCAAGGAAGATTGACATACATTAGGAGGTTCATATCAAACCTCACTAGACATTGCCAACCCTTTACTCTGCTTATGAAAAAGGGAGTCTCCTTTTTCTGGATCGAAGAATTCCAACGAGTGTTCGACAACATTAAAAAGTACCTCTCGAACCCCCAATATTGGTGGCCCCAGTTGTAGAAAAATCCTTCTTGCTTTATGTACGTACGATGAATCACTCCCTCGGTGCTCTACTAGCCCAGAAGAGTGATACAGGTCATGAGCAGGCCATCTATTATCTTAGCAGAAAGATGGTCGATGCAAAGCATAGGTATAACCCTGTAGAAAATAAGTACCTCGCTCTGGTATTTGCTATTCAAAAATCTGACATTATGTGGCTGGGCAAACAATTCATGTGATCTCGCGAGTTAATCCTTTTAGGGCCCTCATGACCAAACCTGGGACGCGTAATCCTGGCTTGGCTACGTGGGCAATACTTTTGTCACCATACGACATGGTATTTTTTCCACAGAAGGCGATCAAAGGCTAGGCATTAGCTGACTTCCTGGCAGCCCATCCGATGCCAAAAATATCAAAACTCTATGATGAGATCCCAGACGAAGTGGTGGACTCCAACGTGATGATGGCACAAGTCGTTTGGCGAATGTTCTTCGCCGGTACTTTAGGAACAGGGCCCAAAGACGATATTGTCGCTGGAGTAAGGATAGTGTTGATTTTCCCCGACGATCTGGTTATCTACCGTGCTTACTCTCTCACCGAGACATTTTCCAACAATATAGCAGAGTATAACACTCGTTATTGGGCTCCAACTCGCTAAATAAGTGGGAGTTGACTACTTAGAGGCCTAAGCCACTCCAAGTTAATATTCAATTAGTTCCAGGGCGATTATGAAGTCAGGCACGAGGACTTGATTCTCTACCACCAAGCCACACTCGGCATAATTTTCACCTTCCATGGGTTTTTCATAGAGCACATGTTGGTCTCGCAGCTTCCATAGTAGTCCCAGGTTAACACCCATCAACTGATCACAACAGTCAGTCAAGAACTGGTCTCCCAAAAAAATAACCTCTGCACGCGTTTGAGCTATTCAGTGGAGAAATACCTCAGTACCCAAGACTGGAGACTCCTTTTCATAGACTACACGAACTATGGAATTCTGCCCGAGGACCCGAAGAAAGCTACTTCCATCAGAAGACGTTTCCTCCAGTACTATTACGATACGGCTACCAAAATTTTGTATCGATGTTCCTATGATGGGATTCTGTTGTGATGCATATCAATTACATAATAAAAGTAGGCACACCATGGAGCTCAAGGCAGTGTCTGTGGTGCACACCAATCTGTTCTGAAGCGACATGATCATCTCCGGAGAATGGGTTATTATTTGCCGACTATGGTAGCGGATATCGTCGACTACGTAAGGAACTGTCGGGTGTGCCAAATTCATGCAGACTTTATCCACCATCCCTCATAATTGTTACGCCCAATGGTAGCATCATGTCCGTTCGACGCGTGAGGAAAGGATTAGTCCACCTTCATCTAAGGGGGCATCGATTTATCCTGGCTATCACAGATTACTCTCTAAATAGGTAAAATTCGTTTCGCTCGCTGAAGTAAAGATGTCAAATGTGGTCAACTTCGTTAAAAATTATGTTATATACTGATTTGGACTACCTTGGAGGATTACCCACGATAATGGTCCCAAGTTCCCAAGTAACACTTTCTACTAATTTTGCGATAAAAATCGAATTCAGAACGTAGCCTCGACTGCCTACAACCGAGCAGCAAATGGGCTGGCAGAGGCATCCAATAAGTCTACGATGAATCTCCTCCAGAAGATTGTGTCATCCAACAAGTGCGACTGGAATGAGAAGCTGGGAGAGTGTCTCTTAGCCTATCGCACAACGATCCAAACACCGACTGGAAATATGCTATTTTCTCTGGTCTACGAAAGTGAGGCCGTACTCCTCCTAGAGGTCAAACTTCCCTCACTCCGTGTGGCCCTCTCCAACTAGCTGACAGATGACGACAACTATCGCCGGCGGCTACAAGAGTTGGAAGGACTCGATGAGAAACACCTCTTATCTCAATAACGCATCAAGTTGTACCAAGCATACATTTCGGGAGCTTTCAACAAACAAGCCAAGGAAAGAACATTGCAAGCTGGTGACCTCGTCTTGACAGTAATAAGATCGATGGTTATGAAAAACAAGACGACTAGGAAATTTCAAGTAAAATGGGAAGGCCCTTTCATCGTGGATTCGGTATACTCCAACGGTGCCTACCGGCTAGAAAAAAACCTAATAGAGACTTTCTCATGATGCCGATCAATGGCAAGTTCCTTAAAAAGTACTATGTCTAAACTAGACTCATACTTTCCCTATCCCTAGTAGGACAATCAAGATATACGATATTTATATCTTCCTTTGCTCATCCCCAGCAAGTGCGTATGTACAACATGTACCCTTTCCCTATAAATTATTATAAAAGCCATTATTTGTATTCAGGAGTCCTGAATACGCAATAAATAATGGATCCTAAAAAATCTCCGATAACGAGGCCCTTGCATTTGGCAGTCGCGAAAGAAGAAGGAGCTTTGGAGGCCATGTCTGTCGTTGGAGATGAAGAGAGAAGAAAATTCAGAGAAGAAAGCAAAGATCCTTTCTCTCCCCAGACTCCCCCTCTTTTATAGGCGATCATGCCTCGGTTCCCACGCCACCACAGTCCACGTGGTGACCAAAGATAAGGACGACGCTTGGGCTTTTGATCCACCATCATCCTTAGTAAACCGTTACCTCGGTAAAAGCGTATAAAGGCGACTCAGAATCCCAGGAGATCTTTTCAAAGATCGAGTCAAATCCTTAATTTAATACAAATTTGACAGCTTGGCAGATTCATCCATGTGTTAGTGAGTGCATGCGACAAGATACAAAAACTAACTGAAGGATCGTCATGCGGCAAACAAACTATGCGACTGAAAGATCCTTTCTCCATACTTCTTGTTCAAAGTGCTCCAAACTCGTCCATGTTTGAAAACTTCTTAGGGGGTCTTATAGAAGCATAAAAAATTTTAAAGTCGTATACACGAAAATAATATATGCACGACAGAAGCAACAAAGATACGTGAGGGGACGTCTTGGGCGCATGGTGCCACTTCTGTCAGTCACAATATTTATGACTCTGACAGTTGTAGAAGCATGAAAAAATACGCCGGATGGCTATACACAGCATATTGGTGCAGAGCAGCGTAAGCAGAGGCCTTCAAAGCCACCAAGCATGCAACAGAGCTTTTTTCGCTAAACCCAGCGTGAAATATTAAAAGCTCAAAAGGCCACCGGCGTAAGGCAGTACATCCAAGCCACTTCAGCGTAAACGGGGTGCTTCATCGCCTCTAGGGCGTAAAACTCATCCTCTTTCAGACGCAGCATTAAGGTGTACAAGAGACGCTTCATATTCTCCAAAGTGAACCTGTCAGACCCTGCAATGACGATCCTGCAATGAACCTGACGTCTGGACTTCTGACAAAGGGATACGGCTCGACTACCCAGACGACGGCTATAATGATGGCACAGCACTGCGACCCAGGCTATCATTTACCGCCATCCCCTTTGCGTAAACTACTTTTATAAAGCACGAAGGGATACGCTGCCCTATTTTACACAGGCAGACACAAGCTGTTTATGTTCTGCAGTAGACAAACCGCTTGCCACATCAAAAGCTGTACTCCGTACGGGGTTCGAGGCACGTCTCTGCGTCCAATGTACAGAGCGATGACAGTTGCTCGAGGTACGTCTCTACGTCTAATGCACAGAGCGGTGACAGTTTCTCAAGGCACGTCTCTGCGACTGACGCGCAGAAGGGGTTGCAGACCTTCAAAAATACGCGTCCACATTTAATGCACAGGATGGTGGCAAATCTCGGCATTTAATGCTAGAGATTTGATTATATCTTCAAAAGCCGTAATTTTGGCTAAAACGTCTACATCAGCACTCTGACACGGTACGCAGCGGCTTCTACGCCCATCTAGCTCCTGTGCTTACTCGGCCTCTATGACCGCTCGGCTTCAACGCCTATTCGGCTTCTACGCCTGCTCAGCCTCTATAACCACTCGGCTTCTACGCCTGCTCGGCCTCTATGACCACTCGGCTTTTACGCCTGCTCGGCCTCTATGACCACTCGGCTTCTACTCCTATTCGGCTTCTACGCCGATTCGGCTTTTATGCCGGTTTGATAACTATTTGGCTTCTATGCCATGGTGACAGACATTTGGCTTCTATGCCAACCTCTTCTACACAATGGATACCTACCTACGTGGCTTCTACGCCGTAATCTTCGCAGCGATTATACGCGTTTTGTCCCTTAGTTGGACCCGCGTCACACGCTCATTCAAAGGATCATCTATACGCAGGCATTGGTTATTTTAACCATTGTGTAAAAGGGTGCTGTACTTTCCACTCCTCGGTTTCTACACCGACAGAGTGGTCACTGTCACTAAAACTCTATAAATAGAGACCTCTATCAATGAGGAACGTGGTCGACAAATTAGAAGGTTGACAAATTGGAAGGTCGAAAAATTGGTCAAGAAACCAATATCAGATCCAAGGTCAAGAGAGAGAGAGAGAGAGAGAGAGAGAAGAATCCAGAGCTCAGGTAAAGAGTAGGGATCGACGACTTTGGCATCGTGCATCCACCCTCTTCTGCAACCTTCGAAGCTGCTTCCTGTCTTCTACGGCACTTTTTCAACATCGTGTAGTCCAAGGGCTAAAGTGATCGACTGCAGATCAGACACCTATAGCAATCATCTACCCAGATTAAATAAATTGTACTCCCATATCCTCGTATAGTATCAAATTGTACAAGTTTGTTTGTAAACCAAAGAAGGTGGGTCTCGTATAAACCCTATCCTGAATACATTTTTATTCTTTCGTTTAATACCACAAACAATATGGCGATTCTGCTGGGGACATCTTTCTCTTCTGACGAGGAAGCGATTGCTCAACACGATGTGGTATCTATAGGAACCGTGAAGAAGATACTGGTCGTCCAATTCGACCAGTCTTCCTACGAATACATGCTTCGAACCGGGGGTAGCTCTCACCCTCTCTCCGTCCAAGACAACAGGAAACTGCGCAAGGTCTGGATGCCCAAGACATCTTCTACCATTCCTGTGGACTCTCCAATCTCTCTGATCTCTCCGACCAATGAGGTTGTAGCCTTGCTCCCTCCGTGCCCTGCACGTAAAATTCAGTCTCCCGCTACGCGCGGTACAGATAAAACTTCGGACAAAGCCTCAGCGCTAACCCAGAAGTATCTACTGCGCTCTACGCATAGAAACCAGTCTTCCGCTACGCGCGGTACAGACAAAACTTCGGGCAAAGCCTCAGCGCTAACCCAGAAGTATCCACTGCACTCTACGGCAGAAACTAGTCTCCCGCTACGTGTGGTACAGACCAAACTTCTGATGATGCCTCAGCGCCAAATCGGAAGTACAAATTATGCTCCGTGCGCAAGACAACATCTGACCTCTACGGGAAACCAGATAAGCACTGTAATTTCCGCAAGGGAAAGCAAGCGGCAGAGTACTCAACTTCTCGGCCTTTACGCCAGCAAGGGAGCAATCTGCTTACCCTCCGGATTACGCGGGAAGCCGATGGCCGACTAAGGACCTCTTTACGTCAGTCTGAGCAAATCTCCAAATTATGCCAGGCGAAGTCCCACGGCACAAAGCAAGCTCAGGTTGCAGAAAGACACCCTCCCCGGGGATTATCCGCCACCCAGATGGCCAATCTATTGTACACAGGTGGCACAGGGAAAACCATGGTGTCCAATCTCCGCATGCCCACTGATGGGAACAGAAGGAACAAGCCGTCATCTTCTTTCTCTACTCCTCCTGACTTGCGCAAATATCTAATCCAGAAGCGTAATGAGAGGGGACCTTCCAACATGTCTATTACGCCCTCTGGCGAGCAATGTTGTAATAGTCATAAAATTGTGATTGACTGTTGCTGTTCTAAAGCAAAACGGTCAGTTTTTGACCGATTGAGCTACTCTCAGTCTTTTCAGGAAGAAGAGCCCGCGCATGCATCCGTGAACATGGCTTCACACATACCTAGAGGAGGGTCGAGCTCAAGACGTCATCCCTCTAGGCCTCCGCGCCAAAGGAGATTCGAAGATCTCCTCAGGAATACTGAAGCTGGGGTATTCCAAAATACCCGTGCAAGGTCACAGCAACCAGCTTCGTACTCGTCTGATTCCGACGCTGGGGGTCGCCAATCTCTCGGATCAGATGCTGAGAGTATAGAGTCGACTTCTGCGGTGACCTATACTAATCCTTCGATGACGCCCAGGGAAATGGGAGTTTATACCGTTGAAGATGAACGCGAGAAAGCTTCGCCATCAGGAAACGCGGAACAATGCATCACTGTACTGGAGACATCTCTGAAACAAATGTAATCCATAATGGAGAACATGCACAAGATGATGCTAACTCAGCACGCAACTGCCATGTCTCAAGCGTCGGTCCTGCCAACTCAGATACGTATGGGGGTGGACTTACCACCATCCAACCAGAGCCAAGAGTCTGCTCTAGATCAAGAATCAGCAGTTCCTCCGCTTCCTCACTCGGAGAATATATTACCCACCGTTGGAGTCGCGATACAACTAACTCCGTACTACACCATAGTCCCACCTCCAACTGAAAATCCGATGCAGGCAGTACGGGAGTTGAAAGCCCAGTTTGACGCCTTGAAGCACAAAGATCAGCTCAAAAAACTGGGAATCAACCAGCCTTACAGCTATCTGGGAAGAGGTCCCCTTCCCTCCGAGGTACAAACCTCAGACTATGGCTCTGTTCGAGGGAAAAACATCACCAAGTCAGTATATGAACTATTTCAGTATGATGACGGTATTGCTACAAGGGAACGACGCCCTCCTCACTCAGGTGTTCAAAGGCTACCTCTCAGGAGTAGCCTATCAGTGGTACCGTAGCTTGGCGGACAACTGCATTACTTCCTTCGAGGACTTCAAAGCTTTATTCTTCACGCGATTCTACGAGGGAGGAATGGACATGTCTATGTCCTCTCTCATCGAAGTCAAACAGAGGGAAAAGGAGGACGTTCGCACCTTCGTTGAATGTTTTCGTCAGGCCACCTCACAGATGTCTCCAGGAGTTCCAGACTCTGCGTTAGTAGACATTTGCAGGAAGAACCTCCTTCCCGTAGTCTCGGTATTTACAGGACCATATCAGTTTCATGATTGGCCCTCATTCATCATCTCGGCAGCGGCCGCCGAAGACAACAGTCACAAGGCGCACGACAATGGCATTATGATCTCCGCCTCTAACAGAGGTAAAAGGTCATTTCCCAGCAGCGACCATCCTCGCAGCTCCAAGGGAAAAGAAACTCTGGCAATCAATACGTCCAGATAAAAGACTGCGGCGACTACGCAGACGAGAACCGGAACTTCCAGGCCCGTCGAAGTCTACTCTTTTGACGACGACGATATCCCAAGTATATTCGAGTGTCTCGTCAATAGTGGCAAGATCACCCTTCCGGAGCTAAGGCGGCCCCAAGAAGTCGGCAGTACTGACGACCACAAATACTACATCTTCTACATATACGTACACCACCCAACAAAGGCGTATTACATACTGGAAAGGAAGATCTAGGGGTTAATCGATGCTAAGGCCATCACTCTGCACAACACCGAGAGGACGGTCACGGCCAACATGATCTCTCTGTGGTTTGGCAATCTGCCTTCCCAAAAGGTCTCGGACGGTGTCACACCCATTTCCTGGACCACGATGAACATCATCAATCTACCTCCAGCTAGGGGTCAAAATCATGACCTGGTACCCCTAACCACCCGGCAGGGCGAGATTATGTGGGTTCATCCGGATTTGGTGTCAAAGCTCGAGGAGGAGACTAAAGCTACTAAGGCTATGTCTAGAAAGAGCTCCAAATACAAACCATGCCATATGGTCACAACTTCTTCGCCATCAGACAAAGACGAGGTATTTGCTGCAACCCGTTCAGGGAAAGCCTACCTCAACGACTACGGAGCAAGTCCGAAAAATGCACCGGTGGATGCTTTAGCTGCCAAACCTTCAGGACCAGACCCCGTCTTCTTCCAGAGGTCACCGGTTCATACTGGCCATCACGGATTACTTCTCCAAATGGGCAGTGGCGATCCCTCTTGCTGAGGTAAAGGTATCTAATGTAATCAGCTTCATCAAGCATCACGTCATTTATCGCTTTGGGATTCCTCGAAGGATAATCCATGACAATGGACCTCAGTTCATCAACCAAGCGTTTCATCGATTTTGCGATAAAAATTGGATACATAATATTGCCTCTACGGCATATTATCCAGCTGCTAATGGTTTGGCGGAAGCTTTCAACAAAACCATTATCAAACTCTTGAAGAAGTTCGTCTCATCAAACAAAAGAGATTGGGATGAGAAGCTGGGCGAATGTCTCTGGGCGTACTGCACAATGGTACGAACACCAACAGGTTGTACCCCATTTTTACTGGTCTACGGGAGCGAAGCAGTTCTCCCTATTGAAACCCAGATCCCGTCACTCAGGATAGCCGTGACTAATGAGCTGACTCAAGAAAAGAATGACCTGTTAAGGCTTCAAAAGCTAGAGGGATTAGACGAGAAATGCCTCAAAGCTCAACAGCGCATCACGCTCTACCAAGCACGCATTTTCGGAGCTTTCAATCATAAAGTAAAGTAAAGAGTGTTCAAAGTCGGCGAGCTAGTTTTAGCCGTAAGAAGGCCGATGATTCTTACTTACAGGAGTAAAAGAAAATTTTAGCCCAAGTGGGAAGGCCCTTATGTGATCGAGACAACATTCTCGAACGGCGCTTACAGGTTAGCCCAGCCTAATGGAGACCTGTTCATGGCTCCTATCAACGATAAATTCCTGAAGAGGTACTATGCTTAAACCTCCTCTACTCAAGTGGAATATAGCGAGAATCTCAATTCTGACAAAACTACTTCCAAAACGAAACTAGTTAGGTCATATTCTATCATGTCCGTATGACCTCTGAATAGGTATGTCCTGCTAGAAGTTTATCGAGAGTCTATCACGTCCATACTACCTCTGATATCACTCTCGCCCAAACCTGTCATTTACATTCCGAAATGATGGGTCCACAAAGTCAGAAAAGATTCGCTTTATTTATTCCCGAAAAGAGCAGAATTACATCGGGAAAGCAAAAAGAAGAAAGGGTACATCATTGTGGAGGAGCGGTCAGATCGCGAATCAGCTTTGCCAGTGCAGCTACCCTCTCGTCCCTAGAAACCAAGGCATCAGCGCGGGCCTGTTCCAGCCGTGCCTCGGGATTGTTCATAAAGGACAGTTCGGCCCTTGCCCGAAGAGAGCCAGCTCGGGCAGCTTCTGCACGCTCCAGATCCCATCGTGCTGTGCTCAGTCGACCAGTCGCTACATCTAGACCTGCCAACGACTGAGAAGCCCACTCCTCTGCCTAAGCGAGTTTTTCCTTCAACTTGCGGGCCCTCACGATATTTCCTTCATGCTCGGATTGGCACTTCGTCTGAAGAGCAAGAGCCTCCTCCACGATAGCTTTTCGTTTATCCATCTCCAGCTTATGTGCTTTGATGGAGTTATCTAGGCTCTCCAGCTGTTTGGTAAGCCGTACAGTCATGAAGTCATATCTGGCCTGGACCTCAGCTTCAAAACTGCCCCGAGTCAGCTGCAAGTATTCGTTAATGGGTTGCTCCAACCCATTAACCATCACCTCCAGGGCGTCAGCTACCCCAGAATCGCCGAACTCCCTGACCGCCCTAATCGAAAACTGGGAAGCCTTCTTCAGACGCTCAAAATCCAGATTCTTCGCCAACACCATTGATATCAGTGTTTTCAAACTGGTGTAAAAGAGGCTGGTATACAGCTCAGTCAGCGCAACCAGATCTGGTTGAACGCCAGGAGTGGCCGCGATATTGGCGAGTTCTCCTCCAGGAATGATTGCAGACGAGGTGGCCACAGCCGCCGCCTCGACGGGTAGTACGACCGAAGAAGGTGCGACAACGACGGTCGAAGTAATCGGCATACTCGCAAGAGGCGAGGTCACGATAACGGGTTCGTCCTCCTCTTGAGGTGACGAAACTACTCTGGGCGAGCTGGCCCCCGAAGGTATTTCCTTCTCGAAGTCGAACGCCTCCGTATCATCGCCAGGAGCCCGAGCAGAGCCAGAAGGCGCTTCAACGCTATACTTCCCGTGGACGCCATCCCCTGAGAAGAGGACAAAAAAGTTGATATCAATATGATAGTAATTTTTCTAAGAGGAGACATAAAGATGACCTTTACCCGTAGCCAACGGTATATATGCCGCGTCTGCAGCCGATGTAGCTATATCACGCCTTAATGACGCAATACGAACTGTCATACCTGGAGAAGGAGGTGGGCCAACCGACATCGCCAGGAGCTCTACCAAGCCTTCACCAAGACGCAGTCGAGGTTCGTCAGCTGGAATCTCGCTAGTTATGCTCACGGACGCCGCAGGAGTTTCATCCGTTGCTGGTCTAGGAAAAGATTCTCCTATTTGCCTCGGCCACGCAGGCGATTTCATTCCACTACCGGAGGCAATGGCAGCAACGGCAGCAACGGTGCCTCAAGCAGGAGTTCTCCGACACCACCAGCCAAAACTGAGGGTCCCTCTCCAAAAGGCGGGGAACCTCCAATCAAAGAGACATCCCCAACAGGAGAGACAGCAGGTTCCTCTCTAGGAGCCTCAATTCCAGGAATCCGGAGAGAACGATTAACCGTCTTCTTCTTCCTCTTGCGAGGGGAAGTCTGCGTCGAGACAGGAGCCCTTCGCTTCCCAGAGACTGCCAAAGCCCCCGCAGGCGGAGGCACTTCACACCTCGACACCGACACCAGAGGCTCATCCTGAGTGACGGACTCCTCACCCTCGTCAGACGAAACCGAGGGGACTTCGACTCTTCCCCCAGGCTTGGAAGAAGGCACCCGAAAGCTTCCATGCATGTCAAAATCGTGATGGAAGGTGTTGATTGCCACATAGAACTGGGCATATGAATGGAGGATGCGCAGCTCCGTAGAGAGGGTGACGACCGGATGATAAAGATTGCTCCCGTACAACCCATGATAAAATACCGCCATCCTCTGGCTCCATCAATGAGTCCACCCCTGGACCTGAAGCTGGTGACGGCATTGCCCACGTGCAGCTGATCGTACCCAAACTGCCTGGCAAACCGACTGGGCAAGTAAGGCTCGAAGAAGCAATGATCTTCGCTTCTATACAGCAAATGGGAGGGTCTGATGCAGACCAACCAATTAAAAGCTTCTGGAGAAAGATTGGTCTTCTCTCCACCTAAATCCTCAAGCCTAATTCCTGACTGATTGCGATGCACAAAGGGGACAGTGCAGAGGAGCTTCCAGCAATGACCGAGGCTCAGCACCAGCCGACAGTCTAAGACTGTGTTCACGTTCCAGAGGGAGTCCTTGTAGTTCAGCAAGAAACTACCCCCCGAACTACTGCCAGGGCCGGGAGACATCACCCGGGGGTTGTGGAGAATTAACCATCCCATCAAGTAAAGGTATGGTAACTCTACCCGGGGAAAGCTATTACGCCGAGCTTCATCAACGAGAAGTCCGTCAGTCATGGCTCTCAGGCCAGCCTGTATACGGCACACCGTGGCAGGGAGCAAGCCCAGTCTTGCCCCGAACACCAGACGAATGGCAGGCCACAGGATGTTCCGGTGAATGCGGTCCGCGGATGCGATACCGGGCACAACTACTCGACGCAACCATATGGAGAGGAAATCAGCCAGTCGGGCTTTCTCAGACAAAGGCCTGCGGCAGCGCCTCAAGTAACTATAGGCCTTAGTGCCTTTAGGGTACTTTCCTACCCCATCATTGAGAATCTGGTCTGGAGCTTTAGCCTCCTCCATAAGATCCTCGACGACCTGGGCATTGAGCACGCCCAAACAGTTCACGGGCTCATTCTTGCCCCCCGAAGCTTTCTCCGACTTGACGGCCCTGGCCCGGTGGAAGAAGAGTTAGGACATCCACTTAGTGGTGTGAGCCAAATCTGAAGGCTCATTATAAAAAGCAGTGCATGCGAAGTAGTGGAACATCAGCTCCTGATACACCTCCACAACCCGAGGGTCCGAGTCCTCCAACTCCCGGTTGGTGGGAACATACTCTTCATATGGGGTGTCCCCCATCGGCAGTCTCGAGATCACTGCTATCTCATGGAGGGCCAACGCCAACTCCCCCAATGGAGTGGCGAAGGTTCCGATGAGCGAAATGTATCGCTCCATCAGTGCCAGAAATAGGTTAGGGTTGGGAGGCAACCAAACACTCGTCGCACTCACAGCAGCATACAGTCCGATGACCTCCAGCTCTTTCCGAAAATGTTTTAAGGCCCAGTCAACTAGGCAAGTCTACCGGAGGTTTGTTGGGGTAATCCACCCATTGCACCGAGGATTCTCCCTGGGGTATACCCCCCCTCGCACCATGAAGTCGTTGCAGAAAGTCGACAATTGGACCGGCTGGATCACTGAACTGTCTTCACTCGGGACGCTGCCCGGGCACAGTCCCCTGAAAAATGTCACGACGCCAGAAGGACGGCTAACAAACGACCCCTGATCAGCTCCTTTCAGATGAAAGATCTTCCCTGGCTTGCCGTGAAGATCGGGAGTCAGCGTCCACGACATCCTCCTGGAATGTGTGGCATGAAAGAAAGCCGAGATAGAATAATCTCTCGGCATCGTGGGCAGATACAAGACCACACTCTCGGCGGGGAAAACCCAGGGTTCTTTCTTGGGCTTCGTCTGGGACTGTTTGTCAATCATGTCCCCAAAGAAAAAGGCCGGCTTGATGTATTGTTCTCCATCTATGTACGTCAGGGGCTCTCCGTTAATCATATTCAGCAATGTCCGCTCGCCCTGAGCCGATATCAAGATCCCTCGTCCTTCGGGATACTGGGGTCCGGAGATAGGAAATGTCACGTGCGACAGATCCTCCAGATAGTTCGAGTGCAGCATCCTGGCAGCGGAACCCATCACCTCGGCCAGTGGAGACTCATGCAAGTTAACTGCGAAAGTGCAAGGAAAACACGTCATTACAAATCTTGCAAACATAAAGACCAAGAAATGACAGTCTGTGCTTTACGCCAAGACAGTACAAAATTTGGTCATTTTACGCCGGAAGTCACATCCTGAAGCGTAATTGGCGGTATACTGTCCGTGCTTTACGTCAGACTGCCAAAATTCTAGTTACTACGCCGAAGGTCCCATCCACAAGCATAAAACTAAAATTTTACAGTATACACCAAGTTTTGGCAGTCAGAGCTTTTACGCTCAAAATTGCAAAAATATAGAGTTTCTACGCTGGCACATTAGAAATATGGGCATAAAAGATAAAAACGTCTCCGTGCGTCATCTTCCTCAAAGAGGCTATCAGTACAGAAGACGACCTAGCGCGGTCACGTTCAACGTGTGCGAAGGATTTTTCGTCGTTCTTTGTCATCCCAAAGGCTATACCTCTAAGGCCGGGTGCGCTACTCGTCGGTAGGATGCTTCGCTCAGAAGGAAGTTCACCTTGCCCGACCGAAGACTCTCTCGCCGGGGCAGAAGAACGAGAAGAAGAGCCTGTGCTCTTTCCCTTGGTGGAGGGGGTTTGTTTCGGCGCCATTTCTGAAAACTCGGAGTGCTCAGAGAAAGAACGAGGGTAAAAACTCAAACAATCGAAGGCTCTCTTTCGCAGAAGACGGATAAAAAGTTTTTCTCTCACAAGTTTGGGGATATATATAGAGTTCGGGTCGACTCCTCGAACCCTCGGACGGGCTACTCGAAACCCCAACCAAATCTCACAAATTAAATATTTGGTTATGATTGGGTACTACGTCAGCCCACTAATCTAGAAAAAAAAGGACAGTCAGCAAATTCGAAGAGTTTTTCGTGCAAAAATAGGTCAGCGGTTCCTATGCTAAGGAGCTTTCTACGCTCAACAGCAACAGATCTACGGTTTTACGCTCGCAAGCTATAAGTCTATGGTTTTATACCCGGATGCCTTTGTGCTCGGTAGCTTTTATGCTCGAGAGGCTACAAACCTACGACTTTACGCTCAGCAGATACCAAATCAATGATCTCATGCTCGGTGGCATTTAGTTTACACTCGGAGGCAACAGATCCGTAACCTTACGCTCGAAAGATTTCTTTTATTCACAGGCTACAAATCTGCAGTTCTACGCTAAGGAGCTTCCTACGCTCGACAGCAACAGATCTACGGTTTTACGCTCGCAAGCTATCAGTCTATAGTTTTATGCCCGGATGCCTTTGTGCTCAGTAGCTTTTACGCTCGAGAGGCTACAAACCTACGACTTCACGCTCAGCAGCTACGAATCTACGATCTCACGCTCGGTGGCTTTCTACGCTCAATAGACTACGAACTCAGGATTTTTAGCTCATCTACACTACAGATCTCTGACTTTCCGCATATCCGAACAGTTCTTAAGATGGTCGATTACAGGAGTTCACACAGAAGATACTCCTTCTTGACCTAAACATATCCCAAGTACCCGAAGCATACAGAGTTCAAACATTAAGAAATTACTCTTCTCGGGTCAATTGAAGATCCATCCAGGCTCCAATCTGAATATCTCGTCTATCAAAATGGCAAACTCAGCTCGACAGCCATTCCTCGACCCTGTTCCAAGGGATTTTTTGAGAGGTCATTCTTGAAGACGAAGTCTGAACAAAAATTCTGTTCATCAGAAGTAAAAACTCTACGCGGTTCCTCAGTCTTAGCAGCAAAACAGTTCTTCTAAATGTTTAAAATGCTCAACAGCGTTCTATGGACTATTCGCTATGCATAAAGGACAGGACCTAGCACTCTTTCTATACAGAGTCAGCATAAAGAATCAGACGTGTCAAAGATACACATATTCAGACTTCACATCAACGTATGGCAAAACGATCATATGCAGAGAAGAAAGACAATTTTATTAAAATCAAAATCATGATTACATATGAGGAAAATCCTGTCTACAGGGGGTTTTTCTTCATTTTTCATGATTACATATGAGGGAAACACCGTCTACAAAGGATTTCCCTGTCACGCCCCGGTCCCGCAGGGCCGTTCGTCCTCGCTTTGGTCCCTACGGAATCGATCGTCCTCGCACGGGCGTGATGCCGTGCAAGCCTAAAGTGCACTTGCACAAGGCCAAAGCTTTGATACAAGGGCAAGTAAGCTATTCAATACTGAAGCAGCGGCACACATATTGCAGAAAAGTGAAGATCACAATGGCATAATAAAAATAAGCTCTTTTATTGATAATCAAAATTGTTACAAGCGGCGCATGGCCGAGGTTACAGATCGCTCAAGCACTCTTCTCTCGATTACAATAACACCGTTCCATACATTATGTCCCTCTATACAAAAGCAGCTCTAAGCAGGCACAAACTCGATGCGACTCGAGGCATCGACTCCAGATTTTTGGCTCCTTGGGATGAGGTACGGCTATCGCTTCCTCGGACGATCAGGCACCTGAGAACAAGCAGACTGTTGGTGGGTCAGCACTTTATGCAAGTACTGGTGAGATAAAACAACTCAACAGAAGCTACACCCCCTGAAACCCACACTAATTAAACTTGTGGCAAAATATTGCATTACTAGTGATCTTGCTAGTTTTTACCTAAGTTCATTTCATGCAGCTCAGAACTAGTCAGATTACATCTTTTGAAAATACAAGTTAGAAACCAGTTTTGCATATTCGATACTCAAGCATACGATTCGGGACAGTGCTCTATCGTGCAGTGTGCAGCATGTATTATGCAACATAATCCATCTCTTTAGGGGCAAAGTTTATCTAGCAGACTGATCATTTCAAAATAAGGCAAGCATATCCAGTAGACTATCATTCACTCAAGCAATAAGGCATCACTCTGTATGATTTCGGTCCCCGAGAAACTCAGGATTGGCAGCGGTAATCCAGCTATCCAATGACTCACATACTGGTACTATTTGCAGCTGTGACCGAGGTTCAGCTCTGCACTAATAGCCATTGTCCAACCGATGCGAATGCATGAAGCACTATCAGATAAATCATAATACATACTGAATGATCAAGCAGGCTATAGATAAACTCATAATATTTCTTACCCACGGCTGAACGATTATCCCTACAGCAGACACACAAGTTAGCAATAATTGGCATAACATAATGTATACAGTTCTCTAGTTTCCTGTTCGTCCCTGCATCAAACAGTTAGGTATGCAAGAAGGCTAGCCTAGTATACGCCCTAACTACATGATGGTCCCCTCATCGAGATTAGCAGTTGGGACGTACAAGCCTATCTCACTAATAGACGAGTCTCGGTCTACCCAAGGACGTACAAGCCTCATGTATCTAGATCTCTTTCCGGACCGAACGATCCCCAGTGCCCCAGGAACCGCTCGAGAGATAATCCTTGTGCGCAAGTTGTCCTGACCAAATACAATGCAAGCTCCTATCCAAACCAGATGATGCACATAATCAGAACAAGCAAGCAACACATTTATCAAGTCCAGATAGCCGAAGCTCACACTCTCGATACACTTTGCCTAATAGCCACACCCCCCTCGTAAGTAAGGTTTATAAGCCTCAGGGTGGACTATTAGTCTAGATTCACAAGCTCACGCCATTTACCAAGTTCCATCTCATGACAAGCAATCAATGAAGCATGTTCAAGCAAAGCTAACTCATTAAGCAAGTAACAAGCAAGAACAGTTCTTATAACTCTAGCATGCAAATTCTATCTCTTGTGGACAAGCATTTAAGTATTCCAGTCTAGCATACGATATAAGTGCAAGCAATCCTTTTTACTCTTGTTATTAGCATGTCAAGGTTCTATCTCATTATAGACAAGCATTTCTAGTTCTCTTATTAGGCAGGCAAGCAGATTCATTTTAATGACAAGCTATGTGAGTTCTCTTATTAGCATACTGAGTCGGTTCTATCATTCTTCTTAAGCAACAAGCATTCGAAAAACACAGATTCATTATTAAGTCGTGCAAGAATCAGAGAATGCAGTTCTGCCCAATCACATTGATTAATCGGTCGGAAACTCTCCGAGAAGACTTCCGTTCGAGCAAGCAAGGCGATCTCACTTGTACATAGTGCCTACGCGGAGCGGGGCACTACATACTTACCCACCAACAAAGAGTTTCGTCCTCGAAACTCAAGGAGAAACTCACGATAACACAGAGCAGCGATAGTCCTCATCCCTCACCTTCCTTAATCAAAACTCAGCAAATCCAGAAATAATAAATCATATCTTAAGCAAAAAAAACAAATCCAGAAAACTTTTGCGCGCATCTTTGAGAATATTTATGGACTTATTGTATGGAATGTTCTTTGCATCGTAATCACCACTCAGAGTCGGAGGCAACAAAATGGGCAAAGAATCGAGTCACTCTGATACCATTATGTCATGCCCCGGTCCCGCAGGGCCGTTCGTCCTCGCTTTGGTCCCTACGGAATCGATCATCCTCGCACGGGCGTGATGCCGTGCAAGCCTAAAGTGCGCTTTCACAAGGCCAAAGCTTTGATACAAGGGCAAGTAAGCTATTCCATACTGAAGCAGCGGCACACATATTGCAGAAAAGTGAAGATCACAATGGCATAATGAAAATAAGCTCTTTTATTGATAATCGAAATTGTTACAAGCGGCGAATGGTCGAGGTTACAGATCGCTCAAGCACTCTTCTCTCGATTACAATAACACTGTTCCATATATTATATCTCTCTATACAAAAGCAGCTCTAAGCAGGCACAAACTCGATGCGACTCGAGGCATCGACACCAGATTTCTGCTCCTTGGGATGAGGCACGGCTATCGCTTCCTCGGACGATCAGACACCTGAGAACAAGCAGACTGTTGGTGGGTCAGCACTTTATACAAGTACTGGTGAGATAAAACAACTGAACAGAAGCTACACCCCCTGAAACCCACACTAATTAAACTTGTGGCAAAACATTGCATTACTAGTGATCTTGCTAGTTTTTACCTAAGTTCATTTCATGTAGCTCAGAACTAGTCAGATAACATCTTTTGAAAACACAAGTTAGAAACCAGTTTTGCATATTCGATACTCAAGCATACGATTCGGGACAGTGCTCTATCGTGCAGTGTGCAGCATGTATTGTGTAACATAATCCATCTCTTTATGGGCAAAGTTTATCTAGCAGACTGATCATTTCAAAACAAGGCAAGCATATCCAGTAGACTATCATTCACTCAAGCAATAAGGCATCACTCTGTATGATTTCGGTCCCCGAGAAACTCAGAATTGGCAGCGGTAATCCAGCTATCCAATGACTCACATACTGGTACTATTAGCAGCTGTGACCGAGGTTCAGCTCTGCACTAATAGCTATTGTCCAACCGATGCGAATGCATGAAGCGCTATCAGATAAATCACGATGCATACTGAATGATCAAGCAGGCTATAGATAAACTCATAATATTTCTTACCCACGGCCGAACGGTTATCCCTGCAGCAGACACACAAGTTAGCAACAATTGGCATAACATAATGTATACAGTTCTCTAGTTTCCTGTTCGTCCCTGCATCAAACAGTTAGGTATGCAAGAAGGCTAGCCTAGCATGCGCCCTAACTACATGATGGTCCCCTCATCGAGATTAGCAGTTGGGACGTACAAGCCCATCTCACTAATAGACGAGTCTCGGTCTACCCAAGGACGTACAAGCCTCAGGTATCTAGATCTCTTTCCGGACCGAACGATCCCTAGTGCCCCAGGAACCGCTCGAGAGATAATCCTTGTGCACAAGTTGTCCTGACCAAATACAATACAAGCTCCTATCCATACCAGATGATGCACATAATCAGAGCAAGCAAGCAACACATTTATCAAGTCCAGATAGCCGATGCTCACACTCTCGATACACTTTGCCTAATAGCCACACCCCCCCGTAAGTAAGGTTTTTAAGCCTCAGGGTGGACTATTAGTCTAGATTCACAAGCTCACGCCATTTACCAAGTTCTATCTCATGACAAGCAATCAATGAAGCATGTTCAAGCAAAGCTAACTCATTAAGCAAGTAACAAGCAAGAACAGTTCTTATAACTCTAGCATGCAAATTCTATCTCTTGTGGACAAGCATTTAAGTATTCCAGTCTAGCATACGATATAAGTGCAAGCAATCCTCTTTACTCTTGTTATTAGCATGTCAAGGTTCTATCTCATTATAGACAAGCATTTCTAGTTCTCTTATTAGGCAGGCAAGCAGATTCATTTTAATGACAAGCTATGTGAGTTCTCTTATTAGCATACTGAGTCGGTTCTATCATTCTTCTTAAGCAACAAGCATTCCAAAAACACAGATTTATTATTAAGTCGTGCAAGAATCAGAGAATGCAGTTCTGCCCACTCACATTGATTAATCGGTCGAGAACTCTCCGAGAAGACTTCCGTTCGAGCAAGCAAGGCGATCTCACTTGTACATAGTGCCTACGCGGAGCGGGGCACTACATTCCCCATCGTCGTCTGAAGATCGCCCAGAAGCTGTTCTGACAGGTTCTCGTGTGGGCGCAATTCTTTATCCATCTTCTCCAACAGTCAGTCAGTTCTAGCAAACTGATCGACATGGCAATGATCAACGGCGGGAGAATACAGAGTTTGGGTTGCATAAATTATGCAGATCCCATGCTCCGTGCGCCATGACAGATTGAGTTAAGATATTTCATCCAACTCAATGCCCGAGGTCAGAGCTAGTAGCTGCTCTCACCCCCGGAGGTAACAAGAGAAAATACCGCTTGCAAGCTGTGTGGTCTAATGTGACCCTTCCCTTCTCCTAGAAGAACCGCCATATAAAGTTGCTGATTATCCCGAGCAAGGGAGGCTAAGATATCCTTCCACGATCCATCGTTGCAGTGGACACTTGCTCGAAGATGTCGTCTTTTTTGCCTCCTTACACGCTGGAAGAACATGATCTCCTTCTTCCTCAGATCGACCCGACGAACTCCGGCGATCATCTCTGCGTGGTGATGGAAATGTGGGAAGAACAGGTTAACCCTCCTAGCCTTTTTATAGGCGAAAGAGGTCACACCGGTCCCCAATAAATCTGCCATAAAGTCAGCATCGACCGTTTCAACGCCCCATTCAGAAATGTTTTGAGTTACAAGGAGTGATTCATGCTTCATTCAAAGCGTTCCAAATTCCGAGGAATTTGAAAGCTTTGAAGGAGGTCTTGTAGAAGCATAAAAAAATACGCCGGATGGCTATACGCAGCATATTGGTGCAGAGCAGCGTAAGCAGAGGCCTTCAAAGCCACCAAGCGTGCAATAGAGCTTTTTCCGCTAAACCTAGCGTGAAATATTAAAAGCTCAAAAGGCCACCCGCGTAAGGCAGTACGTCCAAGCCACTTCAGCGTAAACGGGGTACTTCATCGCCTCCAGGGCATAAAACTCATCTTTTTTCAGATGCAGCATTGAGGTGTACAAGAGACGCTTCGTATTCTCCGAAGTGAACCTGTCAGACCCTGCAATGACGATCCTGCGATGAACCTGACGTCTGGACTTCTGACAAAGGGATACGGCTCGACTACCCAGACGACGGCTATAATGATGGCACAGCACTGTGACCCAGGCTGTCATTTACCGCCATCCCCTTTGCGTAAACTGCTTTTACAAAGCACGAAGGGATACGCTGCCCTGTTTTACACAGGCAGACACGAGCTGTTTACGTTCTGCAGTAGACAAACTGCCTGCCACATCAAAAGCTGCACTCCGTACGGGGTTCGAGGCACGTCTCTGCGTCCAATGCACAGAGCGATGACAGTTGCTCGAGGCACGTCTCTACGTCTAATGCATAGAGCGGTGACAGTTTCTCAAGGCACGTCTCTGCGACTGACGCGCAGAAGGGGTTGCAGACCTTTAAAAATATGCCTCCATATTTAATGCACAGGATGGTGGCAAATCTCGGCATTTAATGCAAGAGATTTGATTATATCTTCGAAAGTCGTAATTCCGGCTAAAACGTCCATATCAGCACTCTGACACGGTACACAGCGGCTTCTACGCCCATCTAGCTCCTGTGCTTACTCGGCCTCTATGACCGCTCGGCTTCAACGCCTATTCGGCTTCTATGCCTGCTCGGCCTCTATGACCACTCGGCTTCTACGCCTGCTCGGCCTCTATGACCACTCGGCTTTTACGCCTGCTCGGCCTCTATGACCACTCTGCTTCTACGCCTATTCTACGCCGATTCGGCTTCTATGCCGGTTTGATAACTATTTGGCTTCTATGCCATGGTGACAGACATTTGGCTTCTATGCCAACCTCTTCTACACAATGGATACCTACCTACGTGGCTTCTACGCCGTGATCTTCGTAGCGATTATACGCATTTTGTCCCTTAGTTGGTCCCGCGTCACACGCTTATTCAAAGGATCATCTATACACAGGCATTGGTTATTTTAACCGTTGTGTAAAAGGGTGTTGTACTTTCTACTCCTTGGTTTCTACACCGACGGAGTGGTCACTGTCACTAAAACTCTATAAATAGAGACCTCTATCAATGAGGAACATGGTCGACAAATTGGAAGGTCGACAAATTGGAAGGTCGAAAAATTAGTCAAGAAACCAATATCAGATCCAAGGTCAAGAGAGAGAGAGAGAGAGAGAGAGATAGAGAGAAGAATCCGGAGCTCAGGCAAAGAGTAGGGATCGACGACTTTGGCATCGTGCATCCACCCTCTTCTGCAACCTTCGAAGCTGTTTCCTGTCTTCTATGGCACTTCTTCAATATCGTATAGTCCAAGGGCTAAAGTGATCGACTGCAGATCAGACAGCTATAGCAATCATCTACCCAGATTAAATAAATTGTACTCCCATATCCTCGTATAGGATCAAATTGTACAAGTTTGTTTGTAAACCAAAGAAGGCGGGTCTCGTATAAACCCTATCCTGAATACATTTTTATTCTTTCGTTTAATACCACAAACAACAGCAATAATGGCTCTAAATGCCTCAGTTTTGATGTTAATATTGGACGTCAGCGCTTACGTCACTGCCCCGATTACCCTTTACCGTGTACAGTTATATAGTGCTACATATACACACGACAAAGCTATTTATGCATCAAGCTCTCATTGTGCCAAGCTCTCCATGAGTCAATTTCTATATAAGTCAAGCTCTCCATGTTCCAAGCTCTCTATGCGTCAAGTTCTCCATAAGCCAAGATCTCCATGAGTCTAGCTTCCTATGCGTCATGGTCCTTATGCATCTAAACGACCTAAGACCCGATCTATGGGAGGCTCAACCCCTATGTATTTCAGTCTCTATGCGACCCTGTTCGACTAAGTCTTTCTGTTTCAACTGAGGAGATTCTTTACAACCAAGTGCATGCCACGTGTCAAGATAACCAAGACACGCACACATAACAAGAATAATCCAGATCTCCAGCAATAACAAATTCCAACAAGATGCCAAGTGGCAGCTCGTCCCTGACATGCGTTTACGGTTACAACTGTTATGTTAAGAATGGACACGTGGCAACCCAGAATCTATGCGCATAGCACATGTGCACGCATAGCATATGCGCATGCATAGCCCGTCAGTATAATGGCTATAAATAGTAGAGTTTTATACCCACCAAGGAAACAGACATGCACACACAAGAGAGAGGGAGACATGAAAAAAGTATTCTCATTCCCTCGTCGGACCGTTAACGGAGTAAAGGAGTCAGCTACAGTACTCGATCTCCATCGTCACACTTCCCAGAATCAAAAATATCGCACTTAGATTTTCTGGTTAGGATTTCTCTGTACCCCTTTCATTTGTTATACAACAAAGTTCATTCAACTTTAGTCCATGAAAAACAAGCTCGTATCTTAATATGAACTCACATAGTGTCGTAAATAGTACATGTCCAATTTTTTGGGAGATATGATAATAACTCTACAACTTTAAGTTTTTCTACTAGTAACTAGGTCAATACACAAGACTAAGTATCGACGACTTTGTCGACTGTACCTGAGGCATTCTTAAACGCGTTTAAATTTATTATATTTAGAGCAGAAGCATATTAACAATATTAATTAAATTTAAACAGTAAAACAAGGCAAGATATACTTTCCTGGATCCCCAAGATAAGAATACTGCAATCCTGACTCCGTACTCAAGTTTGAACTATCTCGAGTACCTATATATATAATAATATTAAATCAGACACTATTCTAGATTTTCCTATGCTAGCATAATAAATAACTACATACACATATGGTTGATTATAAAACTAGGGTTTTCTCACAATTAAGAAAAAACTAGCTTTAGAAAATAATTTTGGGTCTTTCGGTAACCTAATAACTCGTTAACCTAAATATTAATATATAATTATAGGTTAACATGGTTCCTAATTTACTACTCAACATGTGATACTCGATATTCTTCATACTAGGATTTGTCATAAACAATGTGATTTAGTAATCATACCAAAATCTCATGTACAAGGGTCAACCTTTTTGTAACACTTACTAGGTTTCAATCTTAAGTTACCAACTAAGCAACTAACCTATAGAATCATATTTGTACTTATCCTAACCCATTCTAACACATGAAAATATGACAATCAGTAAGGTTAACTATATTTATTTCCACAACTCGTCAAGTTTGGACTACTTGCAACTTGTGTTTGTCAACATGCTCAACATGTCAATACAACATCTACCACCACCTATATGTATAATTTCTATAGTTTTTCAACAACTTGAACTATATATTATCAAGTAAAAACATGTAATTCATAATAGTAAAATATAATGTAAAAAATATAATTTTGGTAAAACACATTCTAACAACAAAATTTGACGAGTTTTAGCACAAACTAGGTACTATAATTTGTGACAGAAACTCATAAAATTAGGCATGATAAAACATGATTTGGGAAGGCTTTCCAGCATATATTTGAGGGTATATATCATGGAAAGAGTTGGTATATATTCATGGATAATTCATGTACAAGGGAATATGTTAACTAATAATTTCTATGTTCACAACCTCGAAACATCAATTCTAAAATTCAGCATATAAGGGAGTAAAACCATGGTTCAAACATATTTTTCCTTGATTCTAACATGGTTCCTACATATAAAAATAAAGGGGGTAGGTATAGGTACATATTCATGTGGATTTGAAGTGCAAAAAGAAAGGATAACAAGTGATTATGGGTGCATAAATATCAACATTCAGTTTTGGAATTTATTCGTGGGTGTGTTTAACATGTTTAAACATGGTTTTTCATGTTTTAATTATGGTTTCTACCTAGGTCATCGAAGTAGCTATATAGTCCTTAAGTTATATGACATATAATAAAGAGGAAAGTAGGTTGCATACCTTTTTAAGACAAGTGGTCAACAATACTTCTCCACATAATTTCAGCAAGAACTTGGTATATTCAACTACATATAGAGAGGGAAAATGGAATGAAACATATGAAAAAGGTATGGTGAAATAAGGGAAAAGGTAGTAGGAGATTAATAAGAGAAGGTATTTACCCCCTTAATTTTATGTGTACACAATAATACAAAGCCCTTGGAACCAGGAAAAATTCAGCAGCATACCATAAAAGTTTCGGCCATGTATAGAATTGTTACGGAGAAGAAGTAGATGAAAAAATGAAAGAAAATAGGAGAAGTAGCTGCAGGAAATGGAAAGAGTGAGTAGTGGATTGGTTTAAGGGGATTTTGTAGTGGTAGGGAGGTATTTTTAATAACTACAAAGAGATGGAAGCACCCCCTAGCCGTGAGCAGCCTCCCCCTCCTACTAGTTGTTGTCCACATGTGTTTAAGTGCATGGTTTTGGTCCAAAATGGCTTGGTTTGGGTCCCCTTATACCCATTTATGTTAGTCACAAGGTTTAGTCTTATTTGGGTTCGTTTTCTAGCTCAAATCGAACCAAACTAGACTTGTTACACTAGGTTGAGTTAAACTAATTATCATGCACCTAATCTTGTCCAATTCATGGTCACACAACTTATATATATATATATATATATATATATATATATTAAAAGTATTAAAATATTATTTAAGATCATAATCACCCGATATTACCATTAGCTAAATATACACACCTACGATATTATGATTAGCAAGAATTATTTTCCTAATCAATAGTATATAAATTTTTTGGAGTGAGGTTTTACAATATTCGCGGCTTGTTGACTCAGTTAATAACTGAGTATCGGGAAAACTTTACGACCTAATCGATCACGGACAGAATGCAATGAACCTTTCCAACTCATGGATCGACTTCTATTGGAATGAGTCCAAGAGTTTTCGTTGGAATTTTGCTGCTTGGTTTTGTTACTGCATTTTCGTGTTTCTTTCGATAATTTGTCTTTCATAGTTCACTTTTCTCGCTTACGCATTCATTCCCAATGGTGAAAGAAAGAGATCGAAGGATGCTAATCAAATAATGGTACAATTTTAGGACATATAGACCAGCTGTGATCATTGCGTGAGGTTTTCCCATCTCTCGAGTTGAGTCATTTGGTGAGTGGCTTTGGTGCTTTGATTAATCCTTTGTCTTCATGCCTTAATAAAAAGATCTCTAGTCCACTCAAATTGCATGTCTCTATGTTCAATGATACCATAATAATAAGATAAAATAAAAAAGATAGATAAATTTTATGCTTAAAATATAGAATTGTCGCTATGCTTGTTCAAATAGATGTTTACATGTCCCTTACCCATATGCTGCACAAAGATAAATATATAAAAAATCTATCATGGTTTGACAGTAATCGATATCCAAAAAAGAAGAAGAAAAGATAGAAATGTATGTCCACTGTTCAACTGTTGTACAATAGTATTTTACCTGATAGAGTGCAGTCATGCTTTGGTCTGGACAACTTCTGCACAAGGACGTAATCTCTCTATTGGTTCCTAGGATACTGAAAATCGTTCATCCTATGAGAGAACATGATACCCTGAGGATAGAAGTCCTCGCAATCAGAGGGGTGTTAGTCTATTAGTGAGATGGGCTTGTACGTCCCAACTGCTAATCCCGAGGACTAAAGCTCGAGGACCATGATGTAGTTAGGTCGCATGCTAGGATTTTCTTCTTGCATGATTAATTGTTTCATACAAAGACAGACTCATAAGATTTATACATATATGCAAATTGTGCTAATGCTTGTCTGTTGTAGGGACATATAATCAATTATGGGTAAAAAATATCATATAAGTGGGTTATTCTATTGTTTATGCTTCTTTATATTAATTATTAAAAATAACCTAGATAAGTAGAAAGATCACCTCATAATAGCTGCTAACTTTACATGTTTACTTAGTATCATGTCCTAGTCCCAAAATACGCGGGACCAGGCCTCGTGGAAATGGCCAGCTACGCATTCAAGTGGACTCCAGTCTGACTCAAATACGTATAAGCTGTCTAGATGATATAATAATCCATAAATCTATAAGAAACATCCACAAACACTATCTCAACTACTATAATATAAGAAAAAAAGTAACTGTGGTAGAATGATAAGAAGGCATCAACTAGCGATACCTGAAATTTTGAAGAAGTATCCCAAAATAATCCTATCTCAGATCTCAGCATATACCTAGAAGAGAACCAGGTCCTCAGAAAGAAACATGCCCCATGAAATACCATAAAAAAATATGTGATTAAGGTATTCAGTGATCCAGGAACTAAACATGTGAACAAGAAGACGTTGGGTGATTATGTAACACTACTACTAAGAAGACTATCAAGTCTTTATGAAATGCACTTGAGGAAGCCATTGGCACGCATGAGATGTCACAGTGTACTACAGAACTCTCGTAAGGAAATACCAGAAACTATGATATATATCTCTACAGTCCCTGCAAAAAAACTGTGGTAACTATAAAATCTCTGTAGCACTGGGAATGAGGCAATAAAAACTATAAAAAAAGTAGCTCATACGCCTAGTGACTGCCCTCCCCTTCTTATGCTACAGCCCGTATCGCATCCATAACACGACAAGTCCAACTCTAACAGGCGATAAGTCTTGGAAAATATGTATACAGACAAGTCCATCATCAAGTAAATGTCATAAATCAAATACGTGTCACCTAGCATGTCATACAATATGAATCAGTGTATCATGCCTATGTGTTAGCAGGAATAATCATGTAACCATACAGGTAAGGAACATGTGAAACATGTAGCAGTGTATCCAAAGTAAATGACTAGTAAAAAAAATATGCATGTAAATACTATGAATCAATAGGAAAGGTATACTTGCCTGAAGTTTGTTCGAACTATGCTGAGACTGTAGCTAGAAAAGGTTGTATCCAGGTCTACACATGACTACAGTTGCTACAGTTCTCAATGAATCTGCCAACCCAACCAAACAACCAAGAATCACACAGTATTCATGAACAACTCCTTAATTAGGATTCTCTTATGAAAATAATTTCCTTTATATGACTTCTATATTCTAAGAAACTTATTTTGATGTTTATACATATTCTATACTAAGAGTATTATAGATATGACCATAACGTTATATATAAATAATATTCTTATTAGGTTTTGCTTATAAAACTAGTTTGATAATGCAATATATAAGAATATTATTAGAGTTTTAAGGAAATTATTTATTTTACCTAAAACTTAAACATTTTTGTGAGACTATATATGGTCATTTAAGAAATAATTATATACGAATTTAAGAACCTAATATAGTTATACTAGCACAATCATATAAACTTGCATAAATGCATATATATATATATATATATATATATATATGGTTCATATAACGCTTTAACATATTTATACAACAATATATATGAATATTTAAAAAAAAGAATATGTATATCATACGTATTTCATAACGTATTTAATACAAGTATACATAACTTTGTATAAAAAATATCACATCTATTTAAAATATATATGTACCATAGATTTTATCTATATGCATATGTTGTTGTATAAATAAGGAATTTATCCGGTACTACAGATATACTCATGTAGAAAACAATTATATATTAACATAAAAAATTATTAATACATTAATGCTTTTATTGACTTAGCCCTAATATTTATGTGTAATAAAAGCATATCAGAATTGCATATCATATATACCTATATAACATTTTATATAGAGAGAGATATAAAATTATTTTATACCTGTATTTATGAGCATATATAAAGTTACCAAAAAGATACAAAATTTCTCTAAAAGTTAAGTCTATATATGCAATTACAATCATATATACTAAAATATAACATGCCATATGTAACTAAGGAGAAGAGTAATATGCATAAGGGTCATTATACCTATATTTGAAATTTGAGGAGCCCTAATAGACAATTGTTGAAGCGGATGTTTCTTTCTCCATCGACTTCGTTTGTGGTCATGGTTGCGCACGAGAGAGAGTGAGTCGGAGGCACACAAACACGTGCATGGCCTGGACGGCTCTGGGTGAACGCATAGCGCTGCACGATTGCTATGCTCAAAAATTGTGAAGGCTTATCGTCGGAGCTCGAAGACGGTCGAGGGAATCTCAAGCAGGTTTGGTGGTAAGGTGCGAGTGCTCATCAAGGGTGTAGAGCAGCCGATTGCTCGTTGGTGCAGCACTGTGGGGTGCACTCGAGTCCACTGGAGGGCATGCAACATAGAGGAGGACCCTTCGGTTCTGGCACACGAGGTTGGTGACCCGCGAGTATGCCGTGGCCGACTACGGTGGTAGTTGTGAGGTTTGAAGGAGGGGATAAAGGAGGGGGGGAGTCACTTAGGTGGTTGTGTCGAAAGGGAAGGAGAAACAAAGACTATGTATACACGTAAAAATGAATGGGAGAAATGGGTTTGGGTTCAAGATGATGGACTGACTGGGTTTAACATGGAAGGTTTGAGAATTGGAATAAAAATAAAAGAGTTTGAATTTGAATTGGACAAAAAATGGAAAGAGTTTAAATAGAATATTATGAAAGATTTTTGAAATTTGATTGGAGAGTTTTTAGGAATATTAATAATTCATTAAAAAAATCCTATTAGGAATTGATTGAAGGATAAAGAGAATTGATTGAGGTAATATTAAAAAGGCATTTGAAATAATTTGGAAAGTAATTGAGGTAATTTGATATGAATTGATATATTTTAATAAGGAAAGATTTTTTTCTGTAATAGAATTACAATATAGGATTTGATTTGAATTAAAAAGTAATAAGGGAGTTGATTAGGTTAATTAAGGATAGATTGATTAGTGTTATTATGGATAAAATTTTATTCCATAACATGATTTGGAAAATTAAAATAAAAGGTTATAAGGAAGAAGGATATGGGGTGCTTTTATGTTTTTGTGTGGTTGATGGAGAGAAAAGTGAGATAGCGATGACGGATGGATGTGGAGGGGTGAAGTGCTCAGATGTGGGAGTTGTGCCGACATTGTGAGGAAGGATATGAGAGAGAAATTAAGTTGTTGTGGCCTTCCATAGGAAAGAATTCAATAGGAATATTAGAAATATTTTAAGAAGTAATTTAATATGGACATTAAGAATATGCATGCATGAATAGAATTTAAAATAATTTAAAATAATACTTAATTTATAAATCTTCCAAATCTAGTATATATACTAAATACATAACAACCATAAATCTGTATATTTATATACATATACGAGCCAAAAAAGAAGAAGAAATTAATTAATTAATATAAAATATTAGGGGGGTTTTATTGTATAGGATATTTAATGACTAGGATTATTTTAGTATTTAATACTTTCTATTTTTTGAAGATTTGATTGGAATTTAAAGATGAGATTTGAAATTCAAATCACGGAGGAAGGGTATCGGGTTTCTAGGTTCATTGCTTTATTTTTTACCATATAAAACTATTATAATTAAATAGACAAATCGTCCATAGCTAGTTAGCTATAAATTAGATCATTATGAGACAAATATTTATATAAGGTAATAATAATTTAAAAACATCAATAATAACTACAGTAATAATGAAAAAATTTAAATGGATGCGAAATCTAAAAATTAAAAGGAATTTTTTTAAGGGGTTTACAATCTACCCACCTTAGAAAAAATTTGTCCTCGAAATTGAAGTCAAAAAGTGATCCATCGAGCTAGAGCAGTAACGGCTCGACCATTAGTCCATAAATTATCTAAGGAACTCTTCTAGCCCTTGTTACCTTAATTTAAGCCTCATTATCTGGGTTTTTTTCCCAATCAACTCATACCTCCTACCATTTAAAGTTATCACAACCACTCGAGTCCTTGAAGTTTGGATCATCAATCTCAACTTATTTGTCCCTTATTATTTCGCCATCGAAACTCATTATATCGGTCCCCTTCTTATCCCTTTCATAATTAACAAATCAAGCATATAGTCTACATTCACACAAGCTTCTTCAACCAACCTTAATATTAACTCTCATCATTTGTGTAAGGATCAGGTATGAGATTCTATTTGTCAATTTAATATGCTCTAACTTAATAACTCCTGGAGAACCTTTACTTGTTATCAATTATATTTCCTTACCCATGTTCCTCTAGTTTAGTTCAACCCAAGTATATTCCTCGCCCAACCATACAAGGTTAACCCTAATAGGGTTCGTCATTCAATAGAGATAGTCTCCTATACCTAATCTAGGATTGTGGCATCTATGATTATTATATTCCCTTTAATGTATAGCTATAACAGTCCCTATCTTGCTACTCTATTCTGGATTCCAACTTATCAGTTCACATTTATTAATGGTGAGATTCTTGATTCCAAGTATTTATCACTGCCAAATTCCACTATCAAGTACAAATAATCTAGATTCTAAAAGTTGCACCTACATAAATAATCATATCTAGCATTCCATCTATAAGGCCTATTTAGCCTAGAAGGTTCACTCATCTAACCAAAAAAAAAATCCTATCTTTGGCTACTCAATATTACAGGCATGAAATAACATATTGTCACGACCCGCACCCGGTTTAGGGGCACGAGTGCGTGGGTACGTCCAGCCTACGCCGCAGCATCGGCGGTAGAACGCTGTCTAGGTCAAGTGCTATCTAGATAATCTCACACTAGTATCCAACTCCATAAGGAGACACGGATAACACTAAAATAAATCTAGAAATACTCAATCACAACTACAGCACGATAGGAAATGAAGAAATAAAAGAATACAGCACAAGTCTAATGATAACATAACATACCTGCAATCCTTAACTTCCAATCCCCAAGTGTCAGAAACCAGTCTACTAATGTCACAGTCTGGAAAAATATTTTCCAGTCAGGAAGGAGCAAAGTACATCTCTAAATAGCAGTTCTATATAAATGACATAAACTATGTAGCAGTTCTAGATGGAAACATACCAGATGCATGTATAAGTACGAGGAATGTACAATGAGAGAAGTACTGGAAATACTGTAAGTAAATGCAGGAAAAGAACAATATGTCCATGAGTAAGAATTCTATGACTAAGTGTGTGAGTACTAGCTTTAATATGTGATCGGCTTGGGAACTTGATCAGGCTGGTTACATGTGATTAGCTATGATTCATGGAAGGTCAGGCTAACCGTTGGTTAGCTATGATGCAGGGAGAGGTCAGGCTAATCACACGTAACAGCTATGAGGCATGGAGATGGTCAGGCCGCACCCGACGTGAGATGTGGGGTGAGCTATGATGCATGGATAGTTGGGTATGATCACATATCTACACTAAAATACTCCCCAAACCCCCGACTGGTATAGTAGATCCAATCATGGTACGCTATGGCACGGGATTCCCTAGGAAGGTAGCAAATCTCCCCGGGAATCAGTGTCTGTACACGCACAAGATAACAAGGAAAACAAGTCTTGTACAAGCTACACCATGAATAAGGAATAACATCTCATGACGAGATCCGCGTATACCAATCCGTGTAACCAACGTGTCGAGAATATGTATATTTACACTAGATACAGTGAACATAGGAGATATCATAAATTAGAAACTAATCAGAGAATGTACTTGCCTTGGGTCCTTAGCTGGTAAAACCAATGTCCTGTCCCAGAGTATCCCCTGGGTAAACCAACAGTCCTATAAACATAACACAAGCAAACCACATTTGCATCAGATGCTACACTAACACAGTCAAAAATACTGGTCTCAGGGCCATGTCAGGCAGGGCACTAGTCAACTAGGGTCATCTATTAGGGGCACGTATATAATATACATTTACACTCAAAGTATACCAATAAAACGTAATATAATATATATACAAGTGTCTCATAGTATTTGCACAAAATACATATTTGTATATTTATACACCAATCAAATATTTTTATATATGTATATTAGCAAATCAAATAATGTACATAATGCCACACTTCTCAAGGTGATCCCAAATGAAGTAGCAGTTAGTTCCAATGGGTCCGGAGCAGTCCAATTAGCTAGAAACTACATAAAGAAGTCCAAGATCGGAGCTCGGCACGAAAATCGAGATAAGTATACCGAGTCCTCAATACATAGAGAAATTCACCGGGGTTTAGCTAAGGTTAAGATTTACAAGTTAGCTAATAAGAGAAAAGGTCGATTGTTCGTAATCAAGGTAACTCCTTAATTTATGAAAAAATCATTTGGAAATCATTTTGAACAATAATTGTTAAAACTCTCCTTTTGAACAAAATTACAATGTAAAGGTTTATTTATAAAATCTAAAATTTACGTAAAAGCCAATACATTTTCATTTATGGTAAAAACCGGTCACTGATCCAAATAAACTAATTTTTGAACTCATTTTATTATTGGAACTATATCTTTAATAATAATATAAAACCCCAGATTTATTATATTTAACATAATCAAAACCTTTTAATTATAACTGAATAAACTAATTACATAAATTAGCTAATTACATATACTAACCCATTTACATTTATTTACTACATCAATTACAAATTAACTAAACTAATTATAAGAAAATACCAACTAATTGATTAATATTTACTAACTGGTTAATAAATAAATTCCTGATTACTAACTAATTACTGTTTATTAATTATTAACTAATCAACTCATTAACTAACTAATTATAATTAATTAATTAACTAATTAATTATAATTAACTAACTGGTTAATAATTATCTAACTAAACTAATTAACTAATTAATCTTATTTAACTAAACTAATTAAATATTAATTAACTAATTAATTATAATTAACCCCTTTTAAACTCACCCCCCCCCCTCTGAGAATCGAAAGGAAAAAGAAACAGGGAAGGGAGGCTCACAGGGTTTTCCGTCGGCGTTGGCGCGGGGTTCGCCGGGACCGGTCGGCGGGGCGTCGGCGGATCTGTGGCGGCGGCTCAACTCAGCGGCGGAACTCGACGGGTCTGCGGCGGCGGCTCGATGGATCTGAAGCGGCGGCGGCTGGATTTACAGCGGCGGGCTCTCGGCTTCCGCGGCGGCGCTCGACTCAGCGGCCAACGACGGCGGCAGGTGCTCGATCTCGGCGGAGGGGATCCGCGGCGGCTCGCTCGGCTCGAGGCGGCGGGCTCGGCGCTCGAGGAGCGGCGTTCTGTCCGAGGAGGCGGGCTCGGTGCTCGAGGAGGCGGTCGGCGGCTCCTCTCGGCGGTGGCGGTCTGTTCGAGGGCAGGGCGGTCTCGACGAGGGCTCGACGCGGTGGCGACAGGGCTTCGTTCCAGCGGCCACGGCGATCGCCGGCTTCAGCGGCGACGGCGGCTGGCTGACCTAGGTTAGGGCTTAGGGTTCCGGTTAGGGTCTGGGCGTGTCAGGGGGTCGTCGGACACGGGGATGGTGCTCTGTGGAGGACGTGTCCGGGGCAGGACACAGGGATCCGATGTACTGTGGGCGTGGGGGTTGTGTCCGGGTGTGTCGGACACGGAAATCTGATTGTAAACTGTAAATCTGGACACAGGAAAAGAAATGGATATGGTGGGACACCCGGGGTCGGACCCGAGGCCAATCACGGCTGACACGGTGATGCTGGACACACGGACACGAGCACACAAGATGATGGTGATGGCTTGTTGGCTTGGGAATTGTGGAGGCTAGCCAATAATTAGGAGATTAGGGTTTCTAGGGAGATGTGAAAATGAGAACTTAAATAGGGAGAAGGGTGTGGGATAAAGGGTTGCGGGTTGGCCCAATGATGAATGGCTCAGAATTAAATATAAAGGGGCTTTTCATGTGGGAAGAATGGGGCGTGAATGGGAGACGAAAAACGATAAATTAAATAGAAAAGAAATTTAAGAAAAAATGTTTTTAAGAAGCTTTTGATTAGCTACTAATTAAACTCATTTTTTCAAAATATTAAGAAGTATGTAATTCATTTATTTACTATCCCAATAAAAATCTATTTTATTTTATCAACTAGTCTTTTAAATAACTATTTAGTCAAAACAATAATTTTATGATTCAAGCCAATGAATATTTGAAACTAGAAATATATATTATTATTTATTTATTGTTGTAATACATCGTCATTTAGGAAAAATGATTTTTATAAAGATTTTTAATTTACCTTCTAAAATCAAGCATCGCTCAAAATCAATAAAAAATTTTCAAGGAGAAATATTTTATAAAACTTGATATTTTAAAATAAATTAAAATCTAATTATTTTGGAAATTGGAAATCGGAGGTTACAAGTCTATCCACCTTAGAAAAATTTCGTCCTCGAAATTTTAGGGATGGCTAGAATAGAAAAATTTTTGTTGTACATAATGATGAATATATTATTGAAGAAAATATTTCTATAAGGAAAATATTTACCAAACAGAAGGGAACATGAAGAAAAGAAAAATATGGTTTAAGATAGGAGTAACTTGAAGGAATTATGGCTCGGCCTTGAATCCTCTAGAAGGTTTAGGTTTGGGAAGTAGACACGATCACAAAAACAGATAATTTGAATAATGCACGTTACCTTTTCAAGGTAACTAAACCAAGGAAGACCCAGTATAATGAATGATATAGACATGAAAGTTATAGCTGAATCGAAAGATACGGTCGACAATTTGATTTAAGAACTTAAATACATCATTCAGAATGTAATCAAGAGACATCTAATTGCCCCTCTTAATTTCTAGGAAAAATAGTCTTTACTACCATCTGAAAATAATCCTTCCTTTTTATCCTCGTTCATTTTACTTTTCTCAATCTTGTGATTCATCATTAACTAATATCTATAAAAGTTCAAATTCCACAACTTTATTAGATTAGATCTTCGAATTTCTGAATCAAAAGCCTTATCATCAAATTCGAGTTTGTTTATCTTAACATCAACTATACCTCGATTATTTCTTCGATTTCAATGTTACTGTCATGGTCAAGATTTTAATTTAGATCACAACCTCAATATACCATGATCTAACCTTACGACCTTCAATTATACGATCCCATAATCAATTATTAAAATCTTCTTTACCATGAGCTTCATTTCATTCCATATTTCTTTATCCATATGTATAGTGTTTCCTAATTTTGAACTAATATATATATTTTTTTTTTTTTTTTTTTCATCCTCTGAATTTATTATCCCAATGTAAAATTCTTTATTACTCAAATCCTCAATATTTTAGTTGAATTCCAGTCGTATCATAGTCTCCTCAAATTTTGAGTAAATAACTAAATACAAAATTTACTATCCAATCCCTCAATTGAAACCCAATCAATGCATATTTATAAAACTTAAAAACCTGCATCCCAAAATTTAACTTTAAAACTCATCAATCATCTAACTCAAATTCAATTGATGCTTATTCCAATCTAACTCCTCATCCCAAGAATTTAATTCGACACTATTCCATTTACGATATTTATTTTCTGATTTTCGTTTTCCTCAAATATGCACGATGCGATGCTTCCAGAATCTTCAATGCAACATTCGTAACATATAAAATTTCTATCTTGCAATCAATTAGATAAAATGATAATCTCTCGAATTTCTCAAATTTTAAATAATCAATTCAATCATATCAAGACCTCCTTAAAATTAATAAATCCTCAAATTTTTGGCTCTGTCAATTTCTTAATTCTCCCTTTAAGTAATTGTTTGCCCTCGAATTTCAATCATACCTTGATTATCATAAAATCAATGATCCATCAACTCCGTTATAACAACCCCTAATTTCTTTATTTAATTTAATGCTCATCCACAAATTTAATCCTCTTGTCTCTTTTCGTCAGTCATAACCTCGTCATAGATCTTTGCTATGGTCAAAACCCAATGATCATGGTTTAAGAAAACTCTTCCTACAGCCATGCAATTTAAGAAAATATAGGTCATGTGTCTTTTGTCATGGTATTTCAGTCTCTGTTAGGGGGTACTACTAGTTATGTTCTAACAAAAAAAATCATGAATATAAACCACGTTACTAGGGAATCAATCAATCAAAAGACGAAAAGAACATTAGGAAGGAAAAGAAAGAACCTGCTAACATATTACTTGTAGTGTCTACTATCTCTAACAACACTTAACTCTAGCACATTCACTAACTAATTCCTATTCATGTACACTGGTACCCATATCAACTAATCATATATTAATATTCATATCTCTCATCTACCAAAAATTAACTCTTAAAATAATCGTCAAGGTTTAACTTCCCGATCAACTTAAAAAATGCATATACTTCCTCAAAATTTGATACTCCACATCGAAATAAAATTTAATCACTTCTAAAATCTTTGTAGCCTTAACTATGTTTAGTGAATCAAATTTAAATCCTCAATATTTTAACAACATAAAATCTCAACTCCTTAAAAATTCTGAAAATATTAAATTCATTTCCACCTTTTAATTTATAACTCCTAAATGTACATATTAGTGCTCACGGTCTCTGATACTCAAGGTGCACTCAATACCTCTATTGTCTAGAACTGTGTACTAAATTTGTACTGCCCGAATCACTTGCACTATTACCTCCAATGATCAAAGTTATCATCAACTGTGTTTTTCCTTCATGATTTCAATTATGTCAATTGGTATATCATCTAATTATCAACACACAGAGTGCTTACTGTTATTAACGTCATCCTTGACTAATCCGCGATATAGAATCATTAGCACTTCTTGGTATTCTATCACTAGCTGCATTAATGGATTATCTCGTCAAGCTCATTAGACTCATGATCACCTGTATCCTCTATAACACTCATGTTTCTTTACTCTCATGGGTATGTGTATGGTTCCTCATCTCGATGGTTGTATATGTATTTCCTTCAATCCCTTAAAGCCTATTAAACTAATCCGTGATACGCTTCACAACTTCCATTACTAATCCTGATATTCCTCTACTTATGACATCTCATTAAACCCTTTATACATATACCTTTCTTTACCTTTAACCTTTCCGATATCAATCATCAAATTGGACATCATGCTCCATAAATTCTTAACACAATTCCCGGATACTTAATCGTTTACATAGATCACTCCATTACATCATCATGATTATCCAGGACGGGTAATTGGCTCTGATACTAACTCTGAGAACTATCACTGATATCCCATACTCTCCTTAATTCTCAGTCTCTAATGACACTACTCCTAGAATCATTGGCACAAGGTACTATGCTAAGGCTAACTCTAGATTAAAGTCTACTGCTCACATATCCAACTAAGAAACACTTACAACTCACTAGCAACACAGTCAATACTAATACAAGACACAAACAAAATTACAAGCCACTAATTATCATACTTAACAAGAAATCCTCAAGGAATAGGAGCTCAAAGACTGAATTGAGGACAGAAGGTATCTTTACTGCTAGTAAGGAAAGAAGCGGTGGAACAAAGTCCGGGAATAACAGAAATAGATAAGTCTTGAGATGATATTTTAAGAACCAATTTAGGATACAACCTGATAATCATACACGTCTGTCTAAAATCATGACACTCAGAATCCTCGCCACGCCAGTAAGCATAGATGCGATAAACGATAGGTTTCGTAACTAAGGTATGCACTCTATAATCATGTCGTCTAGAATCTTCGCCACGCCAACCGGTATGGCTGCGAAAGACTCTAAGCTTCATAACTATAGTATGTACATCCAAGTCAGGTTCCTACGTTCTCGTCACCACAGCTAATATGGCTGCGATAAATTCTAGGTTCCATAACCAAAGTAGACGTTTTACCTTCCTCACTGTCCTCATCAATATATGTCATCAGATGATACCATAAATCCTAGTCCATAAAAATTCATCTTAATTTAAATCAACTCAATAACGATACCAGGAATTAAAGTCAACACTGGTTAACAAGAATCAAACTCAAAAATGATACCAAGAATTTAATTTAATAATTGCTCAACAAGAATCAAGTTCAGTAACAACAAGCGAGAGCGGACGGAAACAAGGAAAGATTTATATTGAAAATAAGATTCTCATGGGGTCATCCCAGGAAATCTTTCAAGAATTTGTGATTGAGTATCCTCTCTCATCCTAGTATCCTATGTCCTATATTCAATAGCAGGTACGCAGAAGTATAACAAGGATGCCACACTACTACGACGTCGCACAACTCGCGAAGTCAGACCTGCATGGGCCACCACTAAAAACGTGTCACGACCCGCACCCGGTTTAGGGGCACGAGTGCGTGGGTACGTCCAGCCTACGCCGCAGCATCGGCGGTAGAACGCTGTCTAGGTCAAGTGCTATCTAGATAATCTCACACTAGTATCCAACTCCATAAGGAGACACGGATAACACTAAAATAAATCTAGAAATACTCAATCACAACTACAGCACGATAGGAAATGAAGAAATAAAAGAATACAGCACAAGTCTAATGATAACATAACATACCTGCAATCCTTAACTTCCAATCCCCAAGTGTCAGAAACCAGTCTACTAATGTCACAGTCTGGAAAAATATTTTCCAGTCAGGAAGGAGCAAAGTACATCTCTAAATAGCAGTTCTATATAAATGACATAAACTATGTAGCAGTTCTAGATGGAAACATACCAGATGCATGTATAAGTACGAGGAATGTACAATGAGAGAAGTACTGGAAATACTGTAAGTAAATGCAGGAAAAGAACAATATGTCCATGAGTAAGAATTCTATGACTAAGTGTGTGAGTACTAGCTTTAATATGTGATCGGCTTGGGAACTTGATCAGGCTGGTTACATGTGATTAGCTATGATTCATGGAAGGTCAGGCTAACCGTTGGTTAGCTATGATGCAGGGAGAGGTCAGGCTAATCACACGTAACAGCTCTGAGGCATGGAGATGGTCAGGCCGCACCCGACGTGAGATGTGGGGTGAGCTATGATGCATGGATAGTTGGGTATGATCACATATCTACACTAAAATACTCCCCAAACCCCCGACTGGTATAGTAGATCCAATCATGGTACGCTATGGCACGGGATTCCCTAGGAAGGTAGCAAATCTCCCCGGGAATCAGTGTCTGTACACGCACAAGATAACAAGGAAAACAAGTCTTGTACAAGCTACACCATGAATAAGGAATAACATCTCATGACGAGATCCGCGTATACCAATCCGTGTAACCAACGTGTCGAGAATATGTATATTTACACTAGATACAGTGAACATAGGAGATATCATAAATTAGAAACTAATCAGAGAATGTACTTGCCTTGGGTCCTTAGCTGGTAAAACCAATGTCCTGTCCCAGAGTATCCCCTGGGTAAACCAACAGTCCTATAAACATAACACAAGCAAACCACATTTGCATCAGATGCTACACTAACACAGTCAAAAATACTGGTCTCAGGGCCATGTCAGGCAGGGCACTAGTCAACTAGGGTCATCTATTAGGGGCACGTATATAATATACATTTACACTCAAAGTATACCAATAAAACGTAATATAATATATATACAAGTGTCTCATAGTATTTGCACAAAATACATATTTGTATATTTATACACCAATCAAATATTTTTATATATGTATATTAGCAAATCAAATAATGTACATAATGCCACACTTCTCAAGGTGATCCCAAATGAAGTAGCAGTTAGTTCCAATGGGTCCGGAGCAGTCCAATTAGCTAGAAACTACATAAAGAAGTCCAAGATCGGAGCTCGGCACGAAAATCGAGATAAGTATACCGAGTCCTCAATACATAGAGAAATTCACCGGGGTTTAGCTAAGGTTAAGATTTACAAGTTAGCTAATAAGAGAAAAGGTCGATTGTTCGTAATCAAGGTAACTCCTTAATTTATGAAAAAATCATTTGGAAATCATTTTGAACAATAATTGTTAAAACTCTCCTTTTGAACAAAATTACAATGTAAAGGTTTATTTATAAAATCTAAAATTTACGTAAAAGCCAATACATTTTCATTTATGGTAAAAACCGGTCACTGATCCAAATAAACTAATTTTTGAACTCATTTTATTATTGGAACTATATCTTTAATAATAATATAAAACCCCAGATTTATTATATTTAACATAATCAAAACCTTTTAATTATAACTGAATAAACTAATTACATAAATTAGCTAATTACATATACTAACCCATTTACATTTATTTACTACATCAATTACAAATTAACTAAACTAATTATAAGAAAATACCAACTAATTGATTAATATTTACTAACTGGTTAATAAATAAATTCCTGATTACTAACTAATTACTGTTTATTAATTATTAACTAATCAACTCATTAACTAACTAATTATAATTAATTAATTAACTAATTAATTATAATTAACTAACTGGTTAATAATTATCTAACTAAACTAATTAACTAATTAATCTTATTTAACTAAACTAATTAAATATTAATTAACTAATTAATTATAATTAACCCCTTTTAAACTCACCCCCCCCCTCTGAGAATCGAAAGGAAAAAGAAACAGGGAAGGGAGGCTCACAGGGTTTTCCGTCGGCGTTGGCGCGGGGTTCGCCGGGACCGGTCGGCGGGGCGTCGGCGGATCTGTGGCGGCGGCTCAACTCAGCGGCGGAACTCGACGGGTCTGCGGCGGCGGCTCGATGGATCTGAAGCGGCGGCGGCTGGATTTACAGCGGCGGGCTCTCGGCTTCCGCGGCGGCGCTCGACTCAGCGGCCAACGACGGCGGCAGGTGCTCGATCTCGGCGGAGGGGATCCGCGGCGGCTCGCTCGGCTCGAGGCGGCGGGCTCGGCGCTCGAGGAGCGGCGTTCTGTCCGAGGAGGCGGGCTCGGTGCTCGAGGAGGCGGTCGACGGCTCCTCTCGGCGGTGGCGGTCTGTTCGAGGGCAGGGCGGTCTCGACGAGGGCTCGACGCGGTGGCGACAGGGCTTCGTTCCAGCGGCCACGGCGATCGCCGGCTTCAGCGGCGACGGCGGCTGGCTGACCTAGGTTAGGGCTTAGGGTTCCGGTTAGGGTCTGGGCGTGTCAGGGGGTCGTCGGACACGGGGATGGTGCTCTGTGGAGGACGTGTCCGGGGCAGGACACAGGGATCCGATGTACTGTGGGCGTGGGGGTTGTGTCCGGGTGTGTCGGACACGGAAATCTGATTGTAAACTGTAAATCTGGACACAGGAAAAGAAATGGATATGGTGGGACACCCGGGGTCGGACCCGAGGCCAATCACGGCTGACACGGTGATGCTGGACACACGGACACGAGCACACAAGATGATGGTGATGGCTTGTTGGCTTGGGAATTGTGGAGGCTAGCCAATAATTAGGAGATTAGGGTTTCTAGGGAGATGTGAAAATAAGAACTTAAATAGGGAGAAGGGTGTGGGATAAAGGGTTGCGGGTTGGCCCAATGATGAATGGCTCAGAATTAAATATAAAGGGGCTTTTCATGTGGGAAGAATGGGGCGTGAATGGGAGACGAAAAACGATAAATTAAATAGAAAAGAAATTTAAGAAAAAATGTTTTTAAGAAGCTTTTGATTAGCTACTAATTAAACTCATTTTTTCAAAATATTAAGAAGTATGTAATTCATTTATTTACTATCCCAATAAAAATCTATTTTATTTTATCAACTAGTCTTTTAAATAACTATTTAGTCAAAACAATAATTTTATGATTCAAGCCAATGAATATTTGAAACTAGAAATATATATTATTATTTATTTATTGTTGTAATACATCGTCATTTAGGAAAAATGATTTTTATAAAGATTTTTAATTTACCTTCTAAAATCAAGCATCGCTCAAAATCAATAAAAAATTTTCAAGGAGAAATATTTTATAAAACTTGATATTTTAAAATAAATTAAAATCTAATTATTTTGGAAATTGGAAATCGGAGGTTACACATATTCTAGTTATACTATTTAATCTATCTGTAAGGGTTGTCTAGTCTAGACATTAAGAAGAATATCTAGAACCTAAGGATGGGTCGAGCAATCCATACACATATCAAACAACATTAAGGTCAAGCAAAGCAGGAAAGGAACACTAATAATTTTCAACGACAATTTTTGAGCCAATCAAGATGCATAGGATGTAGTCTAGGCAGAATATGAGAATCATATACCTTTGTGATCATGTCGCATGAAGTTACTTCTATGCTAGCATGCATCTGGCTGCAAATAACTTTCTCGTTTCATAATATGAAATATGGCTGCAGTGCACAGCTGTCACGCCAGATAATACAGGTTCTTTAACTTGTCTTCGGCTAAATCCATGAGATATTTCCAAAATATTTTTTTCGAAATAAGAGAGAAGTGTCAATTAAGATGCATTGGATGTAGTCTAGGTAAAATTCGAGAAACATATATATCCATGATCCTATTATCTGAAGTTCTACCTCGCCAGTATGCCTCTGGCGACAAAATCTTCTGATTCCATAATACATGGATAAAATATAGTTTCTCGAACTTGTCCTTGACCAAATCCATGAGTCATTTTAAAAATATTTTTTTTTAAACGAGATGAGTCGACACAGAGGTCAATAGAAAGCGATTCAGGCAGATTACAGGATGAGAAAAACATGAATGCAATCATGTACGAAAAGAATAACATAAAAGTAATCATGCTGGGAGGATCTTAGAGAAGACTATAACCCTAGTTGTGGATGTATCTTTAATTATTTAATTCATTAACTGGTCACAGGCTTGTAGTAGTACATTTAGCCTAAGTACTACCATAAATTCGTACATTTACGAAGATGAGACCTGCATGGGCCACCACAAAAACTATGTCATGCCCCAGTCCGAAAATATACGGGACCAAGCCACGTAGCAATGGTAAACTACGCATTCAAGTGGACTCCAGTCTGATACATATAAGATTAGATAATATAATAATCCATAAATCCACAAGAAACATCTATAACGCTATCTTAACTATTATGATCTAAGAACAAAAGTAACTGCAATAGAATGATAAGAATGCATCAACTAGTGATACCTAAAATTCCAAAGAAGTATCCCCGAAATAATCCTATGTCAGATCTCTGCATATACCTGGAAGGGAACAAGTTCCTCAGAGAGACGTAATAAGATACATAAAAATATGCCACATGAAATACAGTAAATAACATATAATAAAGGTAATTAGTGATCCAGGAACTAAACATGTGAAAAAGAAGATGTTGGGTGATCTTGTAACACTACTACTAAGCAGACTATCAAATTTGTACGAAATACACTCGAGGATGCCATTCGCACGCATGAGCTGTCACGGTGTACTCTGAAATACTGTAAGAAAACTTCGATAAATATGATATATATCTCCACAGTCCCTGTAAGGAAAACTGTTGTAACTATGAAATCTCTGCAACACTGGGAATGAGGCAACGATAACTATGTGTGAAAGTAGCTCAAACGCCTAGTGACTTCCCTCCCTACCCTATGCTACTTTTTGCGTTGCATCCATGACACGACCAATCCGACTCTAACAGGTGATAAGTCTAGGTAAATATCTATACAGTCAAGTCTATCATCAAGTAAACATCAGGAATCATATACGGGTCACCTAGCATGTCATGCAATGTGAATCAATGTATCATGCCTATGTTTCAGCAGGAATAATCATATAACCATACATGTAAGGAACATGTGAAACATGTAGCAATATATCCAAAGTAAATAACTGGTAAGAAAAAATTGCATGTAAATACTATGAATTAATAGGCAAGGTATACTTGCCTGACGTTTGTCCGAACTATGCTTAGACTGTAGGTACCAAAAGTTGTATCGAGGTCTACGCATGACTACAGTTGCTACAGTCCTAAATGAATATACCAACCCAACCAAACAACCAAGAATCACACAGTATTCATGAATAAGTCCTTAATTAGGATTCTCTTATGGAAATAATTTCCTTTATACGACTTATATATACTAAGAAACTTATTCTGATTTTTATACATATTCTATAGTAAGAGTATAGATATGACCAAAACTTTATATATAAGTAATATTCTTATTAGGTTTTGCTTATAAAATTGTTTGATAATGCCATATATAAGAATCTTATTAGAGTTTTAAGGAAATTATTTATTTTTACATAAAACTTAAACATTTTTGTGAGACTATATATGGTTTCATTTAAGAAATAATTATATACGAATTTAAGAACCTAATATAGTTATACTAGCACAATCAAATAAACTTGCGTAAATGCATATATATATGGTTCAAATAACGCTTTAACATATTTATACAATAATATATATGAATATGTAAAAAAATGTATATCATACGTATTTCATAAAGTATTTAATACATATATACATAAATTTGTATAAAAAAAATATCAAATGTATTTAAAATATATACATACCATATATTTTAACTATATGCATATGTAGCCGTATGCATAAGAAATTTATCCGGTACTACAGATATAATACTCATATACAAAACAATTATATATTAACATAAATAATTATTAACACATTGATGCTTTTATTAACTTAGACCTAATATTTATGTGTAATAAGCACATATTAGAATTACATATCATATATACCTACATAACATTTTATAGGACATATATAAAGTTACTTTATACATGTATTTATGAGCATATATAAAGTTACTAAAAATATACAAAATTTCTCTAAAATTTAAGTCTATATATGCAATTCTCATCATACATACTAAAATATAACATGTCATATATAACTATAATCCCCTAATTCATAGAGGGGGGGGGGGGGTATTTTTGTCAATTTAATAATTACTTTATAATTATATTAGTAATAATAATATTTATTATTATATATATTAGTTGTGTGCTAGCAAATTAGAATAGACTATGCGATTAGTTGGTTAATGAGTTAGCCTATTAGTTAGACATAGTGCTAGTGAGCCCAAGTGGACCCAACTTGACTTGGCTTAACCCATTACTTCAATTAATTAAAGTAGTCATGATTAGACTAGTTAATTAGTTATTTTCTTAGTTTAATAAATAAAATATTCTTCTCATTAGGAATTGATCCCTTCCCATAATTAAATGAACCTGCATAACAACCATTAAGGGCAACATGGCAATTTAACACCAACCAAATCCTAAGGAGGGGTGTTCGGCCCATATAGGTAGTATAAAAGTCTTCATTAATTCCATAATAGTCTCCCTCTCTCTTCATATTAGTTCATCTCCAATTTTTTCCTAAAATTGAGAGCACCCACTTACCCAATCCACCTAAAATTTCTCGCATTCACCACTCATATTCATCATCAAGGAAGCCTAGGAGCTTGGATTGCAAGGAGCATTAACTGGAAAGGAGATTCTAGGAGATTGTGTCCATTTCGTGTCCACCCGGAAGAATTTTATTGGGATTTGACTCCAAATAGGTATAATTCCTATTTTTCTTCAATTTTATGGTTAATTTATAGTAATAGGCCCTTAGAAACCCTTCCATGGCTAAGGACTACCCATATTAAGAAGAACTAGGTTCTTATGAGCCCTATTATGATAGTTGCATTAACTTTTATGGCCAAATTGGAGAAAATCTGAATTTGGACTATTATGTGTTCGAATGAATGATTCCTCGATAATTTTAGAGTATGATTCATGATTTTTAATGGTATACATGTCCACAATTGGATACGAGTGGTGGGTATCATGATATGCCATGATACAGAGTCGTATGAGGGGTATTTCTATGCTATTGGGTTCTATCATGCCAATTTCTCCATATTATATTAGAATAGCTATTATATATGTTATTTATACTATATTTAATGATTTGGTTGTGTTATAAGAAGTTGGAAAGGTATTTTGGTGATTTATGGTGCATATCAGAGAGCGATACGAGTGCGTATCACAAGTACATACTAAGTGTTTGATACTTGGTTGAGTTTGGTGTGAGTGTTGTTATATATACCTAAGTATGTGTGTGTGTGTGTGTGTGTGTGTGTGTGTGATGGTGATATAAGTGTGTGTTTGTGAATGTGACTGTAGGGGGTGAGGAAGAGTGAGTTTGTGTGTGCTTGTAGATAGTGTGAGGAGTGTGACTAGAGAGTGTACTAGAGGTGTGTGTGTTCGTGTATATTTGATATGAGGAGTGTAAAGATGTGCAGTAGTGAGGGGAGTAGGGTGAGACCTGTGTTGGATTAACTCAGCAACCTTTGATGTGTTCATGATAGAGTAGTGGTTTACAGGGGTACACTTGATGCATGTGCAGTGTGCACATGATTACATGGAGTGAAGCTGTGCAGGAACAACATATCGCAGATCAGTGCACTGTAGAGAGCAACTGAACTCGTGTTCAGGTGTTAGATCAAGTACTTAGGAGGAAGGATGGACTGTACTGTGGTTCAAAAGGGGGGTTCTAACTCGGGTATAAGGCTTGAAGAGTCACAACATTAACATTGATGTGTGCAACAAGTGAGGGGTGAAGGGTTCATGCAAGCTTGGGTACTACAAACCCTTGCTGCAATAGCTCCTACAAAGGGTGACCAGGTTGTGGTGAAGAGAAGTGCACAAAGGTGCACTGAAAATTCAAAGGAGCAGCAGGGTTACACTGCATAGGTGTTCAATGTTTGGGGGCAAGGCATCCTTGGCAACAGTTAGCCATTTAGGAGTAGTTGAAACATTGGTTGGGGGTTTAACTACAGTAAAGGGGTTAGGCCTTGCTGTGCAGGCTTAAAGGGGAGCCAGGGTACAGTTCAGTGGGACTTAGAGTGGGAGTATCATGGGCTACTTTGGAGTATCCATGAGAGGATAAAACCTTAGTATCTTATGGAACTGGACATGTGACTCTAAACCAATGAGTAGTGAGGTTAAGAGAGTTGAGGGTATTTAGGGTGGTATTATAGGATACTTGAGTATACGGGATACTTGAAAATTCATGTGGTTTCGTTAATGATACTCAATGCCATTGACGAGGTAAGTTGAGAATGTTGAATGTAATATCTTAATTATTATCAAGGTATTAGTTAAGATATATGTATATCATTATACTAGAAGGGGGAATATTAGGATTTTGAGTATTGGCTTAGTGTTGGTAGTGTCAATAAGTATCTTGGGTAGGTAAGGGGTGATGTTGGGTTAGTGTATCTGTGGGTAAATAAGTAAGGGTATTGGGTAGGTAATGATGAATGGTGTAGTTAGTAAGGTATTAGTAGGTAATACAAGTTTAAGTATATGTTGGGATTTTTTCTAAGTTTGATATATGGATTTAGGTAATACTAGATAGCAAGTTATGTATAATAGTTAAAGTATAAGTTATAGTTTATACACTAAGTAATACTAGATACTAGTTAATAATAGTATATTCATATGTTATAGATAGGTATTTAATAATATTAGCTAGTATAGCTAATACCTTCAAGATATTGACCTAAAAACCTAGGTATAGCCTAGTATCACCTAGTATTAGCAAGTTTAGTCTTGTTAACCCATTTAGAAGCTAGTTTGAACATAAAATAAAGGTATTGACCTAGTTTGACTAGTATGACCTAGTTTTGACCTAGAAACCATGTTTTAGCTTATTTAAATATGCTTATCACTCCAATACACCAATTGATATATAATTTCATATATATGTCAGTATGACACCAGTTTGCACATCGTCTCATATTTCTTACTCTAGACCACAGACGAGTACATTCTCTGCTAGTTTCTATTATTTTACTTTAAGAAAAATGGCCTTTCTTGACAGTCAATTTATTGACGTATGGTCAAAACCATCAAGGAAAGCAACTGTCTTAACGGTTTTAGGTATAGGTCGAGAAAACACAAGTTTTATGTTAATTTAGCAAAAATTTATCATAATAGTTAACGGTATTAGAGGAACCGTTAATAAATACCATTTTATTTATTGACGGTTTTGGTAATAACCGACAACTAATACATTTACGATAAAATTAACGCATATATTTCAGCTGCCATTTTAATAATTTTTTGAAATTTTTTTTATTCTAGGTTCTATGTTGACGATTCTTGATCTATTTGGTCGTTGAACCACAAAATCTCTTGTATTCATTTTTTTATTTCTTCTTGAGCCTCGCCTCTCTCTATCCTCAAACCTAGCTTTGCCTCTCGCCGTCGCCGCTGTCTCCTTACGGTCTTCCTGCTAACCCGAGCAATCGGTTCATCTTCATCCTCCAGCGGTGGCCTCAATGACCCCTCCACCCGCTGGCACCATCACCATGACCCGAGTCCTACAAATTCTAACCCTCCTCCTCTCCCCTCTCCATTTCTCCTTCTCCTCTTCCCTCAAGTTCGTCTATGTCTCCGAGAGATGGTTTCATACCTCTTTTCTTCTCTCGATTTTCTTAATTATTTTTAGGTTTTGTTTTTATGAAATCCCTGAGCTTAATAGTTTTTTTCATCTTTTCTTCTTCTTTATAACAACTAAATAAAGGGAGAGAACCCTCCTCTCTCCTTCTCTAGCTCTTTACAAAAGGAAAGACTCTTACGCCAACTGCCACATGAACCTCGTCCTCGGTGACTGCGAGGAGTTCTGTAAGCTCCCTTCCTCCATGATCTCCAAGGGGGGAATGACCATGTCGAGTTCGTCAAGAACATCCCCGGGAGGTTAACATCGATATCAAATCCCTCATGCCAGGGAAGATCCCACTCATCAACCGCTTCTATAGGGGTAAGAGTTTACACCCACCAAATGTTTGTTCATGTGAATGCTCCATACTTCCATTTTTTTGAAAAGTAATGGAAAAGAGTTCCTCCTGGTTTATTCTTAATTCATGTTAAAAATTGATTTACTTTGTTTTTATATTTTTTCTTAATAATTTTTTAAAAATGGAAATATTATAAACATAACAGTATCATATTACTTTTTATTGGCTTTGGGATTTTTATTTTTCTCAGGTTCACCCATGACAACATCGTTACATGTTCGCATGATGGAAGTGGAATCATTTGGACTCCAAAATCTCGACAATTGCAAGTGAGCATAATTTATATTATTACTGACTTTTACCATCCAATCACTCCTTTTGTTCCTGTTGTTGATGGTTTTGTTTGTTCAACTTCCCAATATTAATGTTGTTTTTTTAATTTTCACACCTAGTTTCGCTAAAGAGATTCCCCTAGCAATATAGTATGTTTTAATGCTACAAAAACATTATGATTTTGCCTATTGAATGTCGTCCTATAGTATGATACTCATCAACAAGCATGTGCTCTCAGGCTATGGTTTTGATGTTGGCATATAGTTGATGCTTTACTAGGTAAAATTACCTTGTCTAAGTTTACAAGGAAATGACCTGTAACTTTTGTATATCTTGTTAGAGCTTGAATTTATAGCGATTTTAGAAGTTACAGATCTAAATATATTTTAATGTAATTGTAGAGTTTTGTCACAACCTGCACCTGATACAGGGACACGACTACAAGGGTACGTCTAGCCTACGCCATAGTATCGGTGGTAGAATGTTGTCTAGGTCACAATACTATCTAATCAATCTTACAAGAATATCCAACTCCATAAGGAGACACATATATAATAATATAATATGAAACACTCAACCGCAGAACTAAACAACGATAAGATATCGAAAGAAAATAATCGAAATACAACCACAAGTCTAAACAACATAATAATCTAACTTCAAACAGTAACATCCAAGTCTCAATATATGCCGAAAACAAATCCGGTACAATAATCAGCTAAAAGAAACTAACTGAATAACTAGTGATCCCGGCTAGACCTCCCGGAAATCACACCTGAGCTACAAGGTCTAAGGCTGCAGCTACTCTCCCTATGGTCCGTAATATGTCGGACACCAGTCCTCTAAGTCGTAGTCTGAAAAATATATTCAGTCAGGATTAGAGCATAGTACAACCCGATAACAGTTCCAATTAATTGACAAGGACTATAAAACAATAAAATAGATGATGCTATATACTGAGAGAGAATAATAAACTGATACCATAGCAAAAATTAAAGAGAACAGGCAATGTAGGCAATATGGTGTAGTCTGTGCATATATGAAATAAAGAGAAGGAACGACAATATCATATACAGGATAATATAGTATATGAAACTGAAATGAAGAACTATAACTATTCTAAGTTTTTGACATACTAGTTTCGATATGTGATCGTCTTGAAAACTTGTACGATAGCTATATGGCCTGGCTAATCATACGTGAGGCGTATGATTAACACTAACAATGTTTTACAATTTACAATAGGAATATGATCATCTCTTACTAGCAATTTCTCTCGTCCCAACTAGTACAGTGGATCCAACCATGACAGGTTACGATACACGATCAATGTCCAATGAGAATACCATGTACAATGTCTAATATCAATGTCGTGTTCGATGTCAATATGATAACTATTATAACATCTCATGGCTGAAGATCCAAGCTATATACTAGTCCGTGTACCATAGTGTCAAGAATCAGATGTAATATTTCTAAGTACTTGAAATATAGAAATGATCACATAATGGAAACTATCAGAGAATATACTCGCTTGCCGTCCAGAGCAATGAATGTCAAACTACGTCCCAACTGGTGTCACACAACCCTATATATGAACATCATTGTCAATTGAGTGAAATGAGTAATAGATGAGTTAAAAAGCACTAAATATGATTTCTAGTTCATTCCTAGGTCATACTAGTCAAACTAGATCAATACTAAGTCCACATCAAGCTTCTAGGGTGATTGTAAGTTCATTATAGGTAATACTAAGTCATAAATAGTCCCATACTTTGATTCTAGATTCATATTATTTATACCTTGCTATTATCAAAGTTATACTAGCTAATATTACTAATACTAATTAATATTAACTATACTAGATGATACTTTATACTATTTATCATAATATATACATTGACCCTCCATAACTAGTAACTTAGTGTAACATAGCTAAATTACCAACCCCCAATACCTAGCCCACATCACAATGTAAATCCATCACCTTAACTAGACGCCAACACCTTAGTTTATAACTATACTTGATATCTTGACCTCTACATGATACCTTGGTATCAACTTATATCTAATATTAGAACCTAGACCTCAATATTCTTAATTTGGCATCATCTTGACCTCAAGCCCCAATACTTTTGTGTCACATTAATAACTAGGCCAACCCTTGACACTCATCTTATTACCTTACCCAAACACCAACACTGATATCAAGTTTCCAATACCTAACTTAACCGATATTCTATACTCAACCCTGTTATATATACGCATCTATATATTACGTACTTCTATTATACCCCATAACTGACCCATGTATCCTCTCATGACTGATACACTAGTTGCCCAACTTGTTGCACATCCTACTTGCACTCATATCATTCCCATGTTCAGCTATTAGTTGCTTAGATACACCACCTAGTATCTATTGAATCACCACCTACAACTGAAAGCCTTAAATCCTAACTATCACTGATACTTACATATCAAACTGACACTCTAACGGGTTGCCTACATTGACATGGCCGTTTATTCTAGCATTTGTTCAGTCCAAGCAATGCTCACCACTAAATGCAGTTTATATGCCAACTTTACTTACTACAGGTATCCCTCCTAACAGTTGTTGTACTATACTTCACAAACAAGTGCAATGCCACTAATACTTTCTGTTGACACAATTAGGCTACCCAGATCTAAACATTTCCCCCTTTGATTCATACACCTCTATCTCACCTACCCACTTGTTTAACCATTTGCACATGTTCTTATGACAATAACTTTGTGCATTCCCTAAATTGGGTACCACTCTGCTATTACCCAATGACACATTCAAAATAACACAATGCCTTTACATGTTTAAACACTAAGACATTCAGTCCACTTGTTGAATTATTAATACTCAAGGGAGTTTCACACATTAATATCACACAACCCAACCTCAAACACTACACACACAAAAACACTCATATATATATACTAGGTACTAGGGTTCACGAATCCATATAGGTCCATGCAACAACACATCATGAATGAAAAGGAGGACAAGTGCAACCCTAGGTGTGCTCGTAACCGGGGGGGTGATACTCGTCCGCTGCCTGTGGAGGTCGATCTCCGGCAGGTGGAGGGTGGTGCTCTGACGGGTGGAGGTGCTCCAGCGGGTGCACAACGGCGATAGTAGCAATAATGTCAGCAACAGTAGGTGATGGTGGTGGAGAGGCTGATGGTGGTGGCCGGGAAGGAGGAAGGTGGCAGGATGGTGATGGTCGACGGTGATGGTGGTTGGTCGATGGTGATGGTGAGGCTGTGGCGGTGGTGTGTTGTTTGGTCGGAGAAGAGGATGGTGATGGCCGTGGCGGTTGGAAGCGGTGATGGTGGTGTGAGGGTGATGGTGGTTGAGGTGATCGGAGGAGGTGGTGGTCGTGGGGATGATGGTAATGGTCGAGATGGATGTGGTGGTGGTTAAGAGGGTGGCTAATGTGGTGGCGATGGTTGTTGATGGTGGTGGAGATGGTTATTTGTTTGGTCGAAGAAGAAGGAGGTGGTCGTGACTGTGGTGGTCGCGGCTGCGGTGATTGCTGTCGGGTTATGGTTGCTCGGAGGAGAAAGGTAACTGTGGTGGTCGCTGTGGCTGTGGCTGCTCGGAGGAGGCAGGTGACTGTGGTGGTCGCTGTGGCAGTAGCTGCTCGGAGGAGGGAGATCGGAGATGGCCGGGGAAGAAGATAAAGAAGGTGGTTTAGGGTTCGGGTAGGGTGAAGAAGTTGGTTGTTGAATAAAAAATGGAGAGGAGGAGGAGTGTTTATGTAGGAGAGAGAGAGAAGTATGGCATTGGGATTAGGGCCGGCTACATGCATTCCTAGGGATGGGGGGAGGTTCTACATGAAAGGATGGAGGGCTAGGATGGGCTAGATTTTGAATGGAGGTTGTAGATGATGTAGGGGAAAAGTAAGTGTGTAGTACACTCAAAATAGAGGGAGAACCCATATAGATGACCGATCAACAATGAGGGAGGGGGGTTTCTACATGGCTTGGCTCCAATGGGAGGTGGATACCTCATTGTCTTTTTGCACAAAAGCCCCTAACAATTGAGAAATTGCACAAACAATGGGGTTTGGGATTGGATGAGGAAAATATCATGTTTGGTGTGATGTTGTGGGTTAAAAGGGTGTGTGGTATTTATTATGAACTCTGAGGGTGTAAGAGGGGGTTTAGGTTGGTGTTGGGTATAGTTTTGGATTAGGTTGGGTCCTTACCCCAATTTAATTAAAATTAGTGTAAATGGTATTCTGTAATTAATTGGGAGTGCATAGGATTAAAATTGGGTGGAACACAAGTGTCATGGACATAGTAGAATCAGAATAGAATATTGTCATAAATTGGGTTGCACAAAATGGGTTGAGATTGTGTCTCCAATTTTGATTAGAACGGACAAAGATGCAAAGTTGGATTTATTTGAATTTAAAAATAAATATTTGTAACGAATATTTTGTGACTAAAATGAAGCACAAGAGAGCGTATTTATGAGTTTCACAAATATCAGAATGGAAGACTGGCACGTCTAGGACAAGGGTGTGAAATTTGTTGGACGGCAGAAACTAGTGTAGTACTCTAGATATTTAAACAACGGTAAAGTACAACAATTGAATAAAAATTACAGTAGTGAATTATAACCCCAATAATTAACCCCAAATAAAAATAATTTAATCCATAATCCTTTATTTGGTCAGGGGGTTTAGTAATTCATTTGAATGATTAAAATAAATGCTAAATAAAAAGATTAGGGATTTGTCTAGTAGGTTTTTAGGTCTAGTCCACTAACCCATATATTAATGAACAAAATGTATTATATATATATATATATATATATATATATATATATATATATATATATATATATATATATATATATATATATACATATCATGCAATTATTAACATAATAAACAAATATGGTAAATGATAATAAAGCCCATATTCTAGAAATGTGGTAGTAACAAGTCTACCCCCCTAGAAAAATTTTGTCCTCGAAATTTAAGACACCTTGTCCCTCTTTGACCAATCATAACCTATTCATTAATCTTCACTACGGTCAAACCCCCAACTATCAAGATCTAAGGAAGAACCTATAATTATACAACATGCAATCTAGAGAAAGAAAATAAACATGCATGGTTATGGTCTCTTTTTGTCATGGTATTTCAGTCTCTGTCAGGGTCACTACTAATTATATTCTAGCAAGAAAATCAATGATACAAGCTACGGTACTAAGGAATCATTCAATCAAATAGATAAAAAGGAATAAAATAAAACAACAGAACATAACTTCTAACCCATCACCTGTAGTATTGGTCTCCTCGACCGTCATCGCAAATGCCCCGCCCTGCTGTGGTGGTCCCTCCGTGGGTGCTGAACATCTGCTATTCCACAGGTGGCCTAACTGGACCTCTTTGATTTGGAGCTGCGCGCTGACCGGAAACATAAGAAGCTAGAAGTTAATCCCTCACACGATGTCCCATAGTGCCACAGTGAAAACAAAGTCCAAGCCTCACTTTACATCTCTCCCAAAGGTGACCTGGCTTCTTACAGAAATGACAAGCCTGTTGGGTCTGCCTCGGAGGCTGCTATTGATTCTGCTGAACATGAACTGGTGCCTGGTGCTATTGGTGGTGATGCTAAAACGTCCTCGGATGCTGCTGCATATGGGGACGCTTGGCCGGTCCTGCACTGCCATTCGCATCTCCAGATACATCACGACTCCTTTTAGGCCTGAGCTCCAGATCCGCCTCTGTAATCTGGGCATCTAGTAAGATATCCTCAAAGGTAGCGGTACGATGACCAGAAGTGCATGACCTAATCTACCTCGTCAGCCCCTTTCTGAACTTTTAGGCATGATCTCCTGGGTCCCGAATTATAGACGATGCAAAATGGCTCAATCGACCGAATTCTGTGACATACTCATCGACCGACATGTTTTCTTGGACCAAGTCATGAAACTGACTCTCCAAAGCTCCTAGGGCCATGTCGGAAAAAAACTTCTCCTTGAAAAGCTCCTTGAAAGTCTTTCAAGTAAGTCCTTGAGCAGTAAGTCTCGGCTCCGTCCGATACCACGTGAGTGCGATATCGAACATCTGACTGCCGGCCGCCTCTATCTGCAAGCTCTCTAGAATCTGGGCCAATCGCAAGTTTCTCTCCATATCCTCTAACCAGTCATCAGCGTAGAGTATCCCCTCGATACCCTTGAACTCTCAAGGTGCCATCCTCTTGAAGTCAACTATAGTGCCTGGTCTCTGCTGTTGCTGTTGACCAGGATACTGCTGGGCAACTATCTCAACCGCCTGTAGTGCCATCTGGCGAGCATTCTCCTTACTCTCTCTTATCAGCTCAGTGTGCGCTTGGTGTGCCTCTGCCTGCATCCTCTGAGCCTCAGCTTGAACACGCTAGGCCTCCATCGTCACTCTCTGGGCATTACCATGCCCTTAATCAAAGTAAAAACATGTGCCCCATCAGCAGGCACACCTCCAGGAAAAGGAATCTACGGCGGGAGAGGAAGATCCTTCGCAAAAGCTGGAACAGCCCTCTGGAAAAGTGGGGGAGGAGGACCTCTGAAAGCTGCTAAAACTCCTATACGGACAAAAGATGAAGGAACAATCCCTGCCACTCCCTATGTAGGAGGTCGAGAAGTCGCTGACCTCTCCGACACGGCAGCTGCTCCTGATCGTTGCGATCTAGTCTTTGGCGACATCTTGAAGATGGATCGAAATAAGAAGTCATTAAGGCACAAGAATACGATATCATCATGGAAGGTCAAAATATTCAAAGAAGCAATATTCAGAAGGAATTACAATATCAATAGATTGGAAGTGTTCCTAATTGTGATTGAGTATTCGCTCTCATCCTAGTATACTATATCCTAGATCCTATCACAGGCTCGTAGTAGTACAACTAAGTCATTACACTACCACGACATCACTCTAATCGTGAAGCTCGACTTGCATAGGCCACCACTAAAATGTGTCATGACCCGCACCCGATATAGGGGCACGAGTACGCGAGTACGTCCAGCCTACGCCGCAGCATCGACGGTAGAACATTGTCTAGTTCACAATACTATCTAATCAATCACAAACGAATATCTAACTCCATAAGGAGACACATATATAACTATATAATATGAAACACTCAACTATAGAACTAAAGCACTATAATATATCGAAAGAAAATAATTAAAATACAACTACAAGTCTAAACAACAAAATAATCTAACTTCAAACAATAACATCCCAGTCTCAATATATGCCGGAAACAAATTTGGCACCATAATCTGCTAAAAGAAACTAACTGAATAACTAGTGATCCCGGCTAAACCTCCCAGAAATCATACCTGAGCTACAAGGTCCAAGGCTGCAGCTACTCTCCCTATGGTCCATAATATGTCGAACACCAGTCCTCTAAGTCGTAGTCTGAAAAATATATCCATTCGGGATTGGAGCGAAGTACCACCTGATAACAGTTCTAATTAATTGACAAGGACTATAAAATAATAAAATAGATGATGCTATATACTGAGAGAAAGTAATAAACTGATGCAATGGCAAATAGTAAAAAGAACAGGCAATGTAGGCAATATGGTATAGTCAGCGCATATATGAAATGAAGAGAAGGAACTACAATATCATATACAGGGTAATGTATTATATGAAACTGAAATAAAGAACTGTAACTATTCTAAGTGTTTGAAATACTAGTTTCGATATGTGGTCGGCTTGGAAACTTGTACGATAGCTATATGGCCTGGCTAATCATACGTGAGGCGTATGATTAACACTAACAATGTTTTACAATTTATAATAGGAATATGATCATCTCTTACTAGCAATTTTTTTTACCCCAACTAGTATAGTGGATCCAACCCTGACACCTTACGATACACGATCAAAGTCCAATGAGAATACCATATACAATGTCTAATATTAATGTCGTGTACGATATCAATACGATAACCATTGTAACATCTCATTACTGAAGGTCCAAGCTATATACTAGTCCGTGTACCATAGTGTCAAGAATCAGATGTAACATTTCTAAGTACTTAAAATATAAAAATTATCAAATAAGGGAAACTATCGGAGAATGTACTCGCCTAATGTAAATCCATCACCTTAATTCGACACCAACACCTTAGTTTATAACTGTACTTGATATCTTGACCTCTACATGATACCTTGGTATCAACTTATATCTAATATTAGAACCTAGACCTCAATATTCTTACTTTGGCATCATCTTGACCTCAAGCCCCAATACTTTGGTGTCACATTAATAACTAGGCCAACCCTTGACACTCATCTCATTACCTTACCCAAATACCAACACTAATATTAAGTTTCCATTACCCAACTTAACTGATACTCTATACTCAACCCTGTTATATATATGCATCTATATATTACGTACTTCTATTATACCCCATAACTGACCCATGTATCCTCTCATGACTGATACACTAATTGCCTAACTAGTTGCACATCCTACTTGCACTCATATCATTCCCATGTTCAGCTATTAGTTGCTTAGATACACCACCTAGTATCTATTGAATCACCACCTACAACTGAAAGCCTTAAATCCTAACTATCACTGATACTTACATATCTAACTAACAATCTAACGGGTTGCCTAAATTGACATGGCTGTTTCTTCTAGAATTTGCTCAGTCTAAGCAATGCTCACCCATAAATGCAGTTTATATGCCAAGTTCACTTACTACAGGTATCCCTCCTAACAGTTGTTTCACTGTACTTCACAAACAAGTGCAATGCCACTAATACTTGTTGTTGGCACAATCAGGCAACCCAGGTCTAAACATTTCCTCCTTTGATTCATACACCTCTATCTCACCTACCCACTTGTTTAACCATTCGCACAAGTCCTTATGACAATAACTCTGTGCATTCCCTAAACTGGGTACCACTCTGCTATTACCCAAAGACACATTCAAAATAACACAATACCTTTACATGTTTAAACACTAAGACATTCAGTTCACTTGTTGAATTATTAATACTCAAGGGAGTATCACACATTAATATCATACAACCCAACCTCAAACACCACACACACACACAAACACTCATATATATACACTAGGTACTAGGGTTCACGAATCCATATAGGTCCATGCAACAACACATCATGAAGGAAAATGAGGACAAGTGCAAACCTAGGAGTGCTCATAACCGAGGGGGGGTGATGCTCGTCCGCTGCCCGTGGAGGTCGGTCTCCGGCGGGTGGAGGGTGGTGCTCCGGGGGTGGAGGTGCTCCGGCGGGTGCACAGCGGCGGCAGTAGCAACAGTGTCAGCAGCAGTAGGTGATGGTGGTGGAGAGGCTGATAGTGGTGCCGGGAAGAAGGAAGGTGGCCGGATGGTGATGATCGATGGTGATGGTGGTTGGTCGACGGAGATAGTGAGGCAGTGGTGTATTGTTTGGTAGGAGAAGTGGATGGTGATGGCCGTGGTGGTGGGAGGCGGTAATGGTGGTGTGAGGTTGGTGCGTTGTTTGGTCAGAGAAGAGGATGGTGATGGCCGTGGTGGTGGGAGGAGGTGATGGTGGTGTGAGGGTGATGGTGGTCGAGGTGATCGGAGGAGGTGGTGGTCGTAGGAATGATGGTGATGGTCGGGATGGCTGTAGTGGTGGTTAAGAGGGTGGCTAAGGTGGTGGCTAAGGTGGTTGTTGATGGTGGTGGAGATGGAGTGTTATTTGGTCGGAGAAGAAGGAGGTGGTCGTGACTGTGGTGGTCGCGACTGCGGTGATTGTTATCGCTGTGGCGGTGGCTGCTCGGAGGAGGGAGGTGACTGTGGTGGTTACTGTGGTGGTGGCTGCTCATAGGAGGGAGATCGGAGATGGCCGGGGAAGAGGATGAAGAAGGTGGTCTAGGGTTCGGGAAAGGTAAAGAACTTGGCTGTTGAATGAAAAATGGAGAGGAGGAGAAGTGTTTATGTAGGAGAGAGAGGAGGATGGCATTGGGATTAGGACCGGCTACATGCATTCCTAGGGATGGGGGGAGGTTTTACATGAAGGGATGGAGGGCTAGGATTGGCTAGGTTTTGAATGGAGGGTGTAGATGATGTAGGAGAAAAAGTTAGTGTGTAGTACACTCAAAATAGAGGGAAAACCCATATAGAGGACCGGTCAACAATGGGGGGGTTCTACATGGCTTGGCTCCTATGGGAGGTGGACACCTCATTGTCTTTTTGTACAAAAGCCCCTAACAATTGGAAAATTGCACAAACAATGGAGTTTGAGCTTGGATGAGGAAAAATACCATGTTTGGTGTAATGTAGTGGGTTAAAAGGGTGTGTGGTATTTAGTATAAACTTTGAGGGTATGAGTGGGGGTTTGGGTTGGTGTTGGGTCTAGTTTTGGGTTGGGTTGGATCCTTACACCAATTTAATTAAAATTAGTATAAAGGATGTTCTTTAATTAATTGGAAGTGCATAGGGTTAAAATTGGGTGGGACACAAGTGTCATGGACGTAGTAGACTTAGAATAGAATATTGTCATAAATTAGGTTGCACAAAATGGGTCGAGGTTGTGTCTCCAATTTCGATTGGAACGGATAAAGATGCAAAGTTGGATTTATTTGGATTTAAAAATAAACGTTTGTAATGAATATTATGTGACTAAAATGAAGCACAAGAGAGCGTATTTATCAGTTACACAAAGGTCAGATTGGAAGACTGGCACGTCAAAGACAAGGGTGTAAAATTTGTTGGACGACAGAAACTAGTGTAGTACTCTAGATATTTAAACAATGGTAAAGTACAAAAATTGAATAAAAATTATAGTAGTGAATTATAACCCCAATAATTAATCCCGAATAATACTAATTTAATCCATAATCCTTTATTTGGTCACGGGGGTTTAGTAATTCATGTGAGGGATTAAACTAAATGCTAAATAAAAAGATTATGGATTTGTTTAGTAGGTTTTTAGGTCTAGTCCACTAACCCATGCATTAATGAACACAATATAATATATATATATATATATATATATATATATATATATATATATATATATATATATATATTGTAAAACCCCCTAATTTTAAATATATTAATTATTTAATTAATCGTTGAATTTAATTGCATTATTTTTTAGTTAATTAGAAAATAAAAATTAATTGAATTAATTACCTAGGTAACTACTCATCTAGAATTTATGGAACAAAACTATTATTATATTTTATTTCATTTAGAAAGTCTTGTAAAAGGATGATAGAATTTTTAGAATGTATAATAAAATTTTCTGGAATTTTTATACCATAAATACATATATAAATAAATAGTAATAATAGAAAATAAAAAAAAACAAAAAAAAACAAATAAACAATTCCTTTTTAACTAAAACCCTAAGTCTAAGACTAACTTCTATAATCCTAACCCGATTGCTAACCCAGCAATATTTCACACCCTAACCCCACAGTAACCTCCAAGCTGCGAGCGACCCCGACCTTATTCCTAACTCTCCGCCAATATATATATCCATATTGCAAACCCTAACCCTAAACCTATCCTCCTCTAATCTGACGCCAACCTCCGACCACCGCAACCCACCGCGCAGCCACCGGAGCACCGCCCGGAACCAAGCGCCGCCGCCCGCGTCCGCACAACCGTGCAGCAGGCCGCGGCAGATTCGAGCAGCGATGTGCTCTAATTCAAGCGCAGTTTCCTGCCTCGTCTCTCGACCAATTTCTGAACCGTCTTTACCGGTATGATCACAACCTATCCCCCTCTCAACCCTGTTAATTAGTTTCCATCAAACAGCGTTAAACACTAGGTAGAAATCGAGGCCAAGTTGAAGAAAAACCATATCGTTTAAAACCTGCAGTAAACTGTTTCGACCACCTATGTTTAGAGGCTGTTATCTCCCACCATAGACCTCCATATTTAAATCTACTTTTTGCTATGTGAAGTCCATATAACTGAGGTCATCCCATGTTAATTAGATTATTTTATTTTGTATTAAATGCAGAGATAAATTGGGTTAAAAATTATGAAAAATAGGTTTTAAAAACTTTAAAAATTGCGATACGGAGCGCGCACCGCCAAACGGGACCGCCTCGTCAAGTACCAATTACACCGAAAGGCGCGTATGGTATGTCCTGACATGTGGGCTTTCGCAAAAACTGATTTGGACGTGTGTACGCGTCGAAATCAACCCGTATCCGTAAAAAGTCCTCATATCGCGACTTTTGTAAAATATCGTACCATTTTGTGTTTGCTCATCGGAATGCGACAAAACTTGTACCATTGGATTCTTGGTATCACGCTGATCTTGTGACCCAAGTTTTACGCGATTCTGAGACAGTTGACCAAGCCACTTATTTACGGACCCCACGGTTGACTTTAAGGGCAAATTTGTGTTCGGCTCACCGGAATCCAAAATTGGATGTACGATTGACTTCTTATTGACGTTTAGAATTTGTTTGACCTATAATTTGTCCTATTTATAGACCTTTACCCCTGACACGTTTTTCGATGCAAAGTGGGCCACGTGTGGACCCTACTTTGGCCCAAAATTACCGTTTTGCCTCTGTGTCCGAATTGGACGAAAGGGTAGTTTTTTTTAGCTATCTCGCTGATTTCGGGAACATTGATGATTTTTATTTCTGCATCCGGAGACGTTTATTCGGATTCCATAGTTTATGATCCTGTGTACTTGACGTTTGGACGCTTGCATTAAGCAGATTGCTTGCCAGGCAAGTATAACTTGTCATTTTACTGTGATCTACATTCCATATGATGCATGTATTTTATTTCTGTCATTTAGTTCATATATTTTAACTACTATATAAACTGCGCGTCCAAGAATAACTTGGGTGCAACGACGGTGGCGTCATATTCTATTTTTATTATGTATAAGCATGTTGACCTAGTTTATGAGACCACCCTATTATCATGAGGCATTTTTATGTTTGATTGGCCATGACACTGTTATTACACGAGTGTGTCTCATGTAGGACACAGACTTGCGTATTCGGTTGGCCACTGGTTCGTATGGGACGTGCGACGGATAGGGATAACTGTTAATACAAATTGCATTATTAGAAACCTTGGCAGTTATTAGAGGTATCATCGTGCCATGCTTGTGACATACTTAGAGCATGGGGTGGAAAGAACAACAAGTAAGGCATTTGGGCTCCTTTGCACTTTCCTTGTATAACCCGTACGCTCCGCCGGAGATGCGCGGTCTTGATGACCACTATATATTATTATTATCAGGCGGCCTCTGAGGTTCAAAAGAAGTCATGCTTTGTAGGCCCCTGAATCTCCGAGAGAATCATGCTAATCCCATTTTGGCCAGATAGCCCACTTGTTGGAAAGTTATTCTCAAAGTGCATTTACATAGATGGTTAAGCGACCCTTGGATATTTAATTTTAGTACTTTATTGGCATGCTTCTATGTATCTTGTTACGTTCCTCTAAGGACCTGGTCCCTTTCCAGGTATAGACGTACAGGATTATCCACAGGAGTACGGATCCGGACCTGACGCTTCATACCAGACTGAGGAGGTCTTACCTTCAGAATATATTTGATTCTTCGCAGCGGATGGATATTCTAGTTGCTATTTCTTTTATTGACATTTATCATATATTAGAGTTTGATCTCTTCTCTCATTTAGTTTTAGTATAGTCGATTGGCAGTGGATTTGTTTCCACCCGACTATCATTCTTGATACTTCATATTTGAAATTCAGTTATTTATTCCTATTTTATTATTTATGATATGGATGAGATATAGATTGCGTGTGATTTGTGTTGATAGTATATTACCACTTGTGGATTTGATATTCATGTACAGCGTACGTATATGTTACGATCTTCCAACACATTGAAATTTTCGTATACATACGACTGGCGTGTCGCGTATTCCTAGTCCTACGTATTTTAGGACTGGGGTGTCACGACCCACACCCGGTTTAGGGGCACGAGTACGTGGGTACGTCCAGCCTACGCCGCAGCATCGGCGGTAGAACGCTGTCAAGGTCATGATACTATCTAGCCAATCTCACACAAGCATCCAATCTCCATAAGGAGGCACGGATGACACAAATAAAATGAACACATACTCAATCACAGGATTACAGCACGATAAGATATCGAACAGAAATTAAATACAACACAAGTCAAAAAGCAATAACTTAACTCAACAATTATCCAAGTCATCAAAAATTGCCGGAGACAAATCCGGTACCAAATAGTCTACTTAAAGAACTAACAAAAAAAAATAGTAATTTCCGGCTAGACCTCCCGGAATCACAACTAATCTACCAAGTCTGCAGCTACTCACCATATGGTCCATAAAGTGTCGGACAGCGGTCCTCTAAGGCATAGTCTGGAAAAATGTTTCCAGTCAGGAAAGAGCAAAGTACAAATCTCAAATAACAGTTCCATATAATTGATAAGGACTATAAGCAATAAACATGTAATGCTAGCTACTGAGAAGGCAGTGAAATAAATGCAATGGCAATTAAAGAGAGACAGGCAATATAAAGAGACGAGCAATAGGCAACATGGTACAGTCAGTGCATGTATGCAAATAGAAAGAACAAGAAACAGTATCATATACGGTGATGTAGTATATGATTTAAAATAGCGAACTGTAATCTATTCTAAGTGTTTGAAATAGTAGTTTCAAAATGTGATCGGCTTGGGAACATGTACGATAGCTACAGGGCCTAGCTAATCATGGGTGAAGAGCATGATTAACACTTATATTGTTCTACACTACAATAAGAGGTTATGATCACATTTCTTAATAACTAATTCCCCGCCCCCAACTAGTACTGTGGATCCAACCATGACACGTCACGATACACGAGCAAGTCCAGTCTATCATATACGATGTCTAATATACATATCGTGTACAATATCAATACGATAATCAATGTAACATCTCATGACTGCAGATCCAAGCTATACCAGTCCGTGTAGCACAGTGTCAAAGATACAGTTGTAACATTTCAAGATTATTGAACTTACAAAAATTATCAAGAAATTAGAAATTATCAGAGAATGTACTTGCCTTGGGTCCTTAGCTGGTATTTATGGATGTCCTGTTCCAGAGTATCACCTGGGTGAACCAACAGTCCTATAACATATCACAAGCAAAACCACATTTGCATCAGATGCTACGCTAACACACAGTCTATAAACACCGAATTTGGGACTACTCTAGGTATGATACTGGCCACCTAGGATCATTTAATATATATAAGACACACTACCTATTTAACTAACATTAATACCTACCATATATATACTTGCACCAAAAATGAATACATATACAATATATATATATACCATTTAATTCATGTATAATATATATATATTAGTTGAACAATTATTTATGTACCATATATATGCCAAAATACAATTTACTATATATATATTGTTAACATCATTATTAAAATATACCAAGACTAATACACCCATAGAGTTTATACTATATATATATATATATATATATATATATATATATATATATATATATATATATATATATATATGCATATACATACCAATTATATGCTAAGAATATACTAAATGCTTATACAAAATATATATTAAGAATATACTAATTACTTATACAAAACATATGTATATATATACCATCATTAAAATTAACAATACAGATACTAAAACATTAATTGAAATTATACCTAGTATACATTTTATTAATACATATTATATGAAATGATCCTATATACATACATATACATTAATTACACTAGTATACATTTTATAAAGTACAATTTTTATGGAAAATACCAGTGTACATATAAGCGTATAAAACATTAATTAATAATTACATATACAGTTAATTAAATACATACCTATACGATTAATTTACACATACATATAGAATTAATTCTACATGCTATAATTATACAATTAAATATTAATAAAATAATACTATACACATATACCTACACATTAATATATATAAATACATATTCAAGTATTAACATCTATTTAAATAATACTTATACATATCTTTAATACATTATGTGTATATATATGTATATATACATATATATATATATATATATATATATATATATATAGAGAGAGAGAGAGAGAGAGAGAAGGAAGATGGGAGAAGAAGAACTCACAGAGGGTTTGAGCTGGCCGGAAAATGGCCGGAGTTTCTGTTGGCCGCTCGCCAGAGACAGAGGGGAAGTCGGGGACTTGTCCGGGGCGGTGCCGGAGCACTGGCTGACCGGAGGGGGAGAAGCACAGAGGGAGGAGATGATGTTGGTGGTGGTGGAAGTTGTTGATGGCCGGGGTCGGCTGATGGTTGACCGCCGGAGTTGAGCAGCGGCCGCCGGGGTCTCGGTTGGTGGTGCGAGGGGAGGATGCTCCGAGGTCGGCTGACGCGAGGGGGATGGAGGAGAGCTGCCGGGGTTGAACAGCAGAGGGGGAAGTGGAGGAGCAGCCGGAGCAATGGCAGAGGGAGCTCCGGGCTGGGACTTCGGCCGCCGGAGATCAGTGAAGGTATTCGGGTCGGGGAAGGGAATAGGAGAAGCCGGGGTCGCTTTGATGGTGGGAGGCCGGAGGGGGAAGTCCACCGGAGCAGGGAGTGAGGGGAGGTGCAGGTTGCCGCCGGGGTGTGGCCGGGTGGCCGGAGCACAGAAGATGGAAGATGTGAAGGATTTCCCCCCCCCCCTCTATTTGAATTCAAAAACTAAGGGAAGGAAGAAGAAGAAGAAAAAGAAAAGAGAAGGAGAAAGGAAGAAGGAGAAGAAGAAAAGAATGGAGAAAAATTTAGAATGAGGCTACGGTTGTGGGGGCTTGAGGAGGGTGGGGTTACCTAGGTTTTCTAGGGATTAGTGTTGATGGGGACAAGACATTAAATAGGATGAGGGTGTGGGTAAATCAAAGGTGAGGATGCACCCAATTAAATGGGTGGTCCAGATTGGTCATGAATAGATTTTCTCATGTGGGAATGAGGGTGATGATTTAATAAAAATTAATAGGGCTCCCTCATTGGTTTAATCAAATGGGTGTTGACACAAAAATGCAAATGTGCAAATTAGCCCCCTTAAATTTGGGTATTTGCACAGAAGCATGAAATGACAAAAATTTGGCGGGCGATTCGGTGTCTGGTGTTTTGTAGGGTCAGGGGACGCTGTAAGTTTGGTGTGGGCTCAAATAGCAGGTCGCTGGAATTAAATTGGGATTTTCAGAATTGGTTTAAATAGTATCCTCAATTTAATTAGAATAAAATGCAAGTTGCGTTCTAAAATTAATTAGGAGTACACGGAGCCAAAATTAGGTCAGGTCATCAATACCAATAATGAAGAAGACTCAGAACAGAATATTACCCTAATTTGGGCCGTACAAAAAATCGGTCAGGATTGTCCCCAATTTCAATTAGAACGCACAACGATACAAAATAGGGATTTATTAAATAACGCCCGCGACGATTTTTGTGCGGCTAGAAATAATGTACAGGGAGCATAATTATGAGTTGTAAAAATAGCAGAATAGAAGGCGGGCATGTCTAGGGCAAGATTGTGAATTTTGTTGGAAGACAAAAGCTAGGGTAGCGCTCCAATTATCGAAGCAAAGGCAATGCGCAAAAATATTAAATAAAAATACGGTAATTAATTACAAACTCCAAGAATTAAATTCTAACTAAATAATTAAATACAAAAATTCCATAATTTCGACAGGTGTTCATCTACTGGCTTCTAGGTCAAGTCTGCTAGCTAAAAATAAATGAACACTGCATCTAATACTTTATTTAATCACACATCTCACATAATTATTTAAATAAAAATATTATCATGCAATTTAATTAATTGTAAATACCAAAATATTAAATATTGTAAAAAGTCAAAAATACTCCTGTTTTCGAAATGTGGTAGTGACAAGTCTACCCTCCTTAAAAGAATTTCGTCCTCAAAATTTAAAATCCTCATAGTAGTGTTTAATCATACACATTATTATTTCCCTCAAATTTTAAATTCTTCAACCACGAAATCAGTTAATAATCCACAAGATCTTTTCACAATTTTTCAAAAATTCTGAAATTATTGCATTCATGAAAAATCCTCAAAATAGAATCAAAGTCTATTTTTATCAAAAAGAAAAAAAAAATTTCCCCCAAAATTTTTAGATAATAATTCAATACTCGGAATTTAATATCCACTCCTCAAATTTGATTTTAATCAATGCACATATGTAATCTCGTCCAAAAGTTTAAATTCAAACATTTATCCATCAAAATTTTTATTCCTCGATTTCCTCTTTCCTCAAAATACTTAACAATACGATACTTAAGGATTTTCTAATTGCAACATCCCATATAAAATTTTTAAATTCATAACTTGCAATTCAATAATTATATTGATAAATCTCAAAATTTCCAAATTTAATAACCAATTTAAATATGTCATAATCTTTCTGGAATTAATAAACCACCAATTATGAAATGTTAATTTCTTAACCCTCTATTTAAATCAATGGTTATCCTCGAATTTAATCATCTTGCCTCTCTTGTCAAGTCATAACTCCTTCATGAATCTTGTTCATGGTTAAACCCCAATATTCATGGTCTAAGAAAAAATCTTTCCTATAATCATATAACATGCAATCTAAGGGGAATATGTACGGTCATGGTATCTTTTGTCATGGTATTACAGTCTCTGTATCAGGGTGTACTACTAACTACATTCTAACAAGAAATCATGCATACAACTTGTATTAAAGAATCAATCAATCAATCAAAATAGAGAGGAACAGAAGGAAGAAAAGAACAGAACCTGCTAACACATTACCTGCAGTATCGGTCTCCTCGACCGTCATCGCAAATGCCCCGCCCTGCTGGGGTGGTTCCCTTCGCGGGTGCTGAACAATATACGGTTCCACAGGTAGCCTAACTGGATCTCTATAATCTGAAGCTGCACGCTGGCCGGGAAGATAAGGGGCTAGAAGATAATCCCTTACTCGATGTCCCGCAGCGCCGCAGTGCAAACAAAGTCCTAGTCTCGTTCTACAGCTCTCCCAAAGGTGACCTGGCTTCTTACAGAAATGACAAGTCTGCTATGTCTCTCTCGGAGGCTGTTGCTGATTATGCTGAACACGGACTGGTGCCTGGTACTGTTGTTGATACTGATACGCCCATGGATGTTGCTGGATAGGAACTGGTGCTAGGTACTACAGTGGATACTGAAATGTCCATGGTTGTTGCTGAATATGAAATGGTACTTGGTACTGCTGTTGGTGCTGAATACGGGGATGCTTGGCTGGTCCTGTGCTACCATTCGTATCTCCAAAAGTATTGTGACTCCTCTTAGGCCTGAGATCCAGATCCTCTTCTGCAATCTGGGCATCCATCAAGATAGCCTCAAAGGTAGCGGTACGACGACCAGAAGTGCGCGACCTAATCTCTCTCGTCAGTCCCTTTCTAAATTTCCGGGCTCGATCTCCTGGGTCCCGAATCATGGACGATGTAAAACGGCTCAATCTACAGAATTCTGCAGCGTACTCGTCGACCGACATGTTTCCTTGAACCAAGTCATGAAACTGACTTTCCAAGGTTCCCAATGCCACGTCGGGAAAGAACTTCTCCTTAAAGAGCTCTTTGAAGGTCTCCCAAGTAAGTCCTTGCGCAGTAATTCTCGGCTCCGTACGATACCACGTGAGTGCGATATCGAACATCTGACTGCCAGCGGCTTCTATCTGCAAGTTCTCCGGAATCTGGGTCAATCGCAGGCTCCTCTCTATATCCTCTAGCCAGTCGTCAGCGTAGAGTATCCCTTCGGTGCCTTTGAACTCTCGAGGCATCATCCTCTTGAAATCCACTATAGTGCCTGATCTCTGCTGTTGCTGGCCAGGAAACTGCTGGTACTGTGCTACTCTCTCCAAAGCTTGGAGAGTCACTTGATGGGCATTCTCCATGTTTTCTTTCATCAGCTCGGTTTGTGCCTGGTGAGCTTCTGCTTGCACCCTCTGAGCCTCAGCTTGAACTCGCTGAGCGTCTGCCGTCACTCTCTGGGCATCTACCATGCCTTGGATCAAGGTAAACATCTGTGTCCCGTCAATGGGCAAACCTCCGGGAATCGAAATCAGTGGAGGAGGAAGGTTGTCCGTCACAGCTGTGGCTATCCTCTGAACAGGTGGGAAAGGAGGATCCCCGAAAAGTGCAGACACTCCTACATGCACCGGAGATGTTGGGGGAACTACGGCTGTCTGTCCCTCAGGTGGAGAGGTGGCAGACCCCTCTAAAGCTGATGTTCCCGCTCTCATAGATCGTGTCTGCGGCGACATCCTGAAGACAGATCCCAAAGAATCAATTTAGGCAAAAATGCGATATCATCAAGGAAGGACAGTACAGTTCTAGAGAAGCAACATTCAAGATAAAAGATTGAAAGAAAAAATCCTAGTTGTGATTGCACAGATCAAAGATGCATCCATGGTCTGATACTTATATCCCTCTAAGTACCAAAGTTCTACCACAAGCACACTCACTGCTAGCTTCCTTACCTACTGCAATCGCTGATACTAGTTATCCTTATCACTCAAGTGCATATCAAATGCAACACACCATACTAAGTACTGCTCTCTCTAATATCATCCTAGATGAACACTTAAGTCAGTTGCAGTAAAATCTCAATTATGCTCAAGCCAACAGATCCTTACAAATGCATCTTATTTACTATATACTAATATATCTCTCCCACTATAAGATTTTATCCTCCAAATAAAGTCCTCGAAACTAACTCCTCGAAAATTTTAAAGTAAATGCATACACTTCCTCAAGACTAATTATCTAATTACCGAAGTAAAAAAAAAACTTAATCACAAAAATCCTTACAGACTTGTCTAGGTTTATTGAATCGAATCTGAATCCTCAAAAAGTTTTTATAACAACATCTCACTTCTAAAAATTCCAAAAATTTGCAATTTATTTTTAGTCTTCAATTAAAGATTTAAATCCACCTTCTGTAGTCCAATAGCTCTAATGTTAATTATTTTCACTGTCCTCATCGACATGCGTTATCAGATAATACCATAATTCAGTCTGTAAATTCATCTTGACATGAAATCAAACCCTACAATGAACCAAAATCCTAACTTAATAACTAATCAACAACAATCAAATTCAATATCAATAAGTGAGAATGGACGGAACAAGGGAATGATTTTAAATTGAAAGTTTTAACAAGATTCTCAGGGGTCATCCCAGGAATCTCTCAAGGAATTGTGATTGAGTATTCGCTCTCATCCTAATATCTTATGTCCTAGATTCTATCGTAGGTACGCAATAGTGTAACAAAGATGCCACACTACTACGACATCGCACAACTCGCGAAGCCTGACCTGCATGGGCCACCACTAAAAACGTGTCACGACCCGCACCCGGTTTAGGGGCACGAGTACGTGGGTACGTCCAGCCTACGCCGCAGCATCGGCGGTAGAACGCTGTCAAGGTCATGATACTATCTAGCCAATCTCACACAAGCATCCAATCTCCATAAGGAGGCACGGATGACACAAATAAAATGAATACATACTCAATCACAGGATTACAGCACGATAAGATATCGAACAGAAATTAAATACAACATAAGTCAAAAAGCAATAACTTAACTCAACAATTATCCAAGTCATCAAAAATTGCCGGAGACAAATCCGGTACCAAATAGTCTACTTAAAGAACTAACAAAAAAATAGTAATTTCCGGCTAGACCTCCCGGAATCATAACTAATCTACCAAGTCTGCAGCTACTCACCATATGGTCCATAAAGTGTCGGACAGCGGTCCTCTAAGGCATAGTCTGGAAAAATGTTTCCAGTCAGGAAGGAGCAAAGTACAAATCTCAAATAACAGTTCCATATAATTGATAAGGACTATAAGCAATAAACATGTAATGCTAGCTACTGAGAAGGCAGTGAAATAAATGCAATGGCAATTAAAGAGAGACAGGCAATGTAAAAAGACGAGCAATAGGCAACATGGTACAGTCAGTGCATGTATGAAAATGGAAAGAACAAGGAACAGTATCATATACGGTGATGTAGTATATGATTTAAAATAGGGAACTGTAATCTATTCTAAGTGTTTGAAATAGTAGTTTCAAAATGTGATCGGCTTGGGAACATGTACGATAGCTACAGGGCCTGGCTAATCATGGGTGAAGAGCATGATTAACACTTACATTGTTCTACACTACAATAAGAGGTTATGATCACATTTCTTACTAACTACTTCCCCGCCCCCAACTAGTACTGTGGATCCAACCATGACACGTCACGATACACGAGCAAGTCCAGTCTATCATATACGATGTCTAATATACATATCGTGTACAATGTCAATACGATAATCAATATAACATCTCATGACTGCAGATCCAAGCTATACCAGTCCGTGTAGCACAATGTCAAAGATTCAGTTGTAATATTTCAAGATTATTGAACTTATAGAAATTATCAAGAAATTAGAAATTATCAGAGAATATACTTGCCTTGGGTCCTTAGCTGGTATTTATGGATGTCCTGTTCCAGAGTATCCCCTGGGTGAACCAACAGTCCTATAACATATCACAAGCAAAACCACATTTGCATCAGATGCTACGCTAACACACAGTCTATAAACACCGAATTTGGGACTACTCTAGGTATGATACTGGCCACCTAGGATCATTTAATATATATATAAGACACACTACCTATTTAACTAACATTAATACCTACCATATATATACTTGCACCAAAAATGAATACATATACAATATATATATATACCATTTAATTCATGTATAATATATATATATATATATTAGTTGAACAATTATTTATGTACCATATATATGCCAAAATACAATTTACTATATATATATTGTTAACATCATTATTAAAATATACCAAGACTAATACACCCATAGAGTTTGTACTATATATATATATATATATATATATATATATATATATATATATATATATATATATATATATATATATATATATATACATACCAATTATATGCTAAGAATATACTAAATGCTTATACAAAATATATATTAAGAATATACTAATTACTTATACAAAATATATGTATATATATACCATCATTAAAATTAACAATACAGATACTAAAACATTAATTGAAATTATACCTAGTATACATTTTATTAATACATATTATATGAAATGATCCTATATACATACATATACATTAATTACACTAGTTACATTTTATAAAGTACAATTTTTATGGAAAATACCAGTGTACATATAAGCGTATAAAACATTAATTAATAATTACATATACAGTTAATTAAATACATACCTATACGATTAATTTACACATACATATACAATTAATTCTATATGCTATAATTATACAATTAAATATTAATAAAATAATACTATACACATATACCTACACATTAATATATATAAATATATATTCAAGTATTAACATCTATTTAAATAATACTTATACATATCTTTAATACATTATGTGTATATATATGTATATATACATATATATATATATATATATATATATATATATATATATATAGAGAGAGAGAGAAAGAGAGAAGGAAGATGGGAGAAGAAGAACTCACAGAGGGTTTGAGCTGGCCGGAAAATGGCTGGAGTTTCTGTTGGCCGCTCGCCGGAGACAGAGGGGAAGTCGGGGACTTATCCGGGGCGGTGCCGGAGCACTGGCTGACCGGAGTGGGAGAAGCACAGAGGGAGGAGATGATGTTGGTGGTGGTGGGAGTTGTTGATGGCCGGGGTCGGCTGATGGTTGACCGCCGGAGTTGAGCAGCGGCCGCTGGCGTCTCGGTTGGTGGTGCGAGGGGAGGATGCTCCGAGGTCGGCTGACGCGAGGGGGGTGGAGGAGAGCTGCCGGGGTTGAACAGCAGAGGGGGAAGTGGAGGAGCAGCCAGAGCAATGGCAGAGGGAGCTCCGGGCTGGGACTTCGGCCGCCGGAGATCAATGAAGGTGTTCGGGTCGGGGAAGGGAATAGGAGAAGCCGGGGTCGCTTTGATGGTGGGAGGCCGGAGGGGGAAGTCCACCGGAGCAGGGAGTGAGGGGAGGTGCAGGTTGCCGCTGGGGTGTGGCCGGGTGGCCGGAGCACAGAAGATGGAAGATGTGAAGGATTTCCCCCCCCCCCCCCTCTATTTGAATTCAAAAACTAAGGGAAGGAAGAAGAAGAAGAAAAAGAAAAGAGAAGGAGAAAGGAAGAAGGAGAAGAAGAAAAGAATGGAGAAAAATTTAGAATGAGGCTACGGTTGTGGAGGCTTGAGGAGGGTGGGGTTACCTAGGTTTTCTAGGAATTAGGATTGATGGTGACAAGACATTAAATAGGATGAGGGTGTGGGTAAATCAAAGGTGAGGATGCACCCAATTAAATGGGTGGTCCAGATTGGTCATGAATAGATTTTCTCATGTAGGAATGAGGGTGATGATTTAATAAAAATTAATAGGGCTCCCTCATTGGTTTAATCAAATGGGTGTTGACACAAAAATGCAAATGTGCAAATTAGCCCCCTTAAATTTGGGTATTTGCACAAAAGCATAAAATGACAAAAATTTGGCGGGCGATTCGGTGTCTGGTATTTTGTAGGGTCAGGGGACGCTGTAAGTTTGGTGTGGGCTCAAATAGCAGGGCGCTGGAATTAAATTGGGATTTTTAGAATGGGTTTAAATAGTATCCTCAATTTAATTAGAATAAAATGTAAGTTGCGTTCTAAAATTAATTAGGAGTACACGGGGCCAAAATCAGGTCAGGTCATCAATACCAATAATGAAGAAGACTCAGAACAGAATATTACCCTAATTTGGGCCGTACGAAAAATCGGTCAGGATTGTCCCCAATTTCAATTAGAACGCACAACGATACAAAATTGGGATTTATTAAATAACGTCCGCGACGATTTTTGTGCGACTAAAAATAATGTACAGGGAGCATAATTATGAGTTGTAAAAATAGCAGAATGGAAGGCGGGCATGTCTAGGGCAAGATTGTGAATTTTGTTGGAAGACAAAAGCTAGGGTAGCGCTCCAATTATCGAAGCAAAGGCAATGCACAAAAATATTAAATAAAAATACGGTAATTAATTACAAACTCCAAGAATTAAATTCTAACTAAATAATTAAATACAAAAATTCTATAATTCCTACAGGTGTTCATCTACTAGCTTCTAGGTCAAGTCTGCTAGCTAAAAATAAATGAACACTGCATCTAATACTATATTTAATCACACATCTCACATAATTATTTAAATAAAAATATTATCATGCAATTTAATTAATTGTAAATACCAAAATATTAAATATTGTAAAAAGTCGAAAATACCCCTGTTTTCGAAATATGGTAGTGACATGGGGCATGACATGTTTTTGTGGTGGCCCATGCAGGTCAGCGAATATATTATCTCGGTTAGGTTACTGTACCGAACAAGCCTGCATATAGGAATAGAGTATAGGATCTCATCCCCGCTTGACTAAAACTCATCATCCCTTTCAATTTTCCTATTTAAATGCTTGCATCCTGTATGATTCTTGTACCCCTTCTAATCATTTCGTCCTTCTCTTGCAGAAAGATGGATTTGCGTAGTGGATGTACAGCCACCGGAGGTGACACACCTGCAGGAGTCAACGGCCAAACTTGAGGAGAGGCCTTAACGACTCCTAGGCTTCCGGGGCCGGATAGACAGACTCACAATCCAGTTCCATCTGATCTTTTCAATTCACCGAATGGGACCTTTCCGACTTCATCGACACCACAGGATGGCCAGACACAACTGTTCTAATTCTTCCAAATGATGATGCAGGAACAGAGACAGTAGGTGGCCGCACTAGCTGTAGAGCAGAGACAGCAAGCGGCAGAGCAGAGGCAAGAATTTTTGGCCGCACTTGAGAGAATGGTTGCACAGGCACTTGTACCAGCCCAGGCACTAGTTCCAGTACCGCGAGCTCGAGTTGGTTCAGTCAAGGACTTCGTAAAGATGGGTCCAAAACCCTATAAAGGCACTGAGAGCCCAGAGGAGACCACAAACTGGATTACGCACCCCCAAAATTTATTAGAAGCATCACAGCTGCCTACAGATCTATGGATGACAGGCATAAGGGCGCAGCTAGATGGTAATGCTTATCACTTGTGGGAATTAATGGAGCGCGAGTTGGGTATGCGTCAGACTTGAGAATAAATCTTGGAGTTCTTTGAGAGAAAGTACTTTCCGGACACTGTAAGGGATGCGTTGTACGATTAGTTCCTCGACCTGGAGCAGGGGAATAAGACAGTTGACGAATATGATGCAGAGTTTAGTCACCTTAGTAAATACGGTGCTGCCCTGATACCGAATAAATTGGACAAGGCTAAGATGTTTTATCGCAGACTGACTCTGGAGCTCCAACACTACACCAGCTCATAGTCCCGGATCTCCTATGCTGAATTATTGACAGAAGCTATGCTACAAGAGACCATCAGCAAGGGAAAGGGAGGTCAACTAAAGACACAACAGGGATCAGCATGGACACAGCAAGAAGGGCCTGTCAGACGTCCTTTGGCACAGCAACAGCAGCATCAGCACAGAGCAGGACCGTACCAGAATTTGGAGAAGCCCAACTGCAATTATTATGGAAAACACGGGCATATTTCGAGAGACTGTCGGACTCGCTTGGGACAATATATGAGGTGTGGTTTCGGACAGCATATGGCGAGAGACTGTCCAATGCAGCAGATATTGACACTTCCACCGCTAATACAGAGGCTAGCACTTCCAACACCGAAGCCAGTTCAATAGATGACAAGACTAGGAGCACCTCGACCCCCTGCTGCCAGAGGATTTCAGCGAGGACCACCGCTACCTACTCAGGAGGATCAGTTCACGAGGGCCGGACATGGACTACCACAAAGGAATGGACAAGCTTTTGCACTAGAAATAGATGGCATGGATCAGGAGATTGATGTTATAGCAGGTATTACTCTCGCTTTTACCTTTTCTGCTTTGACATTATTTTATACGGGAGCCACCCACTCGTTTATATCTTCTAATTTTATTGCCAAGCACAATATTGCCATACACCTTTACCTAGTTGTGTTAGAATTCTCACTGGAGGAGGAGTTGTACCTGTGAGTCAGATTTGTAAATCGTGTCCTGAAGTGATTCATGGTAGAGAGATGAATGCCCGACTCTTAGTCCTTCCTATGCCAAATTTTGATATTGTGCTTGGGATGGACTGGCTAAGCAAGTACCACGCTTTCTTTGACTGTTTTGGAGGAAGCATTCTTTTTAAGGTACCAGGCCAGCCGGAACTTGAGTTTGTACGGGGATCCACAGAAGCCCTTGATGGTGTTCAACTTGCTATGGACAACGTTATTTATCACCCCATCATTTCAGAGTTCCAAGACATCTTTCCAGAGGAATTGCCAGGACTACCTCCGGACAGAGACGTAAAATTCTCGATTGAATTGACACCGGGAGCCGCACCCATAGCATCGCATGTTTATAGATTGGCGAAGAAAGAGATGGATGACATGAAGGCACAGCTGAAAGAATTAGAGGAGAAAGGTTTCATCCGGCCAAGTGCATCACCCTGGGGAGCACCAGTGTTGTTTGTACCAAAAAAGGATGGGTCAGTGCGTAAGTGTATCGACTACCGAGCCTTAAATGCAGTGACCGTGAAAACTAAATATCCATTGCCATGCATTGATGACTTATTTGATCACCTTAGTGGAGCCAAGGTGTTCTCGAAGATAGACTTGAGATCGGGATATCACCAGGTGAAGGTACGGAAGCAGGACATCCCGAAGACCACATTCAAGACAAGATATAGACACTACGAGTTTCTGGTCATGCCATTTGGATTGACCAATGCTCCAGCTATCTTTATAGACTTAATAAATCGAGTATTCTATCAGTATTTGGACCAGTTCGTGATCGTATTCTTAGATAACATACTTGTCTATTCGAAGAGCTACGAGGAGGACGAAAAGCACCTGCGGATCATCCTAGAAACCTTGAGGAGAGAGCAATTATATGCAAAGCTCAGTAAATATGAGTTTTTCTTGGACACAGTCTCGTTTCTTGGGCATGTCATTACGGGAGATGGTATTTTTGTTGATCCTGAGAAAATCTCGGCAGTCAAGAAATGGCCCATTTTTAAATCAGCATCGGAGGTGAGGAGTTTCCTTGGACTTGCGGGATATTATCGACGGTTCTTGGAGAACTTCTCAAGGATAGCAGCGCCTATGACTCGATTGGCGTGTAAGGATCAAGAGTTCGTATGGACCAACGAGTATCAAGCCGCTATCGAGGAGTTGAAGAAGCGACTGACCACAGCGCCAGTATTGACTATACCATCAGGATAAGTAGGTTATGTGATTTACAGTGACGCATCGGGAAAAGGCTTGGGATGCGTGTTGATGCAGCATGGCAAGGTGATTGCATATGCATCTCGACAGTTACGAGTACATGAGAAGAATTATCCAACTTATGACTTGGGGCTTGCAGCCGTTGTTTTTTCTCTAAAGCTATGGAGACATTACCTATATGGAAAACGAGTGGAGATCTATACAGACCACAAGACCCTTAAGTATGTCTTCACACAGAAGGAGCTAAATATGAGGCAACGTCAGTGGCTTGAGTTGATGAAAGACTTTGAGATAGAGATCCATTATCACCCAGGCATGGCTAACGTAGTAGCAAACACGTTAAGCCAGAAGCCAGCAGCTTACTTCTTGACAACACAGAGGGAGTTATTGGAGGACTTATAAGAACCTGGCATAGGAGTGGTATTACCCAGAGCAGATGGGACATTAGCCAACTTACAAGTACAGTCATCATTAGTAGAGAGGATCAAGGCAGCTTTGCCTACGGACGCCAAATTTAGGAGACTAAAAGAAATGACAAAGGCCGGAGAGCAGACAGGTTTGCGCATCCATGGTGATAGGACATTATAATATGGTGATCGTCTGTATGTTCCAAATGGAGAGATTCGACATGAGCTGATGACAGAAGCTCATAGCTCGATATATTTTATTCAACCGGGAGGCACTAAGATGTACCTTGACTTACGATAGCACTTTTGGTGGCATGGCATGAAAATAGAGAGAGCTCGCTTTGTAGCCAAATGTCTAGTATCTTTGCAGGTGAAGACGGAGCATCAGAGAACAGCAGGGCTACTGCAACCACTACCGATTCCTGAGTGAAAGTGGGAGCACATCACTATGGATTTTGTCACGGGTTTTCTAAAGAGTCCAAGTGGGAGAGATGCTGTATGGGTAATAGTGGATCGACTCACCAAGTCCGCATATTTCTTGCCTTTTAAAGTTGGCCAATCTACAGAAGCTTTGGCTGACTTATACATGAGGCAGATCGTGAGGTCGCACGACATTCCGGTCAATATTGTGTCAGACAGGGATTCGTGTTTCATATCTCACTTTTGGAGAAGCATGCAGGAGAGCCTTGGGACTCGTCTGAAGTTCAATAAATCATATCACCCAAAGATATATGGGCAGTCCAAACGTACTATTCAGATACTGGATGATATGTTGAGGGCTTGTATGTTGGACTTTGGAGTATCATGGGAGGACCACCTACAGCTAGTGGAGTTTTCTTAAAATAAAAGTTATCAAGCGAATATCCATATGGCTCCGTTTGAAGTATTGTATGGAAGAAAGTGTAGGTCCCCCATATATTGGAGTGACATGGGAGAACGTCAGATTCTGGGACCAGAGTTGGTAGTCAACATCGTAGAGACAGTGAAGAAGATACAAGGGCACTTGCGAGCATCGCAAGACAGGCAAAAGCAGTGGGCCAACCTTCATCGTCGTCCCTTGGAGTTTAAAGAGGGCGATCATGTCTTCTTGAGGATATCACCTACTAGAGGCACTATTCGATTCGAATGGCGTGGCAAGTTGAGCCCAAGGTATATTGGACCATTTGACGTGCTAGAGCGAGTAGGAGAAGTATCGTATCGACTTGCACTACCACCTTCACTCGAGGGAGTACATGATGTATTCTACGTATCACAACTTAGGTGATATATGGCAGATAACAGTCATGTTCTCGATCACTCTGAGATTACCATTGGGCCGAGCTTGTCATACCAAGAGCAACCCATGGGGATCCTTGATCGTCGAGAGAAAGTGTTGAGGAACCAGTCTATTCCCTTGGTCTACATGGCATGGAAGCATTGTGCGCCAAGAGAATCCACTTGGGAGCGCGAGGATGACATGCACAGACATTTTCCGCACCTATTCGTAGATCAAGGTATGGATTACTTGGTTCATTTCCACCATATACCATCCTTGATTTTTCTATCGTGGCTTAGTTATAATTTCGAGGACAAAATTTTTATAAGTTGGGTAGAATATAAAATCCCCTAATTTTAAATATATTAATTATTTAATTAATCATAAAATTTAATTGTATTATATCTTAGTTAATTAGAAAATAAAATTTAATTAAATTAATTACCTAGGTAACTACTCATCTAGAATTTATGGAACAAAACTATTATTATATTTTATTTTATTTTATTTAGAAAGTCTTGTAGAAGGATGATAGAATTTTTAGAATGTACTAATAAAATTTTTTAGAATTTTTATACCACAAATACATATATAAATAAATAGTAATAATGGAAAGTAAAATAAAATAAAAGAAAAAGAGAAAAAACAAATAAATGATTCCCTTTTAACTAAAACCCTAAGTCAGAGAATAACTTCTAGAATCCCAACCCGATTGCTAACCCAGCAACATTTCACACCCCAACCCCACAGTAACCCCCATGCCGCGAGCGACCCGAGCTTATTCCTAACTCTCCGCCTATATATATATCCATATTGCAAACCCTAACCCTAAACCTAACCCCCCTCTAATCCGACACCGACCTCCGACTACCGTAACCCACCATGCAGCCACCGGAGCACCGCCCAGAACCCAGCGCCGCCGCCCGCATTCGCACAACCGCGCACCAGTCCAAGGCAGATTCGAGCAGCGACGTGCCCTACTTCAAGCGCAGTTTCCCGCCTTGTCTCTCGACCGATTTCTGAACCGTCTTCACTGGTATGATCACAACCTGTCCCCCTCTCAACCCTGTTAATTAGTTTCCATCAAACAACGTTAAACACTAGGTAGAAATCGAGGCCAAATTGAAGAAAAAACTACATCTTTTAAAAAATACAGTAAACTGTTTTGACCACCTATGTTTAGAGGCTGTTATCTCCCACCATAGACCTCCATAATTAAATTTACTTTTTGCTATGTGAAGTCCATATAACCGAGATCATCCCCTACTAATTAGATTATTTTATTTTGTGTTAAATATAGAGATAAATTGGGTTAAAAATCATAAAAAACTGGTTTTAAAAACTTTAGAAATTGCGATACGGAGCGCACCCTGCTAAAGGGGGCCGCCTCGTCGAGTACCAATTGCACCGAAAGGCGCATATGGTATGTCCTGACGTGTGGGCTTTCGCAAAAATATATTTGGACGTGTATACGCGTCGAAATCAACCTATATCTATAAAAAGTCTCCGTATAGTGACTTTTGTAAAACACCGTACCATTTTGTGTATGCTCGTCGGAATGCGATGAAACTTGTGCCATTGGATTCGTGTTATCACACTAGTACTGTGACCAAAGTTTTAAAAATGAGACAGTTGACCAAGCCGCCTATTTGTGGGCCCCATGGTTGACTTTAAGGGCGAATTTGTGTTCGGTTCACCGGAATCCAAAATTGGATGTACCGTTGACTTCGTATTGACGTTTAGAATTTATTTGACCTATAATCTGTCCTATTTAGAGACCTTTACCCCTGACATACTTTTCGGTGCAAAGTGGGCCACATGTTGACTCCGCTTTGATCCAAAATTACCGTTTTGCCTCTGTGTCCAAATTGGACGAAAGGGTAGTATTTTATAGCTATCTCGCTGATTCTAAGAACGTTGGTGATGTTTATTTTAGCATCCGGAGACATTTATTTGAAGGCTATAGTTTCTGATCCTGTGTACTTGACATCTGGACGCTTGCACTACGCAGATTGCATATCAGGCAAGTATACCTTGCCATTTTACTGTGATCTACATTCCATATGATGCATGTATTTTATTTCTTTCATTTAGTTTATATATTTTAACTGCTATATAAACTGTGCGTCCAAGAATAACTTGGGTGCAACGACGGTGGCATCATATTCTGTTTTTATTATGTATATGCATGTTGATCTAGTTTTTGAGACCACCCTATTATCATGAGGCATTTTTATGTTTTATTGGCCATGACACTGTTATTACATGAGTGAGAGTCTCATATAGGACACGAAATTGCGTATTCGGTTGACCACTGGTACGTATGGGACGTGCGACGGATAGGGATAACTGCTGATACAAATTATATTATTAGAAGCCTTGGCAGTTATTAGAGGTATCATCGTATCATGGATGTAACATGCTTAGATCATGGGGTAGGGAGAACAACAAGTAATGCGTTTGGGCTCCTTTGCACTTTCCTTGCGTAACCCGTATGTTCCGCCAAAGATGCGCGGTTATGATGACCGCTTGTCACGTCCCAGTCCCAAAATACATAGGACTAGGAATACGTAAGCATGCCAGCCGTATGTATATGGCAACTCCAATATATGGAAACTATAACACATACGTACGCTGTATTATGAATAGCATTTCACAAGTTAAGTAACCGATAAGATATGCTCGGACAAGTCTAAAGGGCAAGTATATTCGTCTAACATACTGAGTCAACTATATCTCAATCCACGTAAAGTAGTCATGCGAAGAGCGAACCAAGTGCATTAAGGTTGATCAGACCGAATACACTGATTCTGATTTAGGCAATGTATTAGTAGGCATCCACAATAACACATATGTCATGAACAAGCTCGATAAAAGAATAAGCTAGTAAAATTAGGCTATAAAATAGCAGCATAAGCGGAGGTAGTCCAGAAAATATAAGTATGCTTGATTATGATGGAGGAAGGAACAGAATAATTTAAGTTCACCAAGAAGATCGATATTGTGCCTCTACAGCTACCATACTAACTACTTGTCTAAGTCTCTAGTCGACCAAATGGGGGTTTAGGCCTCTAAGTTCTACAGTCTAGATAAACACTATCTTCTTATGCAAGCCTATAGTTGGTGTCATTCAATTACACTTCATTAGTGGGTCAAAAGGACTATGTGATACTAGGTTTTGAGGCATACTACCAAACTTACAAGAATTTAACTAATAGTGTTATTGAATAATAGAGTGTATATACCTAGTACAAGTCATCTTCCTAACCCCTATCAAGCACGAAAGAAAAGATAAGATTAACGTCGTGAAAGGATCAAGCAAGATGTAATTTAAGCAATCAAATAAGAATTCGAAATGAAATCAAGGGAGGTGATTAAATAAGTGGATGAGATCCTATACTCTAATCCTATGCGTAGGCTTGCTCGGTACAGTAACGTAACCCAGATAATATGCTCTCGACCTGCATGGGCCACCACAAAAATATTTCAAACCCAGTCCCAAAATACGTAGGACTAGGAATACGTAAGCATGTCAGCCGTATCTATATGGCAACTCCAATATATGGAAATTATAACACATACATACGTTGTATTATGAATAGCAATTCACAAGTGGTATAGATATTGTCATAATTCACAGGGCATAACTAGATCTCATCTACAGAATCAAATAACCAATCAACTATATAACTGAATCAAGTATAAAATGTTTGATAAGAATAAGTAGTTGGGTAGAGACAAATCTACTACCAACTAGAATATAAGAGAAACCACATAATGCACATCTAATGAACAATGAGACTCGAATAGAAGACCTCCTCGAAAGAGAGAGAAGTAGCAAGCCCTGATCCGTGCGCCTACAAATAGTCATGATCGTCTACACATGGAAAGGGACCAGGTCCTCAGAGGGGACGTAACAAGATATATAGAAGCAGGCCAATTGAATACAGTAAAACATGCATAATAGACAAAAAATATATAAGTACGCTGTACTGGACAATCTATATGAATATGCATAATGAGGACAAATTTTTGACGTATGGGCATGGGTAGGCTATTTTATATAATCTCACAACTTACACACGTCTATGAACATCAGAAATTGATATACCGCGAGGGTAGCGACCAACGCGACACCAAAAATCGACATACCGCGAGGGTAGCGACCAGCGCGACACAACTACTGTAGTACGTGCTAGTTACTACGGTTTACCAGAGTAGATATAGCCCATACGCCTACTGATTGTCCTCCCCTCCCATGATACTATGTGTCAAGTGTGTGTCAACATATATATAGTATATAATTATGACTGAAAGAAAACACATATATAATGAATATACAAAAAAATGATAAGTATGCAAAAGTACTATAAGCAATTTGGCAAGGTATCTTGCCTGGTCTGAAAAGGGATGAAGTTGCAACTCAAGGCGTCGTCCGATCTACCCGTCACATAAATTAAACAAGTTAGGTTACAAAAGTGGGTGAATAATTTCCTCTATTTTAATCTATTTTAATTCTGAATAAAATAACCTAAAATAGTATTTTAATCTTATTATAATCTGATTTTATTACTTGACCCTAATTTTGGTCCAAAGAAAATCAACTTTACGGATTTGTGATCCGTAGCACGCAAATCGAGGCAATCCATTGACCAAAAAGTCAACCAACTCAAATCCTTGATTTTTGTGTAGAATGCTATAGATTTCAGTGCTACATGAACACCAGAATCGACGATTTCATAAAATCACAAGTCGGTAAAGAGTTATGTCCACAAGGGCGCACAAATAATAATTTTTGGTGGTTTCCTATTTACCTCTACGTTGCACAAATTTTATAGTAAATTAAAATTACATATTAAATTCTAGAAACATATTTATATAAATTCATCATGTTAACTTTTCAAAACTTCAAACGATTCATAATCCCAAATTCGGGATCTCCCGAAATCTCGAAAATACGAAAACGCGTCTGATTTCGGACAGCTGGCACTTTTAGAATTTTTTGGAAAAATAGGTTCATAAATTATTAAAATAATTTATCTATTAAGAAAACTAACCTTGATATAGTTCTAAAAAAATGGAGCGCGTTTGGAGTCCGGAGCTAGGAGATATCGTCTTTTTAATTCGTCATAACTACAAGAAAATGAGGCTGAATTTATGACGAATTTTGACTGTTTTTGGACAAAAAAGAGAAAAATTTGGGGAAGAAAAATATGAAGGATGAGGTATTTATAATGGTGGACACTAGTTAATTGAATACGACTAGGATTGGCTAATTTGGATATGATTAGGATGAGTTTAAAAAATGATAGGATATGCATGAAGTGCTTTCCTAGTAGGCTCAGGAATTGAATTAATTTAAAATAGAGTTTGAGTTTATCTTAATAATTTATAATCTTAAATAGAATTAAAGATAATACAAATAATTTATATATAACCTTATTAATATCTATTAACACTAAATTAGCATATATCTAATATTAAGACTATATATATCCAAATAAATCCTAAATAATTTCAAAAATCTAAATAAATTTCTTAAAATTCTAAATAAATTACAGAAAAATATAATTAAATATTTTGACCTAAAATAAATATTTTATAGTAACAATATGCAAGTATGGTCTCATAGTAAATCATGAAAGTTCTAGAAATTTACGTTTTCTATGTTTTAATTACCCAAAAAATTCTAAAAAATCTCCAAAAATCTAAAATAGCCTAAAAACTATTCTAAATAAATATTTATATAAGTAAATATATCAAGAAATTTATTTTTTAATTAACTAAGAGAATACTCTAAAGAAATTTAATATTTAAAATAATCTATAATTAATATAATAATATAAAATACACACAAAATACATATTTTGGGTAAGGGGGTTTACAATCTACCCAACTTACAAAAAATTTATCCTCGAAATTAAAAATAAGGAATGATTTATTAAATCTTTCACATTCGTATCTAAGGTGTCACGATCCGCACCCGGTATAAGGGCACGAGAGCGTGGGTACGTCCAGCCTACGCCGCAGCATCGGCGGTAGAACGCTGTCTAGGTCAAGTACTATCTAAATAATCTCACACTAGTATCCAACTCCATAAGGAGACACGGATACCACTATAAAATGAACAACATACTCAATCACAACTACAGCACGATAAGAATTTGAAGAAACAAAAGAATACAACACAAGTCTAATGACAAAATAATCATACCTGCAATCAGTAACAACCAATCCCCAAGTGTCAGAAACAAGTCCACTAAGGTCACAGTCTGGAAAAATATTTCCAGTCAGGAAGGAGCAAAGTACATCTCTAAATAGCAGTTCTATATAAATGACATAAACTATTTAGCAGTTCTAGATGGAAATATACCAGAAGCATGTATAGGTACGAGAAATGTACAATGAAAGAAATACTGGAAATATTGTAAGTAACTGCAGGAAAAGAAACAATATGTCCATGAGCAAGAAACCTATGACTACGTGTGTGAGTACTAGCTTTAACATGTGATCGGCTTGGGAACTTGATCAGGCTGGTTACATGTGATTAGCTATGATTCACGAAGGTCAGGCTAACCGTTGGTTAGCTATGATGCATGTAGAGGTCAGGCTAATCACACGTAACAGCTATGAAGCATGGAGATGGTCAGGCCGCACCCGACGTGAGATGTGGGGTGAGCTATGGTGCATATAAAGTTGGGTATGATCACATATCTACACTAAATTACTCCCCACCCCCGACTGGTATAGTAGATCCAATCATGGTACGCTATGGCACGGGATTCCCTAGGGAGGTAGCAAGTCTCCCCGGAAATCAGTGTCTGTACATGCACAAGATAACAAGGAAACAAGTCTTGTACAAGCTACACCATGAATAAGGAATAACATCTCATGACGAGATCCGTGTATACCAATCCGTGTAACCAACGTGTCAAGAGCATGGATATCTACACTAGATACAGTGAACATAGGAGATATCATAAATTAGAAACTAATCAGAGAATGTACTCGCCTTGGGTCCTTAGCTGTCAATACCAATGTCCTGTCCCAGAGTGTCGTCTGGAGGAACCAACAGTCCTAAAATATTTCAAATACAATATTTGCATCAGATGCTACGCTAACACACAGTCTATAAAACACTGGCTTCAGGGCCATGCCAGGCAGGACACTAGTCAGTTAGGGTCACCTAGTAGGGATACATATTTAAATAAACATCTCATTAACTAACTAATATATATAATTTCCATAAATTACAATAATAGATATATGTATAAATATATTCTTTAAAATAAATAATTCTTGTACGTATATATAAACATAATAATTTATACTTACAATATTTTATACATGCACCAAATTTAAATATATTTACAATATATATATATATATGCCTTTTAAAATACATATTTGATTTATACTAGTTGAACATTATATATATACTCATATATATGCCAAAAATACATTTTAGAATATATATATATAGTCAACATTTTCATTTAAATATACTAACACTAATACACCAAATTAAATTTATACTAGCATATACTTTTTTTTATTAAATAGATATCATAAAAATAACCCAATGTATATATATATAAATATATATATACATATACCCATACATTATATGTATACCAAAAATATTATTTAATATGTATACGTTAAATACCTACACATTAAATAATATATAGTAACACATATACTACTAAACATTAAATTAAATACATATTTATACAATTTATTTAAATACATACAAATACCATACATTAATTATATATATACATATACAAATTAATTACACTAATTATACATATACCTTTCTTTATATACACTCATACGTATATATGTATGTATATATATACATATATATATATATATATATATATATATATATATATATATATATATAAAGAAAGAAGGGGAGAAGAAGAAGAACTTACAGTGGCTGATGGCTGGCCGCCGGACCGGAGGGGGAAGCCGCCGGGTTGGCCGCCGGACGCGTCGAGGCAGCAGAGGGAGTCGGGTGGCGATTTGAAGCAGCGAGGAGAGGGAGATGAGGGGGTTGGCCGGAGGCTGTATGGGAGGAGCAGCGGCTTCGGCCGCCGGACGCGTCGGGGGGAGAGCGTGAGGGAGGACGCTCGGGCTGGAGTTGACAGTGCCGCCGGGGAGCAGCGGACTGGGTGGTTGGCCGGATGTAGATGGAGATGGAGGAGAAGCTCGTGAAGCGCCGGCGGATCGGAACCTGGCCGGACTCGAGCACGGGGCTGCTGCCAGCGGGTTCTGAGGGGGGCCGCCGGAGCAGTCAGAGGGCCGCCGGAGCAGTCAGAGGGCCGCCGGAGCAGTCAGAGGGCCGCCGTGGAGTTGATGGTGGTGGAGGTGGTTGAAGGAACAGAGGCCGAGGGGGATCGAGGCTGTAGGGAGGATGGAGGAGGGCTCCTCCGGCGGGTCGGCCGGAGAAGAAAGCCGCCGGGGGATGCCTGGCACAGTGGGGAGGTGATGGTTTCCCTCTCTCTATCATTTCAAATTTGAAAAACAAGCAAAGAAGGAGAAGAGAAGAAGAAGAAGAAGAAAAAGAAAAGAGGAGAAGAAGAGAAGAAAAAGAATCCTACGTTGGGTTGAGGGGAGATGGGGGCTTGTGAGGAGGTGGGGAAAACTAGGTTTCTTGGGATTAGGGTTTGAGGGTACAAGACATTAAATAGGATGAGAGAGAGGGTGTGAATGAAGGGCTGTGATTGACCCCCTTTAAATGAGGGGTCCAGATTTGACATGAAGAAATGTTCATGTGGGGATGAGGGTGATAAAAATTAAATTATTAATAGGCTCCCTCATTGTTTTAAACAATGAGGTGTTGACACAAATGCCAATTTGCAAATTAACCCCCCTTAAATTTGGGTATTTGCGCAAACACATGAAATAACGAAAATTTGGCGGGCGATTCGGGGTCCGGTGTTTTGTAGGGTCAGGGCGCTGTAAATTTGGTGTGGGCTAAAATAACAGGGCACTGGAATTAAATTGGGATTTTAGAATCAGATAAAATAGTATCCTCAATTTAAATAGAAATAAATGCAAGTTGTGTTCAACAATTAATTAGGAGTACATGGGGCCAAAATCAGTTCAGGTCATCAATACCAATAATGAAGAAGACTCAGAACAGAATATTACCCTAATTTGGGCCGCACGAAAAATAGGTCAAGATTGCCTCCAATTTTTGATTGGAACGCACAACGATACAAAATAGAAATTTATTAAATAACGTCCGCGATGATTTTTGTGCGGCTAGAAATAATGTACAAAGAGCATAATTACGAGCTGCAAAAATAGCAGAAAGGAAGGTGGGCATGTCTAGGGCAAGATTGTAAAATTTATTGGAAGACAAAAGTCAGGATAGCGCTCCAAATATCGAAGCAAAGGCAATGCGCAATAATTAAATAAAATACAGTAATTAATTACACCTCCAATAAATTAATTCTAAAATAAAACAATTAACCTCAAAATTCCATAATTCCGACAGGTGCTCATCTACTGGCTTCTAGGTTAGTCTACCATCATAAACACAAATGAACACTGTCTATAATATAATATATTAAAGTACACATCACACAGTTATTTAATTAAATATACTATCATGCAATTTATTAATTATAACTACAATAATATTAAATATTGCAAAAAGTCGAAAATACCCCTGTTTTCGGAATGTGGTAGTGACAAGTCTACCCACCTTAAAAGAATTTTGTCCTCGAAATTTAAATCCTCTAGGTAGCGTTTAATCGTACGCATTATTATTTCCCTCAAACTTAAATTCATCAACCACGACATCAGGTAATAATTCACAATGTCTTTTCACAATTTCAAAATTTTAAAATTTTGCATAACCTGAAAAATCCTCGAAATAAAATCAAGGTCCATCAAAAATTTTCTCAAATTCTAATGATAAGCTCAATCATATCACATCCTTCCTGGAATTAATACATCATAAATTCCGTCATGTTAAATTCTTGACCCTTTATTTAAATCAATGTTTTATCCTCGAATTTTTAAATCCTCGATTGTTTTATTTATTTATTTACTACCATCAAAATTAAATTCATCAAATTATATAATCATGAACTACTCCATATTGTTATTTCACAATAAATTTTTTTTTTTCAAAATTTTTATAAATATCATATCCCTAAAAATCTTCAAATATAAATCAAATCCCATTCTTATCACAATATCCTCCAAAATTTTAAGTTAATAACGAAATACAAGAATTTAATATTCAATCCTCTAATTGAAATCCAATCAATGCATATTTCTAAAATTGAATCTCATCCCAAAATTTGAATTCAACACTAATCCATTTGTGTTCTTATTCCTCGATTTTTTTTTTCCACATAATATGCAACGATGTAATACTTATGAAACCTCCAATACAATATTCAAGATATAAGTTCATAACTTACAGTCCAATAATTATATCAATGGCCTTCTTAAATTCCTCAAATTCAATGATAAATTTAATCATTTCATAATCTTCTTAAAATTAACGATTTAACCAAACTTCAATTACGCTATATTAAATTCCCAACTCTTTATTTAATTTAATATTTTTCTTCAAAATTTACGGCACCTTGTCTCTCTTTGTCAAGTAATACTCTCTTCGTTAATCTTTACTACAGTTAAATCCTCAACAATCAAAGTCTAAGAGAATTCTACCTACAACCATACAACATGCAACCTAAGGGAAATATGTATGATCATGGTGTCTTTTGTCATGGTATTGCAGTCTCTGTATCAGGGGTACTACTAACTACATTATAACAAGAAATCATGCATACAAGCTACGGTACTAAGGTATCAATCAATCAGAAGACAAAAGAACACGAGAAAAGAAAAGAAGGAACCTGCTAACATATTACCTGCAGTATTTCCTATCTCTAACATACACTTAACTCTAGCAATTTACTAACTAATTCATATTCCTGTACACTGGTACCAAGATCCATGAATATATCAATATTGCACACACCTGTCTATTAATACCAAAATCTGATACCAAGAACCTATAATATGACCATGGTTCAATAATGCATCTAAGTTGATACCTCTATCTCCTTAGTACCATACCCTCTGTCAGTTCCCGTTCCTACTACAATTGTCCATACTATTTGTTCTCATCACTCCAGTGCACACCAAGTGTAACACCATACTAAGTGCTGCTCTTTCCAATACAACTTTAGATGGACACCCAAGTCAGTCTGCGGTGCCATCTCAAACATGCTCAAATCACCAGATCCTTACACATGTATATCATCTACTCATATTTTAATATTCATATCTCTCACCTACCATAAAAATTAATCCTCAAAATAATCGTCAAGGTTTAATTTCTCGATCAACTTAAAATAAATTGTATATACTTCCTCAAAATCAGATACTCAACATCGAAATAAAAATTTAATCCCTCCAAAAATCTTGGTAGCCTTAACCATGTTTATTGAATTCGTATTTGAAATCCTTAAAATTTAATGACATAATCTCAACTCCTCTATTATTTTAAAAATAAAATCTTATCTCCACCTTTGAATTTATAACTCCACAATGTATATATCAGTGCTCACGGTCTCTGATACTCAAGGTGCACTCAATGCATCTAGTGTCTATAATTGTGTACTAAAATTGTACTGCCTGAATCACTTGTACTATTACCTCCAATGATCAAAGTTATCATCAACTGTGTTTTCTTTCGTGATTTCAATTTATGTCAACTGGTATATCCTCTAATTATCATCACACCGAGTGCTTACTGTTATTAACATTATTCTCGACTAATCCTCGATATAGAATCCTTAGCACTCTTGGTATTATATCACTAGCTTTATTAATGGATCATCTCATCAAGCTCATTATAACTCATGATTACATGCACTTTCTATAATACCCATGCTTTACTTCAATCTCAAGGGCAGGCATATGGTTCTATATCTCGATTGATGTATAAGCATACCTCTTAATCCTTTACAGCCTGTTAAACTAATTATGATACACTTCACAACTTTCATTACTAATCCTGATATTTCTCTACTTATGACATCTCATTAAACCCTTTATGCATATACATTTCTTTGCCTTTAACATTTTCGATATCAATCATCAAATTAAACATCATGCTCCTTAAATCTTTAACACAATTCCTGGATACTTAATTGTTCACGTAGATCATCCAGTTGCATAATCATGATTATCCAGGACGGGTATGTTGGCTCTGATACTAACTCTTGAACTATCACTGATACTCTATACTCTCCTTCTACTCACAGTCTCTAATGACCTTATCCTAGAACCATTGTTACAAGGTACTATGCTATGGGTTAATTCTAGATCAAGGCCTACTGCTCACATGTTGAACTAGAAACACTTACAAACTCACAAGTCACACTCAGCCAAACTAATACAAGACACAACCAAAATTGCAAGTCACTAATTATCATACTAACAAGGAGTCCTCAAAGGAAATAAGCTCAAAAAGAAACTGGATCAAGGACGGAAGGTATCTTTACTGCTAGTAAAGAAAAGAAGCGATGGAACAAAGTCCTGGAATAACATCAATAGATAAGTCTTGAGATGATATTTTAAGAACCAATTTAATATACAACCTGATAATCATACACGTCTATCCGAAATCATGACACTCAGAATCCTCGCCACGCCAGTAAGCATAGATGCGATAAACGACAGGTTCCGTAACTAAGGTATGCAACTCTATAATCATGTCATCTAGAATCCTTGCCACGCCAACCGGTATGGCTGCGAGAAACTCTAAATCTCATAACTAAAGTATGTACATCCAAGTTATGTTCCTACGTTCTCGTCATGACGGCTAATATGGCTGCGATAAACTCTAGGTTCCATAACCAAAGTAGACGTTTTACCTTTCTCACTGTCCTCATCAATATATGTCATCAGATGATACCATAAATTCTAGTCCGTAAAATTCATCTCGGTATGAAATCAATTCAACAACGATACCAAGAATTAAATTTAACAACTGGTCAACAAGAATCAACCTCAACAATGATACCAAGATTTTAATTTAATAACTGATCAATAAGGATCAAGTTCAATAACAACCAGCGAGAGCAGATGGGAACAAGGGGGAAGGATTTAAATTAGAATTTATAATGAGATTCTCAAGGGTCATCCCAGGAATCTCTCAAATAATTTGTGATTGAGTATTCGCTCTCGTCCTAGTATCCTATGTCCTAGATCCTATCGCAGGCACGCAATAGTGTAACAAAGATGCCACACTACTACGATATCGCACAACTCGTGAAGTCTGACCTGCATGGGCCACCACTAAAACGTGTCACGATCCGCACCCGGTATAAGGGCACGAGAGCGTGGGTACGTCCAGCCTACGCCGCAGCATCGGCGGTAGAACGCTGTCTAGGTCAAGTACTATCTAAATAATCTTATACTAGTATCCAACTCCATAAGGAGACACGGATACCACTATAAAATGAACAACATACTCAATCACAACTACAGCACGATAAGAATTTGAAGAAACAAAAGAATACAACACAAGTCTAATGACAAAATAATCATACCTGCAATCAGTAACAACCAATCCCCAAGTGTCAGAAACAAGTCCACTAAGGTCACAGTCTGGAAAAATATTTCCAGTCAGGAAGGAGCAAAGTACATCTCTAAATAGCAGTTCTATATAAATGACATAAACTATGTAGCAGTTCTAGATGGAAATATACCAGAAGCATGTATAGGTACGAGAAATGTACAATGAAAGAAATACTGGAAATATTGTAAGTAACTGCAGGAAAAGAAATAATATGTCCATGAGCAAGAAATCTATGACTACGTGTGTGAGTACTAGCTTTAACATGTGATCGGCTTGGGAACTTGATCAGGCTGGTTACATGTGATTAGCTATGATTCACGAAGGTCAGGCTAACTGTTGGTTAGCTATGATGCATGTAGAGGTCAGGCTAATCACACGTAACAGCTATGAAGCATAGAGATGGTCAGGCCGCACCCGACGTGAGATGTGGGGTGAGCTATGGTGCATATAAAGTTGGGTATGATCACATATCTACACTAAAATACTCCCCACCCCCGACTGGTATAGTAGATCCAATCATGGTACGCTATGGCACGGGATTCCCTAGGGAGGTAGCAAGTCTCCCCGGAAATCAGTGTCTGTACATGCACAAGATAACAAGAAAACAAGTCTTGTACAAGCTACACCATGAATAAGGAATAACATCTCATGACGAGATCCGTGTATACCAATCCGTGTAACCAACGTGTCAAGAGCATGGATATCTATACTAGATACAGTGAACATAGGAGATATCATAAATTAGAAACTAATCAGAGAATGTACTCGCCTTGGGTCCTTAGCTGTCAATACCAATGTCCTGTCCCAGAGTGTCGTCTGGAGGAACCAACAGTCCTAAAATATTTCAAATACAATATTTGCATCAGATGCTACGCTAACACACAGTCTATAAAACACTGGCTTCAGGGCCATGCCAGGCAGGGCACTAGTCAGTTAGGGTCACCTAGTAGGGATACATATTTAAATAAACATCTCATTAACTAACTAATATATATAATTTCCATAAATTACAATAATAGATATATGTATAAATATATTCTTTAAAATAAATAATTCTTGTACGTATATATAAACATAATAATTTATACTTACAATATTTTATACATGCACCAAATTTAAATATATTTACAATATATATATATATATATATGCCTTTTAAAATACATATTTGATTTATACTAGTTGAACATTATATGTATACTCATATATATGCCAAAAATACATTTTAGAATATATATATATAGTCAACATTTTTATTTAAATATACTAACACTAATACACCAAATTAAATTTATACTACCATATACTTTTTTTTATTAAATAGATATCATAAAAATAACCCAATGTATATATATATAAATATATATACATATACCCATACATTATATCTATACCAAAAATATTATTTAATATGTATACGTTAAATACCTATACATTAAATAATATATACTAACACATATACTACTAAACATTAAATTAAATACATATTTATACAATTTATTTAAATACATACAAATACCATACATTAATAATATATATACATATACAAATTAATTACACTAATTATACATATACCATTCTTTATATACACTCATACGTATATATGTATGTATATATATACATATATATATATATATATATATATATATATATATATATATATATATATATATATAAAGAAAGAAGGGGAGAAGAAGAAGAACTTACAGTGGCTGGTGGCTGGCCGCCGGACCGGAGGGGGAAGCCGCCGGGTTGGCCGCCGGACGCGTCGAGACAACAGAGGGAGTCGGGTGGCGATTTGAAGTAGCGAGGAGAGGAAGATGAGGGGGTTGGCCGGAGGCTGTATGGGAGGAGCAGCGGCTTCGGCCGCCGGACGCGTCGGGGGGAGATCGTGAGGGAGGACGCTCGGGCTGGAGTTGACAGCGCCGCCGGGGAGCAGCGGACTGGGTGGTTGGCCGGATGTAGATGGAGATGGAGGAGAAGCTCGTGAAGCGCCGGCGGATCAGAGCCTGGCCGGACTCGAGCGTGGGGCTACTGCCAGCGGGTTCTGAGGGGGGCCGCCGGAGCAGTCAGAGGGCCGCCGTGGAGTTGATGGTGGTGGAGGTGGTTGAAGGAACAGAGGCCGAGGGGGATCGAGGCTGTAGGGAGGATGGAGGAGGGCTCCTCCGGCGGGTCGGCCGGAGAAGAAGGCCGCCGGGGGATGCCTGGCACAGTGGGGAGGTGATGGTTTCCCTCTCTCTATCATTTCAAATTTGAAAAACAAGCAAAGAAGGAGAAGAGAAGAAGAAGAAGAAGAAAAAGAAAAGAGGAGAAGAAGAGAAGAAAAAGAATCCTACGTTGGGTTGAGGGGAGATGGGGGCTTGTGAGGAGGTGGGGAAAACTAGGTTTCTTGGGATTAGGGTTTGAGGGTACAAGACATTAAATAGGATGAGAGAGAGGGTGTGAATGAAGGGCTGTGATTGACCCCCTTTAAATGAGGGGTCCAGATTTGACATGAAGAAATGTTCATGTGGGGATGAGGGTGATAAAAATTAAATTATTAATAGGCTCCCTCATTGTTTTAAACAATGAGGTGTTGACACAAATGCCAATTTGCAAATTAACCCCCCTTAAATTTGGGTATTTGCGCAAACACATGAAATAACGAAAATTTGGCGTGCGATTCGGGGTCCGGTGTTTTGTAGGGTCAGGGCGCTGTAAATTTGGTGTGGGCTAAAATAACAGGGCACTGGAATTAAATTGGGATTTTAGAATCAGATAAAATAGTATCCTCAATTTAAATAGAAATAAATGCAAGTTGTGTTCAACAATTAATTAGGAGTACATGGGGCCAAAATCAGTTCAGGTCATCAATACCAATAATGAAGAAGACTCAGAACAGAATATTACCCTAATTTGGGCCGCACGAAAAATAGGTCAAGATTGCCTCCAATTTTCGATTGGAACGCACAACGATACAAAATAGAAATTTATTAAATAACGTCCGCGACAATTTTTGTGCGGCTAGAAATAATATACAAAGAGCATAATTACGAGCTGCAAAAATAGCAGAAAGGAAGGCGGGCATGTCTAGGGCAAGATTGTAAAATTCGTTGGAAGACAAAAGTCAGGATAGCGCTCCAAATATCGAAGCAAAGGCAATGCGCAATAATTAAATAAAATACAGTAATTAATTACACCTCCAATAAATTAATTCTAAAATAAAACAATTAACCTCAAAATTCCATAATTCCGACAGGTGCTCATCTACTGGCTTCTTGGTCAGTCTACCATCACAAACACAAATGAACACTGTCTATAATATAATATATTAAAGTACACATCACACAGTTATTTAATTAAATATACTATCATGCAATTTATTAATTATAACTGCAATAATATTAAATATTGCAAAAAGTCGAAAATACCCCTATTTTCGGAATGTGGTAGTGACATAAGGCAACTCAACCACAATCTTCTCAAAAATTTAAACGACAAAATCTATTCAAATTCATTACAATCTCTTCAAAATTAAAATAACCATTGTTTAAATCAAAAAATTCTATCATAATCTCTTCTAGATTTTTAAATAATCAACATCCAAATTTAATTCAAATCTATATAATATCTTGAAGATTTAAATAACCCACATCAAATTTTAAATCATGATTTCCAACTATAATAATTTTTTTTTCTAGATTTTAAATAATAAACAACTCTAATCAAATTATATTCCTATTTTCAGCTTAAGAATTTTGTACTCTTCAAATTTTAAATTCAATTTCTATTATCAACATTTCAAATAGGTGATGCAACAATCAAAATTCAACTTTTAATTCAAATTATCAAATTATAAAAAAATGAATTCAATCCATCAATGTTCAAGTTTTGAGTTGTATATATATATATATATATATATATATATATATATATATATATATATATATATATATATATATATATATATATATCCTCAAAATTTAAATTGTTAATTTAATCTCCAATATTCAAAATTTAAATTATGTGCTAAAATTATAAATATTTGGTCCGTAATATCAAAATTTTAAAAATTTATTCTCTAAGGCATTCTTATCTTTAAAGTTAAATCCTCATCATCTAAATCATTCTTCTAAAATTCTTAAAATTAAAATGGCTTAAATCTCTCAATCTAATCTTACTTGATCACAATCTAAAAAAATATATTTACCTCAAGTTAACAATGCAACTTCTATCCAACTTAGAATTTATTGATCTATCACATAGGCTATACATTTAAGAAAAATATCCTCAAACTATTTAATCATGCTATTCAATCCACAAAATATTTCACATGTTTTATGTCCTTAATTACAAAAGATAGTCACCAAGTAATGTGATTGGCCTATGGGGTATATCTAGTACTATCCGTATATCAAACTTATACCAAGCACTAGCGTTCGTCTTTTCGAAATAAGGGATGACAAAAATAATGATAAAAAATTCAAAAAGGAGGTGATAGAATACAAGTACGGGGTTCAAGGCTATTAAAGAATTCAAAAAGAGAGTTGTATGGGTAGTTGTGGATGAAATCCTATTTTGGTAAATTCCTATTCAGATGCTCATATAAGTACAGTCATGTAACCGATAAGATATGCTCGAACATGTCTAAAGGACAAGTATATTAGTCTAACATGTTGAGTCAACTATATCTCAATCCACGTAAAGTAGTCATTCGAAGAGCGAACCAAGTGTATTAAGGTTGATTAGACCATAATACACTGATTCTGATTTAGACAATGTATTAGTAGGCGTCTCCAATAACACATATATCATGAACAAGCTCGATAAAAGAATAAGCTTGCAAAACTAGGCTATAAAATAGCAGCATAAGCAGAGGCAGTCCAGAAAATATAAGTACGCTTGATTATGATGGAGGAAGGTACAGAATAATTTAAGTTCACCAAGAAGGTCAGTGTTGTGCATCTACAGCTGCTATACTAACTACTTGTCTAAGTCTCTAGTCGACCAACTCGGAGTTTAGGCCTCTAAGTTCTACAGCATAGATAAACACTATCTTCTTATTCAAGCCTATAGTTGGTGTCATTCAATTACACTTCATTAGTGGGTCAAAAGGACTATATGATACTAGGTTATGAGGCATACTACCCAACTTACAAGAATTTAACTAATAGTGTTATTGAACAATAGAGTGTATATACCTAGTACAAGTCATCTTCCTAACCCCTATCAAGCATGAAAGAAAAGATAAGATTAACGTCGTAAAAGGATCAAGCAAGATGTAATGCAAGCAATCAAATAAGAATGCGAAATAAAATCAAGGGAGGTGATTAAATAAGTGGATGAGATCCTATACTCTAATCCTATGCGCAGGCTTGCTCGGTACAGTAAAGTAACCAAGAAAATATGCTCTCGACCTGCATGGGCCACCACAAAAATATGGCACACCCCATTCCCAAAATATGTAGGACTAGAAATACGTAAGCATGTCAGTCGTATGTATATGGCAACTCCAATATATGGAAACCATAACACATACGTACGCTGTATTATGAATAGAAATTCACAAGTGTATAGATATTATCACAAGTCACAGGGCATAACTATATCTCATCCACAAAATCAAATAACCAATCAACTATATAACTGAATCAAGTATAAAATGCTTGATAAGAACAAGTAGTTGAGTGGAGACAAATCTACTACCAACTAGAATATAAGAGAAACCACATAATGTACATCTAATGAACAATGAGACTCGAAGAGAAGACCTCCTCGAGAGAGAGAGAAGTAGAAAGCCCTTATCCGTGCACTTATAAATAGTCATGATCGTCTACACCTAAAAAGGGACCCGGTCCTCAGAGGGACGTAACAAGATACATAGAAGCATGCCAATTGAATACAGTAAAATATGCTTAATAGACGAAAAATATATAAGTATATTGTACTGGAAAATCTATATGAATATGCATAATGAGGACAACTTTTCGACGTATGGGCATTGTAGTGCCCCGTTCCCCCGGTGCGGGGAGCACGGCTAAGAAATACAAGATGGTATCGTTCGATCGGGATAGATTGAAACAAGAACTTGTCCTCGTTATGGATTTGTTTCTTCAGAATCGATTCCCATATTCAGTGGACCGTGCCCCCGGGATCGACTTAGCGGCAGAGTCAGGAGGGACCTCCCTGCTGTTATCTTTTGTTGCCTCGGATTTCGATGTCGCTTGTTGCTTTCGTACTTTTAGTTGGTTTTGGATTTGCTTGGGTTTTCTTGAACGGTTTCGATAATTTCATTATTTTCGTTCATTGAATTATACTTCAATTCCGAGATTGGAAAGGGTGAAAGGAGTATTGATCGAGCTGTTCGTGCAATGCTGTAAACCCCCTCGACCAGAAATTATGGTTAATTAAATTTAATAGCCTAATTAGGGTTAACTTGATATAATTAAGATTTATTATATAGTGTTATAATACCTGTGTAATGATTTGTTATTTTAGGATACTACCCTAGCAGTTGCCCTGAAACAATTTCCATATACCTAGCCTAGACATAATAACCTATCATATTGAACCTAGAAAAAACCCCGGATACTGATTTTTGTGCCTGATTTTAGTCGCACAAAAGTCGTTACAAACGTCCGTACGCAATTTAAATAAATTACATAATTACGTTCGTTGTCCGTTCCAATTGAAATTGAGACCCCATCTTGATCCGAATTGACCAACCCAGATCATGACATTATTTTACACTGAGCCTACCACACTAATGACCCTTGTCCAACCCAATTTAGACCCCCGGTTATCGTTAAATTAAATTAGAGACACCCAGTGCATTAATTATGAATTAATTAACGTGGTGACCTAACCTCAATTAAATTAGACCCAACTCCAACCCAAACCCACACCCACACCCACAAGCCTCATACAAAATACCATACACCATCCTAGCCCAATAAAGAACACCAAACATGGTGTTTGTTTACATCAAATCCCCAATTTCAGGAATTATGCAAATACTAAATTATTTAGGGGCCTATTTGCAAAATTGTAATGAGGTGTCCCCCCCTTATTTGCCCAAACCTCATGGAGAAAAGAATGTCATTCCCTAACCGTATCCATTCATTTTCCTCCCTTTCCTAGTGTACTTGCACCTCTTTATGAAGGGCACATCATGGCCCTTCATTTAAAATGCTACATTCCTAGCCCTCCCCTCATCTTGATGGACATCCCTAACTCCCCAAAAAACTATATCCAGCCGGTCCTAATCCCTAGGCAGGATCCCCACTCTCTCTCCTACATATAGAGCTTCATTTTACCTCATTTATAGCATTCAAACCTAGGCAAAACCCTACCTAAACCCTATTCTCTAAAACCCTTCACTACACAGCTCAACTCCAACCCGACCAACCGCCGCCTCCTCCCGGCCAACCACCGCCTCCGGCCACCCCTACACAGACCCAACCACCCTCGCCGACCACTCCCCTACCCTCAGCCACCGCCACCCGCCGCCTGGCCGCCGGCAGCCCCCACCAGCAACTCCATCTTCAACCCGAGCTTCCCCCACCACACTCTAGAGCTGACCACCCGACCACTTAATACTCTGCCACCACTGCACCTCCGGCCGCCAAACTCCGTCGACCCCTCCCCCGGCCAACCACCTCCCCCTCCGTCGACTCCCAGCGCCGGACGTCGATACCCCGAGCCGCAATCGCCCCAGCAGCGCCAAAAGCTCCAGACCCGCTGCTGCTGTTGCCGACCACCCCGATCCTCGCCGGAGCTCCGTCCGGCCACCCCCGCCGTCGACAGCCCGCCACTGGGACCCCCTCGACCTGGACGTCGCTTAGGTAAAATATTTTATGTACATTTGTCAGTATTTATACGAGTATTTCAGTGTGCATTGAGTATATACGTTATATATATATATATTTCAGAATTCTAATTAGTATATATATACCTATAGATTTGTATAAATACAGTATTTTAAATTAATATATATGGTATTTGGTATATGTGGTATATACTGGAAATATATGTATATGCATATTATATACAGTATATTGTATTTAAATACCTTATATGCATTAAATAACTATTATGTATATGTATACATATATATATATATATATATATATATATATATATATATATATATATATATATATATATATACATACTTATATATATATATATATAGAATTCTGTATAGTATTTATATATGTATTTTCCTGTATAAATATAGTATTCTATATATAATACACTGTATTTTGTGTATTTTAATATATATTAGAGCTATGTGTATATGTATAATATATACAATAATTTGTATTTAAATACTTTATATGTTTTAATAACTATTATGTATATGTATACATATATAATATATATAAATATACGTGTATATATATTGTGTATTTTAGTATTTAGAGTATTATATAAATATATAAATATATATGTATATACATATACTTGTGTATTAATATATGTTAGTATATATATTATATATGACTGCACTTTCTATTTTTGTACAAATAAATATATATGTATATACCTGTTGTATATATGGTACTATTTTCTTATATAAATATATCTAAATATATGTCAAAGTATTAAATTAATATATATAGTAAAATGTATTTAAATATGTAAATATATTTTATGGAGATATGTATGTGCGCATATTTATTGGGTTGTTATTAGAGTATATCTATAAAAGCTACCTTATTGGGAAATATTAAACATACATAATATCTTAATATATTATGATTTAGTACTTATATATATTTATATTTGTAATAGGTATATATATATATACAATCCAAACCCTGTGTCAGCTGTAGATACAAGCAGTGTGTCTTAGTCGTGCTATTGTAGCGACTAATATTGTTATTACTATATCATATATAGGACTGCTAGACAGTACCGCCGAGGCATCAGGAGCAGAACTTTGGATTTCACAGCTACCCGGGACAGGCAAGTATACCTTGCTGATTAACTGCTTAAAATTAAATAATAAATATTGCAAATAGGCATAAAACTGTGCGCGTCCGAGATTGACTCAGGTGCAGTCGACAATGCGTCGATGAGTAGTGTACTAGACCTAGTTGCTAGCTGACTCACCTTCGACAGTGAGGATATTCTGATATCATCCTAGACCGTGACACTTACACGTATCATGATGGTACATTCATATTGGGATGCGGGTCCACGTACCCGATTCGCTATCGGTACGTACGATATGCATCACGGATTAGCATGTATTCTAGAGTAATATAGTTAGATGAGACTTAGCATATAGATACGAGACACTCATGTCGTGTATTCGACTTGCGTATCTACATTGGGCGGAAAGGACAACTGATAAACGTATGGGATACACCCATCGGACTCCGTGGTATCCAGAGGAACCACAGACCCAGTAACTCCCTATATTCAGACACCGCGCTCTTCGGAGTGTTATGGACGTATATACATTGCAGATACCACGTCCCTTAGAATGTGGACGTTATATATATACAGATACCTCATTCTTCGGAATGATGGACATTGTAGATACACACTCTAGAGGACGTTGGACGTTATGCCTACAGCTACCTATACGTTCCGAGGTTGTCCTTATATTGCATTCACTTAGATGGTTAGCACACCCTCTTTTCTTTTATTCAGTACTATATCTGGCATGCATATTGTATCTTGTTACGCCCCTCTGAGGACCTGGTTATCTTCCAGATCTGGACGAGGCCTATTATCCCACAGTGTACGGGCCAGGTGTAGAGACGAGGTTTGCTCTTGACGAGGAGCTGGAGGTTTTACCATCAGAGTACCCCTGATCATCTTGGTAGGCCTTCCGCCTATGACTGGAGCTCCTTACTTAGTTAGTAGTTATTCCAGTCACTCTTATTAACAGTACTTTATTTCAGACTATCAGTACTTTATCTCCAACATTTGTAGTGGGTTTGTTCCCACCGGACATATTTTAGTTGTACTCTGTCATTCGGCTATGTTCTTATATTCCAGTCTTTCATTTCAGTATTTTACTTGTTGTCTGTGGATAAGATTAGACACTGCCTGTTGTTGATGTTAGACTTGTTAGATTTAGGACAGCGTAGCACGCTTCGCCAGGATCCATTAAATTGGGATATCCTCTGAGATGTGTCAGCTGGCCAATGCCACGTGGCCTGGTTCCATATATTTTGGGACTGTGGCGTGACATGGTTTTAGTGGTGGCCCATACAGGTCTGTAACATCAAATGTTTATCGCTTGTGGTATGGTAACGTGCCCAGTGAGCCTGCAATAGGATAGAAATTACTAGGTCTCATCCACTTGATTACGCCTTTGAACCTCTTCCATACTTTAAAATATCTGCATCCTGTTTGATTAATTCCGTACTCTTTCTAATGAAGCTCTATCTCTTACAGCGAGATGAACCTTCGCAGTAGATGTGAGATACTTGGTGCCATAGTGCCACCTGCAGCACCGAGGGAGGATACGACTCAGGGACCACCTAGAGAGCAGCCTCAGCCAGAGGCACAGGTGATCCCTCAGGCCCCGATGATGCACTGGCATCAGGTCTCTCCCGATGAAGGGACGCAACAGCCAGAGGGCCAGACATCGCAGACGATCCCGAGGCAGTACTTCGAGGGGCAGACCTCGAGGGCGACACCGATGCCGCAGTACGAGAGGACGGCACCCGAGGAGACACCAAAGAGATAGCCGGAGGTACCACTTCCTCCACCTCCACCGTTTCTACCTCAGATGCCACTAGCGGAGGGACAGCCCCAAATAATGCAGTTCTTCCAGATGATGATGCAGGCTCAGTGGCAACAGACGGAGACCCTGAGACAGGGCCTGATGGCAGTACTGGAGAGGGCACCTGCCCAAGCAGCAGCACCAGCACCTGCACCTGTCCAGCAAGCGGGCACGGTACGAGGCTTCAGACAGATGGGCCCGGGAACCTTCTTGGGCAAGGAGACTGCAGAGGAGATCTCAGACTGGGTCTCCAACACTGAGATGCTGTTAGAGGGTTCGCAGCTACACCCCGACCTCTGGATGACCGCGGTGAGGGCCCAACTCACAGGCAACGCCCATCACTGGTGGGACTCTATGGAGCGCAGCATCGGCAGACAGCAGACTTGGGAGGAATTTCTGGAATACTTCAATGCAAAGTATTTCCCAGCTACGGTGAGGAACGCCCTGTACTCCCAGTTCCTGCACCTGGAGCAGGGGAACCTGACTGTGGATGCCTACGACGGAGAGTTCAGCAGACTCAGCCGATTCGGTGCAGTCCTGATCCCCAACGACCTAGAGAAGGCCAAAAGATTTCACCATGGCCTCTCTCACGAGCTGCAGAGGTACACCACTACCCAAGCGAGGATCTCTTATGAAGAGGTCCTATCAGAGGCGAGGATCCAGGAGGCTATAGGAGGAGCTAGACGCTCCAGCGAGAACGTACCAGCCAGGACCCAGCAATGAGCAGGAGGACCGATCCAACATCCAGGAGCGCAGGCGCAGCAGAGGATAGCGCCATACCAGCAGAAGGAGCTTTCGACCTGTCACTTCTATGGCAAGAGGGGACACATCGTCAGAGACTGTCGAAAGAAGCTCGGACTCTGCATGGTCTGTGGAGCCAGCCAGCACCTTGCTAGAGACTGCCCCCAGCGCAGAGATGCAGCACCCCCGACTGGGCAGAGGCCACCAGCAGCACCCTTGAGGATACTACCTCCAGCAGGAGGTCAGCGTCCACCAGCTACCGGAGGACAGCAGAGAGGACCACCCTTGGTACCACAGAAGGCACACTTCAACCAGGCCCGACAGCAGGCAGGAGGGCAGAGGCGCGGACAAGCCTTTGCTTTAGCATCTATTGAGGAGGAACCAGAAGGAGAGGCTATCGCAGGTACAATTCTAGTTGCATTATTACCTGCAACTGCACTGTTTAATTCTGGAGCTACACTATCATTTATATCTAGTAGCTTCGTAGCAATGCATAGAGTAGCAACTTCCCCTTTACCTAAGAGTTGGAAAATACTTACCGGAGGAGGCATCGTACCGATTACCAGCACCATTAGAATGTGCTCGGTAGTAGTTTATGGAAGAGAGATGAGAGCACGATTGTTGGTACTCCCAATGCCAGCTTTCGACGTAGTTCTGGGCATGGACTGGTTAAGCCAGTACAATGTCGTGCTAGATTGCCGGAAAGGTAGCATTACTTTTAGACTGCCAGGACACCCGGAGTTCGAATTCATGCGAGGCACCATCGAGCGAGGAGTAGGACACGTAGCTGGAGCTTACATGGCGATGGAGACGGCAACCCCAGAAATTGTTGCAGAGTTCGATGATGTTTTCCCAGAGGAGTTGCCAGGCCTACCGCCTGATAGAGAGGTGGGGTTCACCATTGAGCTAGTACCTGGAGCAGCACCGGTATCATCAAATGTGTACCGGTTGGCGAAGAAGGGGCTTGACGAACTGAAGCTACAGCTAGAGGAGTTGCAGATCAAGGGATTCGTTCGTCCTAGTGCATCACCATGGGGAGCACCAGTATTGTTTGTACCAAAGAAGAACGAGACATTCCGGATGTGCATTGATTATAGAGCCCTTAATGCTCTGACTATCAAGAACAAGTACCCTCTACCGCGAATCGACGATCTGTTCGACCAGCTGACAGGAGCAGTGGTGTTCAAGAAGATCGACTTGAGATCGGGCTATCATCAGGTGAAGGTGCGAAGGGAAGACATTCAGAAGATAGCATTTAGGACTCGTTATGGTCACTACGAGTTCTTAGTGATGCCTTTTGGATTGACAAATGCGCCTACTGTATTTATGAACCTGATGAACCGAGTCTTCCATGAGTATCTAGACCAGTTTGTGGTAGTCTTCATCGACGACATATTGGTGTCTTCGAAGAGCCACGAGGAGCACGGGGAGCACTTGAGGCTAGTGCTAGAGACGCTGAGACGAGAGAGGCTTTATGCCAAGCTGAGCAAGTGCGAGTTTCTTCTAGATCGTGTCGCATTTATTGGATACGTTATCTCGGGAGATGGCATTTCAGTAGATCCTGCGAAGATTACATCAATAGAGACGTGGCCGACCCCTACCAACGTCTCGGAGGTGAGGAGTTTCCTAGGACTTGCCGGATATTACCGGAGGTTCGTAGAGAACTTCGCAAGGATCGCAGAGCCGATGACCCGCTTGACCCGCAAGGATCAGGAGTTCACCTGGACAGAGGAGTGTCAGACGGCATTCGATAAGCTGAAGAAGCGTCTGACTACAGCACCTATCTTGACCATACCTTCTGGACCAGGAGGATTCGTGATCTATAGCGATGCATCCGGGAAAAGATTAGGATGCGTCTTGATATAGCATGGAAAGGTTGTGGCCTATGCCTCTAGGAAGCTGAGGACCCATGAGAAGAACTATCCTACCCACGACTTGGAGCTTGCCGCAGTGATCTTTGCTTTGAAGCTTTGGAGGCACTACCTGTACGGAGAGCGCGTGGAGATATTCACCGATCACAAGAGCCTGAAATATGTCTACATACAGAAGGACCTGAACCAGAGGCAGAGACGTTGGCTCGAAGTGATGGCGGACTTCGAGATTGAGCTGCAGTACCATCCAGAAAAGGCTAATGTGGTAGCCGATGCTTTAAGCAGGAAGCCCATAGCATTTTTTCTGACTACCTAACAACATCTGTTGAGAGATCTAGAGCAGTTGGGTATTGAAGTCATTATGCCCGGAGTAGACGGCCAGATGTCGAGTTTCCAGGTGCAATCGACATTAGTGGAGAGAATCAAGGCTGCTTTGCCGACGGACGCCAGATTTCAGAGGCTTCGACAGAGGACAGAGGTTGTAATACAGACGGAACTGCGTATACACGAGGACGGGACTTTGAGATATGGAGATCGTCTCTATGTTCTGAGTGGAGAGCTACGCCAGGAGCTGATGACGGAGGCGCACAGTTCGACCTATTCTATACATCCAGGAGGCACGAAGATGTACCGAAACCTAAGGCAGTACTACTGGTGGCATGGGATGAAGAGAGTGATAGCCCGCTTCATGGCTAAGTGTCTGGTGTGTCAGCAAGTCAAGGCTGAGCATCAGAGGTCTGCCGGATTACTTCAACCGCTCCCGATACCGGAGTGGAAATGGGAGCACATCATCATGGACTTCGTCACGGGTTTCCCGAGGAGTCCTAGTGGTCGCAATGCGGTATGGGTAATCGTAGATAGACTCACCAAGTCTGCCCACTTTTTACCCTTCAGGGTTGGGCAATCTACGGAAGTCTTGGAAGACATGTACATGAGGGAGATTGTACGATTGCATGGAGTGCCAGTCAGTATCGTATCTGACCGGGATACGAGGTTCACATCATACTTTTGGATGAGTATGCAAGAGAGTCTTAGTACCCGCCTTAAGTTCAATACTTCGTACCACCCGCAGACAGATGGACAATCCGAGCACACCATTCAGACGCTGGAGGATATGTTGAGGGCATGCATGCTTGACTTCAGCGGTTCATAGGAGGACCACTTGCACTTGGTCGAATTTTCCTACAACAATAGCTATCAGGCGAGCATTCAGATGGCTCCCTATGAGGCATTGTACGGTAGAAAGTGTCGTTCCCCAGTATGTTGGAGCGATGTAGGCGAGAGGCAGATTCTAGGGCCAGAGTTGGTCATCCGTACAGTGGAGAAGGTGAAGAAGATCCAAGGGCATCTATGAGCAGCACAGGACAGGCAGAAGCATTGGGCTAATGTGCATCGACGACCACTAGAGTTCCAGGTGGGAGAACATGTGTTCCTGAAGATTTCACCTACCAGAGGAACCATCAGATTAGGAGGCAGAGGGAAGCTGAGTCCGAGGTACATCGGACCCTTCGTTGTGCTAGAGCGCGTCGGAGAAGTTACTTACAGACTGGCCTTGCCGCAGACACTGGAAGGAGTTCATAACGTCTTCCATGTTTCTCAGCTGAGGAGGTACATACCGGATCCGAGTCATGTGCTTGACCACTCGGAGATCACCGTTGGTCTAAGCTTGTCATACCAGGAGGAGCCGGTAGAGATCCTAGACCGAAGCGAGAAGGTACTGCGAGGCCAGACTATCCCTCTAGTTCGTGTCGCATGGAGGCATCACGCACCAGGTGAATCAACCTGAAAATGAGAGGACGATATTCGGCAACGCTTTGCCCATCTCTTTGAAGGCCTAGGTATGTGATAGTATTTATTTCATTCAAATATTTTTCAATATGTCTGTTTTAATTTCGAGGACGAAATGCTCTAAGGAGAGTATGTTGTAAACCCCCTTGACCAGAAATTAGGATTTATTAAATTAAATAGCCTAATTAGGGTTAACTTGATATAATTAAGATTTATTATATAGTGTTATAATACCTGTGCAATGATTTGTTATTTTAGGATACTACCCTAGCAGTTGCCCTGAAACAATTTCCACATACCTGGCCTAGACATAATAACCTATCATATTGAACCTAGAACAAACCCCGGATATTGATTTTAGTGCCTGATTTTAGTCGCACAAAAGTCGTTACAAACGTCCGTACGCAATTTAGATAAATTGCGTAATTACGTTCGTTGTCCGTTCCAATTGAAATTGAGACCCCATCTTGATCCGAATTGACCAACCCAGATCATGACATTATTGTACACTGAGCCTACCACACTAATGACCCTTGTCCAACCCAATTTAGACCCCAGGTTATCGTTAAATTAAATTAGAGACACCCGGTACATTAATTATGAATTAATTAACGTGGTGACCTAACCTCAATTAAATTAGACCCAACTCCAACCCAAACCCACACCCACACCCACATCCACACCCACAACCCTCATACAAAACACCATACACCATCCTAGCCCAATGAAGAACACCAAACATGGTGTTTGTTTACATCAAATCCCCAATTTCAGGAATTGTGCAAATACTAAATTGTTCAAGGGCCTATTTGCAAAATTGCAATGAGGTGTCCCCCCCTCATTGGCCCAAACCTCATTGAGAAATGAATGTCATTCCCTAACCGTATCCATTTATTTTCCCCCCTTTCTTAGTGTACTTGCACCCCTTTATGAAGGGCACATCATGGCCCTTCATTTAAAATGCTACATTTCTAGCCCTCCCCTCATCTTGATGGACATCCCCAACTCCCCAAAAAACTATGTCCAGCAGGCCCTAATCCATAGGCAGGATCCCCACTCTCTCTCCTACATATAGAGCTTCATTTTACCTCATTTATTGCACTCAAACCTAGGCAAAACCCTACCTAAACCCTATTCTCTAAAACCCTTCACTACACAGCTCAACTCCAACCCGACCATCCGCCGCCTCCTCCCGGCCAACCACCGCCATCGGCCACCCCCACACAGACCCAACCACCCTCGCCGACCACTCCCCTATCCTCAGCCACGGCCACCCGTCGCCTGGCCGCCGGCAGCCCCCACCAGCAACTCCATCTTCAACCCGAGCTTCCCCTACCACACTCTAGAGCCGACCACCCGACCACTTAATACTCCGCCACCACTGCACCTCCGGCTTCCAAACTCCGCCGACCCCTCCCCGGCCAACCACCTCCCTCTCCGTCGACTCCCAGCGCCGGACGTCGACACCCCGAGCCGCAATCGCCTCCGCAGCGCCGAAAGCTCCAGACCCGCTGCTGCTGTTGCCGACCACCCCGAGCCTCGCCGGAGCTCCGTCCGGCCACCCCCGCCGTGGACAGCCCGCCACCGGGACACCCTCGACCTGGACGTCGCTTAGGTACAATATTTTATGTACATTTATCAGTATTTATACGAGTATTTCAGTGTGTATTGAGAATATACGTTATATATATATTTTTTAGAATTCTAATTAGTATATATATACCTATAGTTTTGTATAAATACAGTATTTTAAATTAATATATATGGTATTTGGTATATGTGGTATATACTGGAAATATATGTATATGCATATTATATACAATATATTGTATTTAAATAACTATTATGTATATGTATACATATATATATATATATACATACTTATATATATATATATAGTATTCTATATAGTATTTATATATGTATTTTCCTGTATAAATATAGTATTATATATATAATACACTGTATTTTGTGTATTTTAATATATATTAGAGCTATGTGTATATGTATAATATATACAATAATTTGTATTTAAATACTTTATATGTATTAATAACTATTATGTATATGTACACATATATAATATATATAAATATATGTGTATATATATTGTATATTTTAGTATTTAGAGTATTATGTAAATATATAAATATATATGTATATACATATACTTGTGTATTAATATATGTTAGTATATATATTATATATGACTGCACTTTCTATTTTTGTACAAATAAATATTTATGTATATACCTGTTGTATATATGGTATTATTTGCTTATATAAATATTTATCAAAATATATTTCAAAGTATTAAATTAATATATATGGTAAAATGTATTTAAATATGTAAATATATTTTATGGAGATATGTATGTGTGCATATTTATTGGGTTGTTATTAGAGTATATCTATAAAAGCTACCTTATTGTGAAATATTAAACATACATAATATCTTAATATATTATGATTTAGTACTTATATATATTTATATTTGTAATAGCTATATATATATATACAGTCCAAACCCTGTGTCAGCTGTAGATACAAGCAGTGTGTCTTAGTCGTGCTATTGTAGCGACTAATATTGTCATTACTATATCATATATAGGACTGCTGGACAGTACCGCCGAGGCATCAGGAGCAGGACTATGGATTTCGCAGCTACCCGGGATAGGCAAGTATACCTTGCTGATTTACTGCTTAAAATTAAATGATAAATGTTGCAAATAGTCATAAAACTGTGCGCGTCTGAGATTGACTCGGGTGCAGTCGACAATGCGTCAATGAGTAGTGTACTAGACCTAGTTGCTAGCTGACTCACCTTCGACAGTGAGGATATTCTGATATCCTCCTAGACCGTGACACTTACACGTATCACGATGGTACATTCATATTGGGATGCAGGTCCGCGTACCCAATTCGCTATCGGTACGTACGACATGCATCACGGATTAGCTTGTATTCTAGAGTAATATAGTTAGATGAGACTTGGCATATAGATACGAGACACTCATGTCATGTATTCGACTTGCGTATCTACATTGGGCGGGAAGGACAACTGATAAACGTATGGGATACACCCATCGGACTCCGTGGTATCCAGAGGAACCACAGACCCGGTGACTCCCTATATTCAGACACCGCGCTCTTCGTAGTGTTACGGACGTATATACATTGCAGATACCACGTCCCTTAGAATGTGGACGTTATATATATACAGATACCTCATTCTTCGGAATTATGGACGTTGCAGATACCACACTCGAGAGGACGTTGGACGTTATGCCTACACCTACCTATACGTTCCGAGGTTGTCCTTACATTGCATTCACTTAGATGGTTAGCATACCCTCTTTACTTTTAATCAGTACTATATCTGGCATGCAAATTGTATCTTGTTACGTCCCTCTGAGGACCTGGTTATCTTCCAGATCTGGACGAGGCCTATTATCCCACAGTGTACGGGCCAGGTGTAGAGACGAGGTTTGCTCTTGACGAGGAGCTGGAGGTTTTACCATCAGAGTACCCCTGATCATCTTGGTAGGCCTTCCGCCTATGACTGGAGCTCCTTACCTAGTTAGCAGTTGTTCCAGTCACTCTTATTATCAGTACTTTATTTCAGACTATCAGTACTTTATCTCCAATATTTGTAGTGGGTTTGTTCCCACCAGACATATTTCAGTTGTACTATGTCATTCGGCTATGTTCTTATATTCCAGTCATTCATTTTAGTATTTTACTTATTGTCTGTGGATGAGATTAGACACTGCCTGTTGTTGATGTTAGACTTGTTAGATTTAGGACAGCGTAGCACGCTTCGCCAGGATCCATTAAATTGGGATATCCTCGGAGACGTGTCAGCTGGCCAATGCCACGTGGCCTGGTTCCATATATTTTGGGACTGGGGCGTGACAAATGCAGTTGAACGAGTAGTAGGCGGCTTGCGAGCGGAGTTGTGAAGAGCCTTTTTCCTTCTTTCTTCCAACCAACTAAGTGAGTGGCTACCATCCCGATTAGCTAGCCCTACTTCCAAGTCTTCACACCTAAAACTCTTACAATTTTTGTTGCCCCGATCAAACGATACCAAGTAATAACTAAAAGATACCAAGATAAAAAGGGAATAAACTTGGATTGTATTGCTTGTCATTCAACTTGGGAACGGTTATTCATGTACATGCTTGTTCATTTGGAATGTTCACCATATGCATCAATTTTAGTTAGAATGCATATTCTTCTATAAATTATGCTAATTATGAATCATATCTTTTATACGACAAATCGTTCAAGGAGGCTATGCAAAACAAATCATGCAATGTTACTTGTCTTGTACAACGTGTTGCCTCAACTGCATAAATGTTTAACGTGTTATGAACGATTGATCACGGACAACTTGTGCACAAGGTAAATGGTTCCGCGGACGGTCGCTGGGGCACTGGCACCGATCCGGTATGGGCGGAACTCAACGTTTAGTCTCACGTGATTGACGGGATGCTTGCAGTGCACCACGTGCTTACGTTGCATAAATCCTCGTCAATGACTATTGTCCATAATGGCTTCTAGCCAGTGATCCTAACGTGTATATTTAAACCTGTTGCAAACTAACTTGTGTCTTCGTGGCAGGGAAGACATGGTAAGTATTGTGTAGGTGGTTCAGACGGACAGGTAAAATCCACCGAATGGTGGCAAGTTCATTTCAGTAAATTCTATATGCTGTTTACTTGTAAATGAACTAAGGCAAGATAGAAACCCACAAATATGCATGCTTCATTAAAACAACGTGTTGATTGATTTAGTTCGGTTAGCTCGTCTTCACCAGTATGTCTTGACATACTGACCCTCGTTGAAACAGGTTCTCCGTACCAAGGCAAATCGAGCGAGGAGCCGAAGTCGTCTTCCCGATCCAGTCCAGCTGTAGGCGCATCCTAATCGCGCCGTCCTTGAAGCATTTTGAAGCAGGAGCTTGTAACTCTTCATACACAATGCAGCTGCATGGCAAAGCTATCCTCCAGCCCGGAGTGTAACCTCCGATTTCCAATTTCCGAAATAATTAGATTTTTAATTTATTTTAAATACCAAGTTTTTAAAATATTTTCTCCTTGAATTCTTGTATTTGATTTTGAACAATGTTTGATTTTAGAAGATGATTTAAAATCTTTTATAAAAAAATATTTTTCCTAAATGTCGCTTTCTTATAAAATAAATAGATAAATAATGACGTAAATATAATACTCTAGCTTCGAATATTTATTGGCTTGAATCATAAAATGTTTTGTTTTAAATAAAATTTTATTTGAAGGACTAGTTGATAAAATATAATAAATTTTTATATTTATTGGGATAGTAAATAAATAAATTTCATACTTTCTGAGATTTTTGCAATATGCATTAATTAGTAGCTATTCGGAATCAGTTAGCCTTGGAAGCCTCTTAAAACATTTTTCTTAAATTATATTTTTCTATTAAATTTACCAGGTTACCGTCTCCCATTCACACCCTCATTTTTCCCACATGAAGAACTTATTCATGTATGATCTGGGCCATCCATTATTGGGCCAATCCTCACCCTTCATCCCACACCCTCTCTCTCTATTTAAGTCTCTCATCACCATTCCCAAGAAACCCTAGCTGGCCCTCACAAATTCCCACAAGCCAACAACCATCACCATTTGTGTGCTCGTGTCCGTGTGTCCAGCATTACCGTATCAGTCGTGTTGGCCTCGGGTCCGACCCCGGGTGTCCTATCGTATCCATTTATTTCCTGTGTCCGGTTACAACATTACAATGAGATTGTGTTCGACACCATCTGGACACATCCACCTCCACCACAGTACATCATCTTTGTGTCCGACACCATCTGGACACACCCACCGCTGTATAGTACATTCAAACCCATGTGTCCAATACAACCCCCACACCACAATACATCATTCTGTGTCCAACACCCGGACACGTCCACCCCCAATACCACAACACCACCATCGTGTCCAGCCTCGGACACGATCCACCCCGACACAGATCCAAAACCCTAATCATATTTAACCTAACCTATCGCCGCTGGCCGCCGCGTCTTCCCTCCTCGACGTCGAGCTCCGCTGCCGCGTCGAGCTCGAAGATCCGCCGCCGCCGCAGTCAGATCCGTCGAGCCGTGGCCGCCTCCGTCGATACGAGCTCCGCCGACGCCGCCTAGTTCGAAGATCTGTCGACCGCCACCGCCGAGACGAGCTTCGACCCCGCCGCCTCGAGCCGAGCACCCGTCACAGCAGACCGCGCCGACGCCTTGCCGGCCCGACCCCGGCGAGACCCCGCCGCGCCGACGCCGGAGAAAACCCCCAGGTGAGCTCTCTTTCCCCCTTTCGTTCGATTCAGTCACTGAAATGGGTTTAGTAATCAGTTTAAAATATAATTAGTTTAGTTATATAATTACATTAGTTAATTATTAATCAGTTAAGTAGTATAAAATTAGTTTAGTTAATTTAATCAGTAGTTAATTTATATAGTTTAGTTTAATTATTTATATTCTTAATCAGTTAATAAAATTATAAATTAGTTAATTATTCTTAATCAGTAGTTAATTAATCAATTAGTTTATATGTAATTAGTTAATTTCTAAATTAGTTTAGTAAATAAATATAAGGATTTTGATTATGTATAATATAATAATTTTTGGGGGTTATATTATTAATTAAAAATATAGTTTCAATAATAAAATTAGTTCAAAAATTTGTTTATTTGGGCTGGTGACCAATTTTACTATAGATATAAAAATATACGATGGCTTTTACGTAAATTCTAGATTTTTATAAATAAACTTTTAATTGTAATTATTGTTCAAAATAATTTCGAAATAATTTTCATTCAATTAAGATGTTACCTTAATAACAAACAAACGACCATTTCTCCTATTAGCCTGGTATCCTTATCTCAGTTTTCGTGCCGAACTCCGATAATGGACTTCTTTATATAGTTTCTAGCTATTTGGACTTTTCCGGACCCATTGGAACTAACTACTACTTCATTGGGATCACCTTGAGAAGTGTGGCATTATGTACGTTCTTGATTGTTAATATACATATATAAAAATGTTTGATTGACATATATACACAAATATGTATTTTGGTATAAAATATATATATTTATATACCTCTATTTAGTGTATATACACATATACGTATTTTGTACAACTACTAATAGACACTTATATATATATTATATACGTTTTATTGGTATATACTCTGAGTGTAAATGTGTTTTACGTATCCCTACTAGGTGATCCTAGGTGACCGGTATCATACCTAGAGAAGTCCCGAACTCAGTATTTTTAGACTGTGTTAGTGTAGCATCTGATGCAAATATGGTTTTGCTTGTGATATGTTATAGGACTGTTGGTTTACCCAGGGGATACTCTGGAACAGGACATCAATAATTACCAGCTAAGGACCCAAGGCGAGTACATTCTCTGATTAGTTTCTAATTTATGATATCTCCTATGTTCACTGTATCTAGTGTAGATATCCATGCTCTTGACACGTTGGTTACACGGATTGGTATACACGGATCTCGTCATGAGATGTTATTCCTTATTCATGGTGTAGCTTGTACAAGACTTGTTTCCTTGTTATCTTGTGCATGTACAGACACTGATTTCCGGGAAGACTTGCTACCTCCCTAGGAAATCCCGTGCTATAGCGTACCATTATTGGATCCACTATACCAGTCGGGGGTGGGGAGTATTTTAGTATAGATATGTGATCATACCCAACTTTTCATGCATCATAACTCACTCCACATCTCACGTCGGGTGCGGCCTGACCATCTTCATGCTTCATAGCTGTTACGTGTGATAAGCCTGACCTCTACATGCATCATAGCTGACCAACGGTTAGCCTGACCTTACATGAATCATAGCTAATCAGATGTAACCAGCCTGATCAAGTTTCCAAGCTGATCACATGTTAAAGCTAGTACTCATACACTTAGTCATAGGTTCTTGCTCATGGACATATTATTTCTTCTCCTGCATTTACTTACAGTATTTCCAGTATTTCTTTTATTTCTCGTACCTATACATGCTTCTGGTATATTTCCATCTAGAACTGCTACATAGTTTATATCATTAATATAGAACTGCTATTTAGAGATGTACTTTGCTCCTTCCTGACTGGAAAATATTTTTCCAGACTGTGACCTTAGTAGACTTGGTTCCGACACTTGAGGATTGGAAGTTAATGATTGCAGGTATGATTATCTTGTCGTTAGACTTGTCTTGTATTTCTTGCTTGCCTTGATATCTCATCGTGCTTTAGTTTATGTGATTGAGTATTTCTAGCATTATTCTATGATATCCACGTCTCCTTATGGAGTTGGGTATTCACGTGAGTATGAGTAGATAGTTACTTGACCTAGACAGCATTCTACCGCCGATGCTGCGGCGTAGGCTGGACGTACCCACGCACTCGTGCCCTAAACCGGGTGCGGGTCGTGACACATTTTAGTGGTGGCCCATGCAGGTCAGACTTCGCTAGTTGTGCGATATCGTAGTAGTGCGACGTCATAGTTGTACTACTATGTACCTGCTATAGAATATAGGAAATAGGATACTAGGATGAGAGAGGATGCTCAATCACAAAATTCTTGAGAGATTCCTGGGACGACCCCTTGAGAATCTTATTAAAATTTCTAATTTTAAATCCTTCGCCTTGTTTTCGTCCGTCCTCACTCATTGATATTGAATTTGATTATAGTTGATCAATTATTAAAATTAAAATCTTGGTATCATTATTGAGTTTGATTCTTGTTGACCAGTTGTTAAATTTAATTCTTGGTATCGTTGTTGAGTTGATTTCATATCGAGATGAATTTTACGGGCTAAAATTTACGGTATCATCTGATGACATATGTTGATGAGGACAGAGAGAAAGGTAAAACGTCTACTTTGGTTATGGACCCTAGAGTTTATCGCAGCCATATTAGCTGTAGTGACGAGAACGTAGGAACCTGATTTGGATGTACATACTATAGTTATGAAACTTAGAGTCTCTTGCAGCCATACCGGTTGGCGTGGTGAAGATTCTAGATGACATGATTATAGAGTTGCATACCTTAGTTACGAAACCTATCGTTTATCGCATCTATGCTTACTGGCGTGGCGAGGATTCTGAGTGTCATGATTTCAGACAGACGTGTATGATTATCAGGTTGTATCTTAAATTGGTTCTTAAAGTATTATCTCAAGACTTATCTATTTATGTTATTCCAGGACTTTGTTCCATCGCTTCTTTTCTTTACTAGCAGTAAAGATACCTTCAGTCCTTAACCCAGTTCTTTTGAGCCTTATTTCTTTAAGGATCCTTGTTAGTGTGATAATTAGTGACTTGCAATTTTGGTTGTGACTTGTATTAGTTGACTGAGTATGACTTGTGAGTTGTAAGTGTTTCTTAGTTGGACATGTGAGCAGTAGGCTTTAATCTAGAGTTAGCCCTTAGCATAGTACCTTGTACCAATGGTTCTAGGATAAGTGTCATTAGAGACTGTGAGTAGAAGGAGAGAATAGAGTATCAGTGATAGTTCAAGAGTTAGTATCAGAGCTAACATACCCGCCTTGGATAATCATGATTATGCACTTGAGTGATCTATGTAAACAATTAGGTATCAAGGAATTGTGTTAGGGATTAATGGAGCATAACGTTCAATCTGATAATTGATATCGGGCGTGTTAAAGGTAAAGAAATTTATATAAGGAGTTATAATGAGGTATCATGAGTAGAGAAATATCGGAATTGGTAATGAAGATGGTGAAGCGTATCACAGATCAGTTTAACAGGCTGAAAAAGTTAAAGGGAAATACCTATACATCAATCAAGATGAGGAACCATACACATACCCATGAGAGTAAAGAAACATGAGTGTAATAGAGGATACAGGTGATCATGAGTTCTAATGAGCTTGATGAGATAATCCATTAATGTAGCTAGTGATATAATACCAAGAGTGCTAATAATTCTATATCGAGGATTAGTCGAGAATAACGTTAATAACAGTAAGCACTCTGTGTGATGATAATTAAATGATATACCAGTTGACATAAATTAAAATCATGAAAGAAAATACAGGTGATGATAACTTTGATCGATGGAGATAATGGTGCAAGTGATTCAGGCAGTACAATTTTAGTACACAGTTATAGACACTAGATGCATTGAGTGCACCTTGAGTATCAGAGACCGCGAGCACTAATATGTACATTTGTGGAGTTATAAATTAAAAGGTGGAAATAAAATTTTATTTTTGAATAATTGAGGAGTTGAGATTACGTCATTAAATTTTGAGGATTCAAGTATGAACTCAATAAACATGGTTAAGGCTACAAAGATTTTAGAAGTGATTAAATTTATTTCGATGTTGAGTATCTGATTTTGAGAAGGGATATACAATTCATTTTTAAGTTGATCGAGAAGTTAAACCTTGACAATTATTTTAAGGATTAATTTTATGATAGATGAAAGAGATAAATATTAATATATGAGTAGATGATATACATGTGTAAGGATCTGATGACTTGAGCATGATTGAGGTGGCACCGCAGACTGACTTGGGTATCCATCTAGAGTTGTATTAGAAAGGGTTTAGCACTTAGTATGGTGTTACACTTGGTGTGCACTGGAGTGATGAGAACAAATAGTATGGACAATTGTAGTAGGAACGGGAACTGACAGAGGGTATGGTACTAAGGAGATAGAGGTATCAACTTGGATGCATTATTGAATCATGGTTATATTAGAGATTCTTGGCATCAGATTTTGGTGTTAATAGACATGTGTGTGCAATATGGATATATTCATGGATCTTGTGGATAAATGACTAAGTTGATATGGGTACCAGTGTACAGGAATAGGAATTAGTTAGTGAATATGCTAGAGTTAAGTGTATGTTAGAGATAGGAGATACTGCAGGTAATGTGTTAGCAGGTTCTGTTCTTTCCTTCATTCTGTTCCTATCTATTTGATTGATTGACTGATACCTTAGTACCGTAGCTTGTATGCATGATTTTTGTTATAATGTAGATTAGTAGTACCCCTGATACAGAGACTAAAATACCATGACAAAAGATACATGACCTATATTTTTCTTAAATTGCACGGCTGTAGGTAGAGTTTCCTTAAACCATGATCATTAGGGTTTTAACCATAGCAAAGATCTATGACAAGGTTATGACCGACAAAAGAGATAAGAGGATTAAATTGTGGATGAGCATTAATTTAAATAAAGAACTTAGGGGTTGTTATAACAGAGTTGATGGATCATTGATTTTGCAAAAATCGAGGTATGATTGAAATTCGAGGATAAACATTAACTTAAATAGAGAGTTAAGAAATTCACAGGGCAAAATTGAGGTTTATTAATTTTAGGAAGGTCTTGATATGATTGATTTATTAAAATTTGAGAAAATTGGGAAATTATCTTTTTAACTATTTGATTGCAAAATAGAAATTTGAAATTCTATATTATTAATGTTGCATTGAAGATTCTGAAAGTATCGCATCGTTGAGTATTTGAGGAAAAAGAAATCGGGAAATAAAATCGTTAATGGAATAGTGTCGAATTTAATTCTCAGAAGGAGGATTTAGATTTGAATAAGCATCAATTGAATTTGAGTTAGAGGAGTAAGATGATTGATGAATTAGTGTTTAAAATTTAAATTTTGGGATACAGATTTTTAAATGTTATAAATATACATTGATTAGAATTCAATTGGAGGATTGGATATTAAAATCCTTGAGTATTTAGATACGAACTTAAATTTGGAGGAGATTATGATAAAAATTGGAATTTGATTTTTAACTTGAAGATTTTTTGGAATATGATGTTATAAAAATTTTGAAAGGTTGTAAAATAGCAATATGGAATTACTTCATGATTATTTGGTTTGAAATTTAAATTTTGATAGAAACAATACAATGTGTAAATGCAATTATTGAGGATCTTAAATTTCGAGGACAAAATTTTTCTAAGGTGGGTAGACTTGTAACCTCCGATTTCCAATTTCCGAAATAATTAGATTTTTAATTTATTTTAAATACCAAGTTTTTAAAATATTTTCTCCTTGAATTCTTGTATTTGATTTTGAACAATGTTTGATTTTAGAAGATGATTTAAAATCTTTTATAAAAAAACATTTTTCCTAAATGTCGCTTTCTTATAAAATAAATAGATAAATAATGACGTAAATATAATACTCTAGCTTCGAATATTTATTGGCTTGAATCATAAAATATTTTGTTTTAAATAAAATTTTATTTGAAGGACTAGTTGATAAAATATAATAAATTTTTATATTTATTGGGATAGTAAATAAATAAATTTTATACTTTCTGAGATTTTTGCAATATGCATTAATTAGTAGCTATTCGGAATCAGTTAGCCTTGGAAGCCTCTTAAAACATTTTTCTTAAATTATATTTTTCTATTAAATTTACCAGGTTACCGTCTCCCATTCACACCCTCATTTTTCCCACATGAAGAACTTATTCATGTATGATCTGGGCCATCCATTATTGGGCCAATCCTCACCCTTCATCCCATACCCTCTCTCTCTATTTAAGTCTCTCATCATCATTCCCAAGAAACCCTAGCTGGCCCTCCCAAATTCCCACAAGCCAACAACCATCACCATTTTGTGTGCTCGTGTCCGTGTGTCCAGCATTACCGTGTCAGCCGTGTTGGCCTCGGGTCCGACCCCGGGTGTCCTATCGTATCCATTCATTTCCTGTGTCCGGTTACAACATTACAATGAGATTGTGTCCGACACCATCTGGACACATCCACGTCCACCACAGTACATCATCTTTGTGTCCGACACCATCTGGACACACCCACCGCTGTACAGTACATTCAAACCCCTGTGTCCAACACAACCCCCACACCACAATACATCATTCTGTGTCCAACACCCGGACACGTCCACCCCCAATACCACAATACCACCATCGTGTCCAGCCTCAGACAGGATCCACCCCGACACAGATCCAAAACCCTAATCCTATTTAACCTAACCTATCGCCGCTGGCCGCCGCGTCTTCCCTCCTCGACGTCGAGCTCCGCTGCCGCGTCGAGCTCGAAGATCCGCCTCCGCCGCAGTCAGATCCGTCGAGTCGTGGCCGCCTCCGTCGATACAAGCTCCGCCGACGCCGCCGAGTTCGAAGATCTGTCGACCGCCGCCGCCGAGACGAGCTTCGACCCCGCCGCCTCGAGCCGAGCACCCGTCACAGCAGACCGCACCGACGCCTTGCCGGCCCGACCCCGGCGAGACCCCGCCACGCCGACGCCGGAGAAAACCCCCAGGTGAGCTCTCTTTCCCCCTTTCGTTTTATTCAGTCACTGAAATGGGTTTAGTAATCAGTTTAAAATATAATTAGTTTAGTTATATAATTAGATTAGTTAATTATTAATCAGTTAAGTAGTATAAAATTAGTTTAGTTAATTTAATCAGTAGTTAATTTATATAGTTTAGTTTAATTATTTATATTCTTAATCAGTTAATAAAATTATAAATTAGTTAATTATTCTTAATCAGTAGTTAATTAATCAATTAGTTTATATGTAATTAGTTAATTTCTAAATTAGTTTAGTAAATAAATATAAGGATTTTGATTATGTATAATATAATAATTTTTGGGGTTATATTATTAATTAAAAATATAGTTTCAATAATAAAATTAGTTCAAAATTTGTTTATTTGGGCTGGTGACCAATTTTACTATAGATATAAAAATATACGATGGCTTTTACGTAAATTCTAGATTTTTATAAATAAACTTTTAATTGTAATTATTGTTCAAAATAATTTCAAAATGATTTTCATTCAATTAAGATGTTACCTTAATAACAAACAAACGACCATTTCTCCTATTAGCCTGGTATCCTTATCTCGATTTTCGTGCCGAACTCCGATCATGGACTTCTTTATATAGTTTTTAGCTATTTGGACTTCTCCGGACCCATTGGAACTAACTACTACTTCATTGGGATCACCTTGAGAAGTGTGGCATTATGTACGTTCTTGATTGTTAATATACATATATAAAAATGTTTGATTGACATATATACACAAATATGTATTTTGGTATAAAATATATATATTTATATACCTCTATTTAGTGTATATACACATATACGTATTTTGTACAATTACTAATAGACACTTATATATATTATATACGTTTTATTGGTATATACTCTGAGTGTAAATGTGTTTTACGTATCCCTACTAGGTGATCCTAGGTGACCGGTATCATACCTAGAGAAGTCCCGAACTCAGTATTTTTAGACTGTGTTAGTGTAGCATCTGATGCAAATGTGGTTTTGCTTGTGATATATTATAGGACTGTTGGTTTACCCAGGGGATACTCTGGAACAGGACATCAATAATTACCAGCTAAGGACCCAAGGCTAGTACATTCTCTGATTAGTTTCTAATTTATGATATCTCCTATGTTCACTGTATCTAGTGTAGATATCCATGCTCTTGACACGTTGGTTACACGGATTGGTATACACGGATCACGTCATGAGATGTTATTCCTTATTCATGGTGTAGCTTGTACAAGACTTGTTTCCTTGTTATCTTGTGCATGTACAGACACTGATTTTCGGGGAGACTTGCTACCTCCCTAGGGAATCCCGTGCCATAGCGTACCATGATTGGATCCACTATACCAGTCGGGGGTGGGGAGTATTTTAGTGTAGATATGTGATCATACCCAACTTTTCATGCATCATAACTCACTCCACATCTCACGTCGGGTGCGGCCTGACCATCTCCATGCTTCATAGCTGTTACGTGTGATTAGCCTGACCTTTACATGCATCATAGCTGACCAACGGTTAGCCTGACCTTACATGAATCATAGCTAATCATATGTAACCAGCCTGATCAAGTTCCCAAGCCGATCACATGTTAAAGCTAGTACTCATACACTTAGTCATAGGTTCTTGCTCATGGACATATTGTTTCTTCTCCTGCATTTACTTACAGTATTTCCAGTATTTTTTTTATTTCTTGTACCTATACATGCTTCTGGTATATTTCTATCTAGAACTGCTACATAGTTTATATCATTAATATAGAACTGCTATTTAGAGATGTACTTTGCTCCTTCCTGACTGGAAAATATTTTTCCAGACTGTGACCTTAGTAGACTTGGTTCCGACACTTGAGGATTGGAAGTTAATGATTGCAGGTATGATTATCTTGTCGTTAGACTTGTCTTGTATTTCTTGCTTGCCTTGATATCTCATCGTGCTTTAGTTTATGTAATTGAGTATTTCTAGCATTATTCTATGATATCCACGTCTCCTTATGGAGTTGGGTATTCACGTGAGTATGAGTAGATAGTTACTTGACCTAGACAGCGTTCTACCGCCGATGCTGCGGCGTAGGCTGGACGTACCCACGCACTCGTGCCCTAAACCGGGTGCGGGTCGTGACACGGAGGTCTATACATTTTGAAGTTTAGTAAAGGGATGTAATGTACAGGACTGCTATCTCATTTTGAGTCAACTCTTTTGTAAGCCCGTGCGGCATATTAGCTGACTCGTTCAAGAGTTTGTAATAGATGTTCATTATCAATAAAAAGAACTTTTCCATGGTTCAAATCTGTGTTTCAATTTATCTGCGTACTCTGAATATGTGCTCGTTATGCAAAATACTTTAGCCTTGTGCGGGCACAACCCCAGGCCCGCACGGCATCACGATTCGGGGGACGCCCCAACGATTCTACGGAATCGGGTCGTAACATAATGGTATCAGAGCACAGATTCATGTTCCTTAGACTCTCGCACTGGAAAAGTTCCTTTAGCGATCAAATTCCTGTGCGAACTCTTGAACTCGCTAGGCCAAAATAAGATACATTCATGCAATAAGTCCATAATACATTATGATCCTAATGTAGTTTACCTTCTTTTGAAGGAATGGCACCAGCGCAATCTGCAGCGCTAGCACCGGACGAAATGCAAGGCCAAGAAAGTAGTTCAGGCACTTCGGGTAGTTCTCGGAGCCAACGGGGCACATCTCAAGTCAATCCGCTTAAGCGGATAATGCAAATGTTAGAAGCACAATGACAAAGAGATGATGCTCGCCAAGCCAAGTTCGAAAGCAATCAAGAGACCCGATTCTCAGTCCAACAGAAGCAGGTAGATACCCTGCAACAGATCGTTCAGACTTTGGCTTCCAACCATTCCGCTACAACAGCAACGACTCCGATGGAATAGCCCATGCTTGAAGTAGAGATGCCACAAATTCCAAGGCCGAGGGAAGTGACTGCCTTCGACTTTGGCCACTTCAAGAAAGTTTGCAACACCCCATTCAACGGGACTGAGGAACCAATTATGGCACTAGATTGGTTGGCCGAACTTGAAGACCACTTCGCTCTGCTAGTGGTCCCCGAAGAGAAGCGTGTCGCCTGCGCGCAACTACAGCTCCGCCTCAACGCGCACGATTGGTGGAACGTGCATCGACGATCACTTCAATTTGATCACGGAGAGGAGGCGATCTCGTGGACGACTTTTTGTGCCGTGTTTGAAGAAGAGTTTATACCCCCTCCAGTACAACGTCAGATGGAAAACGAGTTCGTGCAACTGAGGCAAGGCAGCATGACAGTTAAGCAGTACTCCGCCGAATTTAACCGACTCTCCAAATTTGCTAGGGCCTATTTACCTGATGTAGCGAGTCGAGCTAGAAGGTTTGAAGGTGGTTTGTGCCCTGCCATCCATGTGCACGTAGTCGTTCATCAGTACGGGACAATGCGTGAAGTCATGAATCACGCTCTATCTCTTGAACCGCTGTATCCTCACGTTTCTGCCGACGCTGTGCATACCTACAATCACAAACGCCAAAGCGACGAGAGAGGAAATACCCTACAAAGCGCTGAAACAACGGTGGTCAGCAGAGGGCAAATTCCAACCAGATATCTCTCTTCTGTAAAAGACAGGGGCATGCCGTTAACCAATGCCGAAAGAAACTCGGGTTATGCCTTATTTGTGGAGACCCAAATCACACAATAAAAAACTGTCCGCTCTACTCTGCTAGCCATCCTCGACATCCAAATCCCTAATGGTAGGTTATATTCCTAAGTTTTAGGATGAAACTTTTAATTGGTTGGGTACGATGTAGCGCCCCGTTCCCCCGGTGCGGGGAGCGCGGCTAAGAAATACAAGATGGTATCGTTCGATCGGGATAGATTGAAACAAGAACTTGTCCTCGTTATGGATTTGTTTCTTCGGAATTGATTCCCATATTCAGTGGACCGTGCCCCCGGGATCGACTTAGCGGCAGAGTCAGGAGGGACCTCTCCGCTGTTATCTTTTGTTGCCTCGAATTTCGATGTCGCTTGTTGCTTTCGTGCTTTGAGTTGGTTTTGGATTTGCTTGGGTTTTCTTGAACGGTTTCGATGATTTCAAAATTTTTGTTCATTGAATTGTACTTCAATTCCGAGATTGGAAAGAGTGGAAGGAGTATTGATCGAGTTGTTCGTGTAATGCAGGTGAACGAGCAGTAGGCGGCTTGCGAGCGGAGTCGTGAAGCGCCTCTTTCCTTCTCTCTTCCAACCAACTAAGTGAGTGGCTACCATCCCGATTAGCTAGCCCTACTTCCAAATCTTCACACTAAAACTCTTGCAATTCTTGTTGTCCCGATCAAACAATACCAAGTAATAACTAAAAGATACTAAGATAAAAAGGGAATAGACTTGGATTGTATTGCTTGTCATTTAACTTGGGAACGGTTACTCATGTGCATGCTTGTTCGTTTAGAATGTTCACCATATGCATCAATTTTAGTTAGAATGCATATTCTTCTATAAATTGTCTAATTATGAATCATATCTTTTATGCGACAAATCGTTCAAGGAGGCTATGCAAAACAAATCATGCAATGTTACTTGTCTTATACAATGTGTTGCCTCAACTGCAAAAATGTTTAACGTGTTATGAACGATTGATTACGGACAACTTGTGCACAAGGTAAATGGTTCCGCGGACGGTCGCTGGGGTACTGGCACCGATCCGATCCGGGCAAAATTCAACGTTTAGTCTCACATGATTGACGGGATGCTTGCAGCGCACCACGTGCTTTCGTTGCATACATCCTCGTCAATGACTATTATCCATAATGGCTTCTAGCCAATGATCCTAACGTATATATTTAAACCTGTTGCAAACTAACTTGTGTCTTCATGGCAGGGAAGGCATGGTAAGTATTATGTAGGTAGTTCAGATGGACAGATAAAATCCATCGAACGGTGGCAAGTTCATTTCAGTAAATTCTATATGCTGCTTACTTGTAAATGAACTAAGGCAAAATAGAAACCCACAAATATGCATGCTTCATTAAAATAACGTTTTGATTGGTATAGTTCGGTTAGCTCGCCTTCAACAGTATGTCTCGACATACTGACCCTCGTTGAAACAGGTTCTCCGCACCAAGGCGAACCGAGCGAGGAGCCGAAGTCGTCTTCCCGATCCAGTCCAGCTGTAGGCGCATCATGATCGCGCCATCCTTGAAGCATTTTGAAGCAGGAGCTTGCAACTCTTCATACACAATGCAGCTCCGTGGCAAAGCTGTCCTCCAGCCCGGAGGTCAATACATTTTAAAGTTTAGTAAAGGGATGTAATGTATAGGACTGCTATCTCATTTTGAGTCAACTCTTTTGTAAGCCCGTGCAGCATATTAGCTGACTCGTTCAAGAGTTTATAATAGATGTTCATTATCAATAAAGAGAATTTTCCATGTTTCAAATCTGTGTTTCAATTTATCTGCTTACTTTGAATATGTGCTCGTTATGCAAAATACTTTAGCCTTATGCGGGCGCAACCCCAGGCAAGCACGACATCACGATTCGGGGGACACCCCAACGATTCTACGGAATTGGGTCATGACAGGCATGGGCAGGCTACTCTATCTAATCTCATAACTCACAAACACGTCCATGAATATCAGAAATTTACATACTGCAAGGGTAGTGTCACGCCCCAGTCCCAAAATACCGAGGGACCGGACGCGAGATAATGGCTAGCAGCACACACCGATGGATAAACCCAATTTAATGGATCCATCAGGGCATGCTTAAGCTGTAATGTAACAATAAGTAGGTCCAATGATATAAGTCACAGTCTATGCTAATCTCATCCATAACAGATAATTACAGATCAAATGCCAGAATAAATGCAAATAGAAATAAACTAGCATATCTCAATAAAGGTGTCTCGGAGAACAATTCGAGAATAAGTCTGATACATCAATGAAATAGACTGAAAAGAAAATAACTAGAAACAGAAATAAATGAATATCTCACGCCAATACTCAGGAGAAGTCCTCTGGTATGACCTCGTCCTCAGATGTCGGTACAGCTCCTGTATCTGCTCCTGTTCCTGCTTCTGCTCCTGATAATGCTCCTATACTGTATAACTCTAGGTGGATCTCCTCTGCTAGTCCTGGGGACAAAGTTCGGATCCAGGTCCTCAGGGGACAGCAAGGTACAGAAAATACAAGCCAAAATAAATGCAGTACAACAGAGAATAAAATAAATAGGGTAAGCTATATAACCATCTATGTGAAAATGCAAGTGAGAGCATCACTAGTACTCAGGCTGAGCCACTACAAGCTTTGTGTCGGGGAGCCGGGTAGCGGTAATAACACGTAATGGGCCAAGCTCTGCTCGAGAGTCTTGTGCCTCACAATAATAGGGGTTTATATATATATATGATCAGCCTGTAGCCTGTGTGTCTCACCCCACCCAATGTAATCACACGTCTCATGTCCACGATGCACCATGTCCATGTCACGCACAATCATATCTAATACAACAAGTCATATAGTATCTAGGAATATAATGTCAATGTCAAATCCTACATCCTATACAGAATCACCATGAATATCTCAGAAAGATCCTGTCTCATATATAGTGTCAAGTATCCTGGGTATAATGTACTTGATAAGACAAGTACGAGAATGCAAAGGGGTCATGAATGTCTATCTCTAGATGACATACACAACATCGCGTACGGTGTTGGCACCCGACTAATAATCGGACGCTAAGTAAGTCACACGGTCCTAGGCCAAACATGCACAGCAATATAAATAATGCAAGGAAATATACAACAAGAACTGTAAGTTGGCAAGGTATACTTGCCCATGATATATAACTAAGTCAAGAAAATAAGTAGCAAAGCTGCAGGATTTGGCGATGTACACTTGCCTGGGGTCCTGGCTCTAACTGTAGCTCTGGTCTCGGTGTGATCTGCAGGTACTACTCCGGTTGCTGAAATAAACATCACCATTAGATTCAAAAAATATCAAATAGCTAAAAATGCCTGTCCTTAAGTCCAATTTGGACACAAGGGCAAAAATAACATTTCCGGGTCAAAGCGGGGTCCACATATGGGCCACTTTGCACCGAAAAGTGTGCCAGGGTCAAAGGTCTCCAAAATTATCAAACTCAGTGTCAACAAGTCAGGAACGATGATACGAATCCAACGAAACTTTCAGAATTGGATTCCGATGAGCCGATTACAAAATCGCCCGTCAAGTGGAGTCTATGGGGCCCACGATACGCGATTTTGTCAACGTTCTCAGAATCGAACCAAACTTGGGTCACAGGACCAGCGTATTGCTACGAGTCCGATGGCACAAGTTTCGTCTCGATCCGACGTGTGTACACAAAGTTACAGCGTGTTCCAGAATGGACGGATACGGGGCGTTATCGGCGGATACGCGTTGATTTCGGTGTGCGAGCACATCCAAATCAACTTCTGCAAAATCCTGCACGTCCGTATCGACGGCGCGCACGTATCGGTGAAGATCGCATGTGACCAAGTTGTCCCGTTTGGCGGAGCGCACTCAGTTCCGGGGTGAAATAGGGCGTTGGTTTTCCTATTTTTGGATCGCGGTTTGCGATCACCACAGGACGCGATGCACCGAGCGGGTTGCACGGGCACCGAGAGGGTCATAATGTCTACGCGACGTAACTGACAAAATCAAAAACGGAATCATGAGGTGAGAGAAAATGCTACCTGAACAGGGCTCCATGAAGACTAAATTCTCGTGTCCGAACGTGTCCTGATCGTGTCCTGCGTCGACCGAGTGTCCGAGTCCTCGGTGACCTAGGGTTAGGGTTCTGCTGTGCAAAGGCCGGAGCTGTGGAGGAGGGAGGCCGGGGGCAGCGGGGTGGCGCTGGCGAGGGTGGCGGCGCTGTCCGGCGGCGCGGGGCACGCCGGAGCGGGCGGGGGACGGGCCGCTCGGGGCTGTGCTGGGTCGGGGAAGCCGGAGGCAGAGGGGGAGGTAGAAGGAGGAGGAAGCCGGGGCAGCGTCGCGACGGGAGTCTCTGCGGGGGTGACTAGGTTGGTCGGCCGGTGGGCGGAGCGAGGGTCTGGGCGACGCTGGAGGAGGAAGGAGCTCACGGAGGCGGAGTCGATCAGAGGCGGCCGGAGGGTGCTGAGAGGAGAGGGAGTCGTGGGTGCGGGGAGATGCAGCAGCGGAGCGGGTTGGTACAGTAGCGGTGGAAGTTAGGGTTCAGGCCGAGCGAGGTGGTCGAGCGGGGATGGTCGACGAGGGCCGGTGGTGGGTCGTGTTCGCCGGAGGGGAGGCTATCGAATCGGGGAAGGAGAGGTCGTCGAGGCTGCGGGAGGGACGTCGAGGCGGAGGGGGTGTGATGGCGAGGGATTCCGGCGGGCGGGGCGATGAGAGAGAAGGCGATCTGGCGGCGGAGCGGGGTTTTCGAGGCGCTTAAATAACGTCGGAACAGTGATTCCGGTTAGGGTTCGGTTTGAGTTAATGGGTTTGGGTCGGGTCGGGTTCAATATGAATCCGGCCCGATCCGCTAAGAGATGGGGCGGGTTTCGGGTATCCGGGTTTCGGGTCGGGTTCAGATCCGACCCGACCCGTTAAGGCTGGGTTCGGTTCAGATTAGCGGTTCGGTTTGAGTTAATTTGATTTGGTTTAATTGAACCAGGTTTATTTAGGGGTTTAATTAGGTTTATTTATTTAATAGTTTTTAGGGCTTTAAACGGGTTTCCAGAGTCCAATAAATTCCCGAAAAATTATCCTATGTCCAGTTTTCTATTTTACACCATAAAATATTATTCCTTTAATATTTTAATATTAATTAACAGCAACTAAAAATTATTTAATTATCAAAAGCCTAGATTTTAGTTAAAGAAAAATCCTAGAAAATTTCAGAAAAATTGTTAAAAACCAAATTAGAAATTCATGAAAATCAGGAGGCTTACAGGTAGCGACCAACGCGACACCAGAAGTCGTCATACCGCGAGGGTAGCGTCCAGCGTGACACAACTACCATAGTACGTGCTAGTTACTATGGTTTACCAGAGTGGATATAGCCCATACGCCTACTGATTGTCCTCCCCTCCCATGATACTATGTGTTAAGTGTGTGTCAACATATATATAGTATATAATTATGACTAAAAGAAAACACATATATAATGAATATACAAAAATATGATAAGCATGCAAAAGTACTATAAGCAATTTGGCAAGGTATCTTGCCTGATCTGAAAAGGGATGAAGTCGCAACTCAAGGCGTCGTTCGATCTAACCGTCACATAAATTAAACAAGTTAGGTTACAAAAGTGGGTTAATAGTTTCCTCCATTTTAATCTATTTTAATTCTAAATAAAATAACCTAAAATAGTATTTTAATCTTATTATAATCTGATTTTATTACTAAACCCTAATTTCGGTCCGAAGAAAATCAACTTTACGGATTTGTTATCCGTGGCACCCAAATCGAGGCAATCCGTTGACCAAAAAGTCAACCAACTCAAATCCTTAATTTGTGTGTAGAATTCTATATATTTCAGTGCTACATGAATATCGGAATCGACGGTTTCATAAAATCACAAGTCGGTAAAGAGTTATGTCCACAAGGGCACACAGATGACAATTTTCGATAGTTACCTATTTACCTCTACGTTGCACGAATTTTATAGTAAATTAAACTTACATATTAAATTCTAGAAATATTATTTTATGTAAATTCATCATGTCAACTTTTTGAAAATTCAAACGGTTCATAATTCTGAATTCGGGATCTCCCGAAATCTCAAAAATACGGAAACGCATCTGATTTCGGACAGCTGGCACTTTTAGATTTTTTGGAAAAATAGGTTCATAAATTATTAAATTAATTTATATATTCAAAAGATTAACTTTGATATAGTTCTAAAAAAAAACTGGAGAGCGTTTGGAGTCCGGAGCTAGGAGATATCGTCTTTTTAAGTCGTCATAACTACTAGAAAATGAGGCTGAATTTATGACGAATTTTGACTGTTTTTGGACAAAAAAGAGGAAAATTTGGGGAAAAAAAATACGAAGGATGAGGTATTTATAATATTGGACACTACTTAATTTAATACGACTAGGATTGGCTAATTTGGATATGATTAGGATGAGTTTAAAAAATGATAGGATATGCATGAAGTGCTTTCCTAGTAGGCTCAGGATTTGAATTAATTTAAAATAGAGTTTGAGTTTATCTCAATAATTTATAATCTTAAATAGAATTAAAGATAATACAAATAATTTATATATAATCTTATTAATATCTATTAACACTAAATTAGCATCTATCTAATATTAAGACTATATATATCCAAATAAATAATTTTAAAAATCTAAATAAATTTCTTAAAATTCTAAATAAATTACAGAAAAATATAATTAAATATTTTAACCTAAAATAAATATTTGGTAGGAACAATATGCAAGCATGGTCTCATAGTAAATCATGAAAGTTCTAGAAATTTATGTTTTCTATGTTTTAATTACCCAAAAAATTCTAGAAAAATCTCCAAAAATCTAAAATAGCCTAAAAATAATTCTAAATAAATATTTATATAAGTAAATATATCAAAAAATTTATTTTCTAATTAACTAAGAGAATACTCTAGAAAAATTCAATATTTAAAATAATCTATATTAAATATAATCATATAAAATACACAAAAAATACATATTTTGGGTGAGGGGGTTTACACCACTATATATAATTATTATCAGGCGGCCTCTAAGGTTCAAATGACGTCATGCTTTGTAGGCCCCTGAATCTCCGAGAGAATCATGCTAATCCCATTTTTGCCAGATAGCCCACTTGTTGGAAAGTTATTCTCAAAGTGCATTCACATAGATGGTTAGGCGACCCTTGGATGTTTATTTTTAGTACTTTATTGGCATACTTCTATGTATCTTGTTACGTTCCTCTGAGGACCTGGTCCCTTTCCTGGTATTGACGTGCAGGATTATCCACAGGAGTACGGACCCGGACCTGACGCTTCATACCAGACTGAGGAGGTCTTACCTTCAGAGTACCTTTGATTCTTCCCAGCGGATGGATATTCTAGTTGCTATTTTTTTATTGACATTTATCTTATATTAGAGTTTGATCCCTTCTCTCATTTAGTTTTAGTATAGTCGATTGGCAGTGGATTTGTTTCCACCCGACTATCATTCTTGATACTTCATATTTGAGATTCAGTTATTTATTTCTATTTTATTATTTATGTTGTGGATGAGGTATAGATTGCGTGTGATTTGTGTTGACAGTATATTACCACTTGTGGATTTGATATTCATGTACAGCGTACGTATGTGTTACGATTTTCCAACACATTGGATTTTTCGTATACATACGACTGGCATGTCGCGTATTCCTAGTCCTACGTATTTTGGAACTGGGGCGTGACATATATATATACATATACATATCATGCAATTATTAACACAATAAATAAATATGATAAATGACACTAAAGTCCCTATTCTAAAAATATGGTAGTGACAAGTTTTGTGTCAATGCTTACAATTTCGATTTTAAATATGCTTGGTCTAATCTCGACGTAGCTACTTACAGCCTTACATGGAGATTATTTCCAGTTTGGCTGCCTGTGAATGTTATAATCATTAGGATGCTTGCCGCAAGTATTTTTTGGTATGTGTTTCTTTCTCTGTGTTTCATATAAAAAAAAACTAAAGTTAACTTATTTGGATTTTCTCAGTAATGTTTTATTTGTTCAAATACAGGAGGTTCATACCTTCTTACGACATCTTAGGAATAGTTTAGAGTAGCTCATTAAGCTTTTTTCTGGTAATTCTATTGGCATAACAAATGTATAAAAACATACTTATATTGAACTTAGTAACTGAAAAGATATATCAAGTAGTAGATTACTCTATTTTAAATGTAATAAATAGTTTGTTCCAATTATATATATATTTTTTTTATGTTTTTCGTAATGTCAAGTTTAGTAACCTACTACCTCTATTTTGTTTCATGTTGTGACTGGTGATAGAATGTCATCAACAAGGAGAGAAGGGGAGATTATCTAGGGAAGAAAGTCTATGTGCATATGATCCTCACAAACACCATTTTCATAAATGTTACTGTCCTTTTAGAGAATAATGCATAGATATACATATTTGATTCTAGCTTAGTCCTATTATTTTCTTTTTAAGGTGGTTCTGCACATTACAAATGATATTCAAGACTGGATTGAGCGAGTTGCAAAAATACTCGTGGATGGCAAAAAGGGACCTGCTAATGTTTGTGTTATAGAATTGGGTGGAACTGTAGGTGATAATGATTCTCATTACTAGGTTTCGCCTATTTATACAATTTCATCTTAATTTATATAAATCTTCAAGGTATCTTCCATAGATTTTAAGCATGGGGTTGGATCCATGATCCTTTCATGGCATAACAACAATGACATTCTTGATCTAGGGGATATTGAATATATACCGTTTATTAAAGCTTTGGTACAGTTCTCCTATCTTGTGGGTAAGAATTTATTTATTGGGCTTGTTTTATTATTGTTTATTTCCTAATGTGTTAAGCTTTCTCATACTCTCCATACTAATTCATTTTTTTATTTTCCTTATTTCAGGAGCTAGTAACTTTTGCTTGGTCCATGTCAGTCTTGTTCCAGTTTTAAATGCAGTTGGCAAGCAGGTATCTATCTGTAGACAAGTTACTTTCTGCCCTTACTTTGTATTGATCTTCTTGGCAAATAATTTGAAATAAATAATATCTTTACTAGGTAAATATTTTTGATTTTTCTTGTAGAGAACTAAGCCAACCTACCATAGGTACGTGGGCTGAGAGAACTTGGATTGACATCGAATATTCTAGCTTGCCACAACTCCAAGGTCTGTAGTTCTTCCTCTATTTGTGTCACGCCCCAGTACTAGAATATGGAGACAAACACAGCTAAATATCCCATACAAGGTACTATACGTCCTATAATGATTATGGCTGTAACTAGACAAAGGTGGTGTATGCTACAATCAGGTCACTTAGGGACTCACGAATATCTATGTCTCAATCTATCAAAACAAGAAACAATAATCATAGAGCATATAAGATAAAGCAATAAGGCGTCACAAACGCTTTCTCAAGATATTCTAGAGATCAACTATACAAAATAAAGAGATGGTGGGATATCAAAAGTACATGATAGTGATCGGCTGCAATCTGATTTAATGAAATCATGTAAGGAAAATAAATGTCGAGATGTGTCGGCTATCAGGTGCTGGTGGCTAATGCCCAAAGGATAAAATTTATAATGACGAGTAGGTAAAAAGAAAGCCAAATGTCCAGATGTGTCGGCTAACAGGTGCTCGTTATCCTCTGTGACCATGTTCCTGGTACGCGCCATGAGTCGAAAGAAAATATGATGGATCCTCGGGTGCTGCCTCAAAACCTGGCCATACAAAACCAGTGGGGTTAGACCCCAAATAGCAAGTACCACAAAGGAAGCACGAAATAGAGAAACAATAACCCAAGCAATAAATATCTAATAATATAGGTTATGTGTCGTAACTTAGTTCTATGGCATATCCTAGCACAAAGGTCTAACCCTACAACCAAACATGGATAAGGATTGAATCCATCATACTGTGAAGGTCGATTTCCCTATGCTACTAACAGAATAATACAATCACAATCAAGTCTAATTAATAAGATTGGCCAATTACTTATACGACTTGATAATTGTGGAGTCTAAGGTTATCTCAGAAAAATGCATAATAGGTATCCTTAGACCACGTCATTGCCGAACATGAGTTTACCGAGCAAAATAAAATGAGTATACATGCACTTCACGAATTGCACCAGCTTTTCATAGGGCCACTACGCTAGATTATGGTATTAGCGGTTCCAAAGTTCCTATAGTAAACAGTGGCTGGACATTATTTGTAATAGGTCAGATACAATACTCCATTATGGCGGATGATAAACAATATCTGTGGTGGCTATCCCACACGCACTTAGAATTAATCTCTGTGAGAAGGTTCATTAGCATGATCTCGGGATACCATTTTCTCCTAATATTACTACCATTTTTAGTTGCTTAATTAACCTTATATTGCTTTGAAATCCCAAGGCATGGCCACATGGGAATTTACCTTAAGATGTCGTACAAAGTACGGACACGCTAGATACGAATCCATGAAAGTTCAATCTGGATTCACCCGGGCGTTTATGTAACATTCAATAAATTAATATCCTAGCCACACTTTGGTACTTGACTCGCATATCATTCTCGTGCTTGTGAAAAAGTATATTTATAGTATCACACATTCTAGAATTTGGAGGCATTCTCGATGCACAACCCAAATATAAATTATTTAATACGTAACACGGTATATCGTACCGCGGTGCACAGATCATGACCAATATCATGCAATAATGGTATCATCATGGATAAGGTATTCGAGTCCAATTGCCAAGATCGTAAGCATGAGTTCTAGTACTTGGTCGGGTTACTGAGTCCATTCTCCCCTAGAGTCAATAACACAAGCAATCACCAGGATCAACCACACAGAGGATGATAAGAAATATTTCAAATAAAATAAATAAACCCAACAAGAAAGTACTATGTGTACCCATGAAATCACTAACAATACGTGTCTAAGTCGTACCGAAAAAGGTCAGGCCACATAAACCAACCAGCCGCATGCTCCTCCATGCTGCATGTTCGGACAAAAGTCCACTACTTGGAATAAATGCCGAAGTGATGGGCAATAAATGAAGTGTCAAAAAAGTGACATAAATATGATTGATGTGACAAGGCATAAGTGTTAGCGAGAAAAGTTAAAATCATAATAAAGTCGTACAGAGATACAAAAGTAGTGTAGAAGCATGCCCCCAAAAGATAGGGACACATGGTTCATGGCCGCATACTCTCCTGGATACATGGACTCTGGGTGCATGGAGTCAGGCCTTAGTGAATTTTCATGCATTCAAGGTACTATGCGTCCGACTTTTGAATGCATGCACAAAGCAAACATGCGTCCAACAAGATGGGCACATGCTGGAGGGGGTGCATGTGGCTGGGCTGCATGGTACTCCATCATCCCAAAACAACAAGTTCAGACATAGAAAAACTCTGAGAATCCATACTATGATAGTCCATTTCCCTAGGCTACTAAAGAATAATACAATCACAATCAAGTCCAATTAATAAGATCGATCAATTACTTATATGGCTTGCTAATTGTGGCGTCCAAGGTTATCTCAGAATAATGCATAATAGGTATCCTTAGATCACGCCATTGCCGAACATGAGTTAACTGAGCCAAATAAAATGATTATACAAGCACTTCACAAATTATACCAGTTCCCCGTAGGGCCATTGTGCTAGATCACGGTATTAGCGGTTCCAAAGTTCCTATAGTAAAATAGTTGCTCGGCATTATTTATAATAGGTCAGATACTGCACTCCACTAAGGCGTATGATATACAAAATATCTGTGGTGGCTAGCCTACAACGCACTTAGAATTAATTTTTGTGGGAAGGTTCGTTGGCATGATCTCGGGATGTCATTTTCTTCTAATGTTACTGCCACATTTAGTTGCTTAATTATCCTATATTGTTTTCAAATCTCAAGGCGTGACCACATGAGAATTTCTCTTAAGATATCATACAAAGTACGGGCACGCTAGATACGAATACATGAAAGTTTAATCTGGATTCTCCTGAGCGTGTATGCAATATTCAATAAATTAATATTCTAGCCACGCTATGGTACTTGACTCGCATATCATGCCCGTGCTTGGGAAAAAGTATATATATAGTATAACGCATTAAGGAATTTGGAGGCATTCTCAACGCACAAACCAAATATAAATTACTTAACACCTAACACATTATGTTGTACATCGGTGCACAGATCATGAAAAATATCAGGCAATGATGGTATCAGCATGGATACGATATTCGAGTCCAATTGCCAAGATCATAAGCATGAGCTTTAGCACTTGGTCGGGTTACTGAGTCCATTCTCCCTAGATTCAATAACACAATCAATAACCAGGATCAAGCACACAAAGGATGATAAGAAATATTCCAATTAAAATAAATGACCGAACAAGAAAGTACTATGTGTACACAGGAAATCATAAAGGATAATACGTGTCTAAGTCGTGCACAAGAAGGTCAGGGCATGTGAACCAACCGGCCGTATGCTCCTTCAGGCCGCATGCTCCTCCATGCCGCATGCTCGGGCATAAGTCCAGTACTTGGGACAAATGCCAAAGTGATGGACAATAAATGAAGTGTCAGAAAAGTGACATAAATGTGATTGATGTGACAAGTCATAAGTGTCAGAGAGAAAAGACAAAAGCACAATAAAGTCATGTAGAGACATAAAAGTCATGAAGATGCATGCACCCAAAAGATCGGGATGCATGGTTCGTGGCCGCATAATCTCCTAGATGCATGGACTCTGGGCGCATGGAGTCAGGCCTTAGTGAATTTCCATGGGTTCAAGGTACTATGCGTCCGACTTTTGAAAGTATGTACAAAGCAGACATACGTCCAACAAGATGGGCGGATGCTTGAGGGGGCGCATGTTGCTGGACCGCATGGTACTCCATTGTCCCAAGACAACAAGTTCGGCCATAAAAAACTCTAGGAATCTGGAAATACTAGATCTGTTATAAAATTCTTATCTTAACTCCAAATCAAGTGGTTCAAAAGCCAAACTGCTCAAAATAAAGTGCGACATCACCTAGAACCATAAGTTTTCAAAAAATAATAAGTTTCGAAGATCAAAACCAAGAAAATAACTCAAGAATATCCATACTCATAAAATTCTAAATTTACACCATTCCATCCACCCAATCAAAAAATACCAAGTTCTAAACATGCTTAAAATCACATAATAAACATAATAGACCATAATAATATGGAGGGTTCTCCATTTCTTATGCAAGATGCACTTGCCTACGGAGGGAGGGAAAAACTTAAGAGAGAGAGAAAGAAAAGAAAGAATGAGAAGGGAGAGAGAAAAAGTAGGGTTATATAGCTAGAGTTTGAGATTTAGACCATGGGTTCAACTCATGACCAAGCCAACCCAAACCAAAAACCAAGACAAACCAAAGAACGGGTCTAGTCTGATGCAACCAAATAAATAATATGCCAGCAAGAATAATGCGCCCCCAATACGTATATTGGGAACGTGGGAATAACAAATTGCTCTTCCTCGTAACTTCCTCCCTTTCCAGGGCTTGTATATTTTTATGCTGATTTAGTCATTTGGTTGCTTTGAGCAGTTGCTGGACAAAAATGTAAAAGAAAAACATTCATAGTTTTTTTATGTTTCGATACTGTAAATAGATACTACAGACTTGTTCTTTCTTTTTTCAAGGAAAGGACAATTAAGACAATTTGTTATTCTAATTTAATATGGAATTACCTATACAGGTTTCAAATATTTTAACCCTTTTCGATGTTATGAATATCCAGGACATTCCTTTACACTTTTCAATGTTAAAAATATACTGTTTTTTTTATGCTTACCTATCTGTAATAAAGGTAATCTTGTGAATCATCATTATATCCATCTCTCTTGCCATATACCCAAATAAATTTCTATATGCTTTATATCTTGTTTATAGATTCAAGGTAGATATAACAATAGTGATGTTCTATTCCAATTTATTTAGACAATATTGTCTGTTTTATTGGATTTACTTCATATATATTGTGTGCTTAGTTAAAGTTTATTTTATTACAACATGTGAATGAACAACCAGGGCTTGGCGTAGTCTATGCCTTATTAAAGAAATCTTAGCTTCTCATCAGGCTAGTACTATCTCAGTCCCTTAGTTGTGCCTTGCAGCTCGAACTCTCGGCTGAAGCTAGGTCCATTTTTGTTTTTTTTTATATTTGACTTATGTAAGCTGAAACTTTAGCTCCATAGATTAATCAAACTCTGTCCTTACCTTGGGTATTTTGATTATCTCTTTCTATAGTAAAGATGATTAATCCAATAAGGTATTTCAATATATTCTTCATTATTAAATTATTAAATTAGTAAATCTAAATCTTATTTCAAACAAAAATATGATTTAAAATATTATGAGGCTCCATTTAAAATATTTACTTTTATCCATTTTGGGATAATTTGACTTTAAAGTTTAAGAGATTGAAATGTTATGAATTTTAAAATTTTCTTAAAAATTAATTATTAGAGATATCATCCCATAAATATTAAATTAATGACCAATATATATTTGAGAAAATGTGTTTAGTTTTATTATTAGTGGTGTTAATTTCATGAGAACTGGAATACCTGTAATTTGTTCAACTCAATTGTAAAATTCCAACTATTAAGTTGTTCCAATATTTTGGTCTTGATTATGACATGAGCTTGAGTAACAAGTTATCTAGATTGATTTAGGCAATATTCTTAAAAATCAAGTGCTTTCTCCACTATTTACATGAAAACTTTATTCTTAAATTCAAGTGCTTGCTCTACTGTTTATGCAAAAACTCCTAAACTAAGAATCCCAACTTTGAGTTAGTGCACACTAGGTAGTTATTATAATGCTCCGCAACCGCACGGTACATTACGCCTAGTCACATTAAATGAGGCAATGGTTTGTTATATTTCAATTTGTTGGATTTGGGAGCAAGTAGTGATTTAAGTTAGTTTTATATGTAGATCGCATACAGATTTTGATGGAATCAGGTGTTCGTTCAGAGCAGTACTGGGATACCGGAATTGGAGTGATAATATCGTCTTCCTTAGTCCTATCGGTCGAATAATTTGGAGAGCACGGTCATACCAATTGAGTAAATCATGCTTCACATCAGACCACTTATTCAAGGAATCGACCGTATCGACAAGGCAGAGGGCTTAGCGGATTCATACTTGGTGAGTGGGCTATGTCCCTTCTCCTCTACTCCTTTATGCCTAATAATATGTAACACATGTAATGGCTTGGACACTTGGAACTGGAATATTGGAATCACAGCACTATGGCATGCATAGAGTGTACGTCATTTAGAAGGATAAAATTTATGGATTGAGTTGGTCTTGTGTTTGGGCAGTTGGAGCTTGAGTGGATTACCTTGGTTGGAACATCTAGGCACTTTGGGCGAGTGAGCGAGCGTGCATCCGTGCACGAGTATCAAATTGGACGCTTTGTCAAGCAAAGTGTGTAGTTCTGGTTCAAAACTAGACAACTTCATCGGAGAGGACATTGTGCCACTGTTGGGGCATTGTGCCATGGAGCTTTCGGAGCGAGGGGTGTTGCACTAATTAGAGCATTATGTTGAGAAGTGGCATGGTGCATAATGGAGATAACTTAAGATGGCACCTTAGGCTATAGTTAGAGAATGGTTATGGTTAATTAGATGGATCGATGCGAGTATCGTTTGGTGGGGCAAGAAGGCACGATTCTCTCGTTGTACCTACTATTGGTGCATTTTATTGGTCACGGACAACTCGTTGAGCACATAGTTTGGTTTTTTGAACGGGTTGCATCGGGACACCGAAACCGTTCAGCCATGGAGGAAATAAATGGTAACGTGCTTTGGATACGATAATTACAGTTCAAGACCACCAGGCGGACTAGCTATTCAGTGCTGGATCAGGTCGAAATACAATTGGATAGTAATTTATAGCTTGTCTAGTGACCTTCATAAACATAAGAGTTGGTTCGGTTTGAGTTGTGCATTCATATAGGCGACGGTGCCACCTTACCTCGGGCAAGAGTGTGCGCATCAATGATTGGATAACAAGGCCTGGATTGTGGCATGATTTGATAGATTCAAGGCTTAGAGAGGAATATGGTTCGATAGGTTCATGCTTTATCTCGGGTTTAAGTAGAACGGATTGAATGCTTTTAATTTCTTTTGAGTTTGGATATAACTGCTAGTATATTTGATTGAGTTGAATGCTTGCATGATTAACCCGCTTTACAATTTTTGGTAACATGTCATACCTCTTCCATAAAATGAATCTTGGATTCAAGTAGAAAGATCACCATATAACTGTTTGCATTTATTATCTACTTATTGTCGGTTTAGACGAGTGTGTTACCCTGCTCACCAGTACGACTGTTTACTGACCCACATTTGTGGACATTATTTCCAGGTACGCAGGTGTAGTAGTCCAGCATGGATATACGAGACATGATGTATGGAATAGTAAGTACCCATGTGGGTAAGAGAAAGATTGCATCGCCTTTGTGGTATTCTTCTTTGTGACATTTTTATTTGGACCCTTCAAGAGCTTTGCTGCGTATACTCTGATGTGTGCTTGGTACACAATACTTGACTTTCGCTGTAACTTGGTCATTTTAATGATAACCATGACATTTGACGGCATCGCCATGTGCGAGCACAGCTATAGGCTTGTATGGTATCACGTTCCGATGAGAACGATTGACCTGCGGGAACGCTGTAACATGGTAATTCATGTTCAGCAGGGATGATCGAACTTACGGGAGATTGGGGCATGACAATTTGGTATCAAAGCGCCCGGTTCATTTTCTCGATCTTTTTTTTTTGCTTGTTTTATCACAAACTCTAAATAGCTTCCGCATATCGTATGGCTCATGGCTCTACTCGGTGCCGCATTGTATGTTTTATGTCTATATATTTGTTGGTTGTGGGTACATGTTATTCTTCGTTGTGTATGAATTCGTAAGATTTTGATAGAATCGTGTAGCATCGTTTAGCGTTGTTGCATTAGTGCAGCAAGTTGTGTGGCATTGTTGTATTTGTGCAGCAAGTTGAGTGGTATCGTCGTGTCGGTTTGGCTTATCGTTCGGGGGAATTCTGTTTGCATCAGTGGAGCAGTTGTTTGTCAGACGAGATTGGTTATATGGCATGCTACAAGTAGAAATAATGGATGAGAATATAACGTTGCACGAGTTGCTCTTGTAGCGAAGGTGTTAGACAGAGTTTGAGTTTTCACTGGAAATATCAGAGAGAGCGTTGCACGAGTTGCTCGTGTGGTGCATGTGCTTAGCATATTGGAGCAGTGACTTAGAATATCAGAGGGAGCGTTACACGAGTTATTCATGTAGCGAATGTGTAGAACATTTAAGTATTAGCTTGGATTATTTGGAAGTGATCGTTGCACGGGTTGCTCATGTAACAAAAATCTTGGATGATTTAAAAAATAGTTAGAAGTATCAAGAATAGAACATGGCACAAGTTACATCTATCGAGATCGACAGAAAAGTTGGATAGTTCATGTGTTGGCTGGTTTTTATGTCAGACCTTGAGTTATGAATGGCAGGATCACGCAGAATGGATAGCTTGAACGGATCTTGGATTAGTGCAAAGAAGGATAAAGTGAGAAGTGACTTAATTCGGAGTGGTATATGGTATACCGCATAATGAGCGTGGCATTGGAATATTTTGGATAGACATCAATGGATTGTCGCAACGGACATGGATAATGGAAATAGAAGTTGGTTGGTACGAATCGGCTGAGTTATATATTAGAACATGAAGCAAGCAGATGTTAAGTTATAATCGGCAAGATTATCACAAAATAGTTGGTTTAGAATAGACGTTCGTCGACGCAGAGTAAACCAGGCATGAGAGCGACTCTATTTCTAAGTGGTATATACATGCTACGGAGTGTGCGTATGTTGGAAATATTCAAAACAAAATAAGCGATAGGTTTGTTCGTAACGGATGGGCTAGTGCCAGATTATGTCTAAAATTGGTGCAACGGAGTTTGACTCAAGTATTTTTTAATACGTTGGACTTGAGAAATTAGAAAGGGACTCGTATAAATGAAAGTTTCATTGGATGAGAACGGAACAAGCAAAGGAACGAATGTTTGGAATTCGAAAGAGTGATGCAGACCAAGTATTAAAAACAATATGAGATCAATCAGACGAAAAGCTTAATATCAGAGTTTGCTTGTGCGATTTAAAAGTTCAATGGATCATTCATTGATGAAAGGAAAGAGTTGAGCCTAATGAATAAACAGTTGGGGCACGCATGCATGAGCGATGGATGTATCAAAGAGTAGCGAGCACGGACTATGAATTTTTGGCAACACAAGGGAGCAGTTATTCTAGCAGTGGAACACGATTTAGTTTTGGTGGATAAGTGTGATAGAGTCGCACGAACTTGAAGAATATCAGATATTGAAGCTCGAGAAGTTTGACTCAGAGTTTAGCGGAAGAAAAATTAGCGAAACGGGGCAACGATGGTGGACGAATTCTCCGAAAGACATAAACGGGCATTAGGAAAGTCTAGTTGATGTTAAGTCATATTGAAAGTTAATACTTGCAGTACTGAGGTAGATCGAAAAAATGAGTAAAGGCGATATGGAATTGAAATTGTATTAAAACTTGTGCATGACTCATCCACAGCATGTGGACGAATCAGAACACAGAGAAATCAGGCGATGCTAAGGAAGTGGAAAAAAATAAGGATTATGGCAGATGGAGTTTTGAAGATAGCTAAACGAGAGAACAACATTGAAGTAAATAAAATTACTGTGCCGCTTGAGCAAGTTGGACGTGCAGTGTGAAGCATGACATACAGATAAGAAATAGAATAAATCTATTATTTTGGGAATCGTTTGAAGTAGTAGCGAGAAGTCGAGCAAAGCGGTTCAAAATTTTGATGGATTCAGGGAAGAACTACAGAGTGATGGAAGATAGTTTCAACGACTGAAGTTCGACGATTAGTGGTTTGGATAGATAGTAAGAATCTAGGTGGTTAGGCGAAGTTTGGTTAACATATCGTCATAGATAGTGCATGAAGTGCTCGAATTCATAAGTTTATTCGGATCAGATTGTTGGGTTATGGCTCAGATTTGCAGAGGAGATATAGCATGGTTCATAGTAATTATCCATCGTGATGACTTATCATTATCGAGCGTAGCTTCGGGACAGCTGATCCTAGAGACTTGACCGCCAAACCAAAATAAATATTATAGACCCATAGAACGACCCTTACGGCGGTGCATTGGGAATACGTCAAGGGTGGATGTGAGTGGTGTATGTTGAAGATAGGTTTAAGTGACTAAGTATTGGATTTGAGAGATCCTTTGGATAGCCTTCAGCTGAAGATGTAGCCAGAAGATCAAAGCGATGGTAAAAATAGCCTAATTTAACTGATGAGATTCGGAGTTGCAAATTTTTGAAGATGGCATCGCCTCTGACTCATAGTGCCCTGGAAAGGGAATACAATTTATATCAATTGACGACTGTGTAACTAGCTTCGAGAAGTTAAAGTCGCGGCTCGTTCAGATCAAATTCTTGTACAACCGAATGTGACAAATGTGCCTCAGATCTATAAGATAAAATCGGACTTGGTTTGCGGTACATTATCATGAAGAGGGCGAAGGTGATATCCTGTGCTTCGAGGTAGTCAGCGCGAAGAACTATTTTATACGGGACCTAGAAATTATGGCGAGTGTGTTCGCATCGAAATCATAGCGACACTATCCCTATGGTGTGGCAGTAAAATCTTCGTGGATCACATAAACCCCAAAATAGGTGTTCACCTAGAAAGGTATTAAGATTGAGGCAGAGGTGTTAGGATGAGCTGGTCTAAGAGCATAGTACGATATTTGGGTAAGTCGCCTAGCTGGGGTAGTATTAGTTTTGATGATCGTTCGGAGCATAAGATGATATTTGGAGACGGTACATGAGAAACATGGTGCAATTGGAGTCACGCTAGAGTTTGGTTGGTTAAGCTTGGACGTTACTAGTGAGAATTCAGAAATAGTTGGATGATAGGGACTTGCAGAATAGTCATTATGCTTGGGATACGTAAGGACTTGGAGCGTGTGTTGGATCTTGCTAGAGAATGGACTGAGTCAGAACATGAACTGATTTGAGTCGCATGGAGAGATCGTTAGAGGGGAATCACCGTATTTGAGAATAGCGCTTGTGTGAATGAGTTATAGGATGAACGACAGGATCGGTTCAGTCAAGTGTGAAGCGATAAATGTCTCGGACATAAAGATACCCTTGTAACTAGTCTAAATTTGCTATCGCTAAGTTCGACTGAAATACATTTATTTCAGGGACACCATAGATATGTGTATAATCCAAACTAAGTGATATATTGAATTCATATTAAGCTGCAAGTAGGATATAGGAATATAAAATTTGTGCGAGCGTTCAACGTGAAGCGGGATGTTGAGTCTGGATCAGGGGAATATGAGTTTCATGGAGCAGAGTTATGAAATGCTAATACAACATACGAGAAAGGAATTGATAGTGGTTTGGTTCGAGGAAGAACCTTATTATAAGTGGTATACTATGTAATGTCCTACAACTGCACGATATATTATGCTGAGTCAGATTAAATGAGACAATAGTTGGTTATATTTCAATTTATTGGATTTGGGAGCAAGTATTGATTCGAGTTAGTTTCATATGCAGATCGCATGCGGAGTTCGATGAAATCAGGTGTTCGTTTAGAAAAATACTGGGATAGCGAGATTAGAGCAATAATTTTATCTTTCTTAGTCCTATCGGTCAGATGATTTGGATAGCACGGTCATACCAATTGGGTAGATAATGCTTTGCATCGGACCACATATTCAAGGAATCGACCTTATCGGCAAGGCAGAGTGCTTAGCGGGTTTAGACTTGGTGAGTGGGCACTGTCCCTTCTCCTCTACTCCTTCAGGCCTAATAATATACAACACATGTAATGGCTTGGAAACTTGGAACTAGAATATTGGAATCACTACACTGTGACGTGTATAGAGTGTGCGTCATTTGGAAGGATAGATTTTATGGATTGAGTTGGTCTTGCGTTTGGACAATTGGAGCTTGAGTGGATCATCTTGGTTGGAACATCGAGGCACTTCGGGCGAGCGAGCGAGCGTGCATTCGTGTACGAGTATCAAGTTGGACGCTTTGTCAAGCAAAGCGTGCAATTGTGGTTCAAAATCGGGCAACTACATCGGAGAGGGCATTGTGCCACTGTTAGGGCATTGTGCCATGGAAATTTCAGAGCGAGGAGTGTTTCACCAATTGGAGCACTATGTTGAGGAGCGGCATAGTGCATAATGGAGATAACTTAAGATGGTGCCTTGGGATATAGTTGGAGAATAGTTATGGTGAATTTGATGGATAGATGTTGTTTGGTGGGACGGGAAGACTCGATTCTCTTATTGTACCTACTATTGGTGTATTGCATTGATCACGGACAACCTGTTGTGCATATGATTTGGTTTTCTTGAACGGGTTGAACTGGGGCACCGGAACCGTTCGGCCATGCAGAAAATAAATGGTAACGTACTTTGGGCACGATACTTGTAGTTCGAGACCACTAGGCGGGCTAGCTACTCAGCGCTGGATCGGGTTGAAATACAGTTGGATACTCCTTTATGGCTTATCTAGTGAACTTCATATAGATAAGAGTTGGTTCAGTTTGAGTTGTGCATTCGTGTAGTCGGCGGCACCACCTTGCCTCGAGCAAGTGTGTGCACATTGATGATTGATTTAGCAAGGCTTGCATTATGGCATGATTCAATATATTTGAGGATTAGAAAGCGATATGGTTCGATAAATTCATGCTTTGTCTCGAGTTTGAGTATAACGGATTTTATGCTTAGTTTCCTTTGAGTTTGGATATAACTGCTAGTATATTTGATTGAGTTGAATGATTGCATGCTTAACCTACTTTACAGTTTTCTGTAACATGTCATACCTCTAACATGAAATGAATTTAGGTTTAAAGTAGAAAGATCACCATATAAGTGTTTGCATTCACTGTCTACTTAGTGTCGATTTAGACGAGTGTGTTACCCTGCTCACCAGTACGGCTGTGTACTGCCCTACGTTTGTGGGCATTATTTCCAGGTACGCAGGTGGAGTGGCTCGGCTTAGATATACGGGACATGATATATGGAATGGTAAGTACCCTTATGGGCAAGAGAAAGAGCAAGAGTGTTACATCGCCTTTGTGGTATTCTCCTATGTGGCATTTTTATTTGGACCCTTCGAGAGCTTTGTTATATATAATATGATGTGTGCTTCGTACACAATACTTGAATTTTGCTACAAATTGGTCATTTCGATGATAACTATGATGTTTGACGTCATCGCCTTGTGCGAGCGCAACTCCAGGCTCGCACGTGTCACCACCACATTTTGAAATAGGGGTATTTTTATCTTTTTATATAGTATAAGTATTGTGTGTATTTATTTACAATAATTGCATGACATTCATTTATATTTAATAGCCGTAATTTTATTTAATTGTTGCACCTTACCGTTGCTTCAATATTTGGAGCGCTACCCTTGCCATTGCCTTCCTACAAATTTTACAACCTTGTCCTAGACGTGCCTGCCTTTCATTTTGACCCATGTATAACTTATAATTATGTTCTCTTGTGCTTCATTTTAGACTCACAACATTCGTCGTAACTGATTGTATTTAATTCTATATAAATCTAATTTTGTATCCTTGTGCGTTCCAATCGAAATTGGAGACACAATCTCGACCCATTTCGTGCAACCCAAATTAGGATAATATTCTATTCTGAGTCTACTTTATTCATGACACTTGTGTCCCACCTAATTTTAATCCCTTGTACTTCTAATTAATTTTAGAATACCAATTGTATTTATTTTTAATTAATTAAACCATAAACCCAACTTTGTGCATTTTTCTAATTATTGGGCACTTTTGTGCAAAAGTGCATTGAGGTGTCCACCCCATTGGACACAGCACGTTTAGAAACCCATTTCTCTTTCATGTATATTTTTCCACGATTTTTGGGAGTGTACAATTCAACACCAACCTCATTGAGACCATGGTCCTCCAAACCTTGAACCAATGCATCATAGCCTTTTATTTTGAACCCATTTGAATCATGGCCCTTGAAATTATACATGAGAAGCCCAATTCGAAGTGGGGTTGACCAGTCAAACCAATTTTTGGTCAACCCAACACCTTTACATGTGCATATATAAATACTCTTTTCTTTGTTTTTTTCCTTTTCTATTTTTTTCCCTAAAACCTAAAACAACTCCCAAATGATCTTCTTAATCCCCTTCCCTGTTCCCATCAACCCCCCTTCGCCTCCACACGTTGATGCACCCTGAGCCAAGCATCCCCGCTGCCCCGATACTTCCCCGCCGATCCCTTCACTCCTCCACGACATTCCGACCGCCGGACTTCGACCCTCATCCCGCTGAAACCGAATCCCGCTGCTCACCTTCCTCCGCCCGACCAACCCATTGCCCTCGACCGTGCCACTGAACCGCTGAGCACCCCTCGCTGAACCCGCTGGACCCGCAGCCGCTGCACTCGACCAGTTCCCCTCCGCCATTGACAGTTCCTATCACCACCATCGACCACCATTCCTCCGGTGATCTCCTCCTCCCAGCTTCCCTTCACCTTAAACATCATCAACACCACCACCTTAATAACCATCGTCGTTGTCAACACCATCGCCATCGTCGTCATCAACATCGTTGACATCGTCGTCATCAACACCATTGTCATCGTCGTCATGCCCGTGCACAGGTTCGTTCCTGCCCTCCTTCATGGTGTAGTATGTATATCTATTAGTATGTGTATAATATATAAATGGGTATGTATGTATATGTATACATATATATATATAGTATAAATTCAATTAGTGTATTAGTATTAGTATATGTTAATATTAATATATATATATATATAGTATATGTATTTATTTAGTATATGTTTAGTATGTATATAATTAATATATATATATATATATATATATATATTGTAGGTATATTGTAAGTACTGATGTATGTGATAGTTAAGATAATATGTATGTATATTATGTGTACTAGGTGACCCTAATGTAATTATGGATACCCCGTAGCTATCTTGACCTGTGACCATGTAGTATGATAGCAGACTGTCATATGTACACCGACGTACTGGTAAGACCGTACCATTGACTGTCTGTTTTGTACAGCAATTACAGATGCGATACCCGTGCAATTAGACGCACACTTAATCCTAGTTGACCAGTGTCATACCTAGCGTAGCCCCTGAGTTCAGTGTAATTATGGCTATGTATGTGCTAGTGTTTTGGCTGATGTTGTCTTGTATTATATTATATATATTTAGGACCATTGGATTGTTCTGCGAGACTTCAGGAGCAGGACATTGGTATTGCCAGCTTAGGATCCCAGGCGAGTACATTCTCTGATAATTTCCTTTATTTGATAGTTTCTATAATTCTAGTATTTAGAAATGTTACATCTGATTCTTGACAAGTGCTACACGAACTAGTATATAGATTGGATCTTTAGTCATGAGATATTATATTGGTTATCGTATTGACATTGTACACGACATTAATATTAGACATCATACATGATATATTGGACATTGATCGTGTATCGTAACGTGTCATGGTTGGATCCACAGTACTAGTTGGGGGTGAAGAAATTGCTAGTGAGAGATGTGATCAAAATACCTATCGTACAAGTGTAGACATTGAACGGTGTTAATCATACACCTCACGTATGATTAGCCAGGTCATGTAGCCATCGAACAAGTTCCCAAGCCGATCATATTTCGAAACTACGATTTCAAACACTTAGAATAGTTACCGTTCTCTATTTTAGTTCATATACTACATCACTCATATATGATATTGTACCTCTTTCTTTTTATTTCATATATGCATTGACTGTACCATATTGCCTATATTGCCTGTCTCCTTAGTTTGCCATTGCATGTATTCATTGTCTTCTCTCAGTATATAGCATCATCTATTTATTGTTTTATAGTCCTTATCAATTAACTGGAACTTTTATTAGAGATGTACTTTGCTCCATCCTGATTGAAAATATTTTTCCAGACTGCGCCTTAGAGGATCGGTGTCCGACATTTTATGGACCACAGGGAGAGTAGCTGTAGCCTTGGATTTTGTAGCAGGAGTGATTCCCGGGAGGTCTAGCCGGGATCACTAGTTATTTAGTTAGTTTCTTTTAGCAGTTTTTGGTACCGGATTTGTCTCCGGCATATTTAGTTAAGACTTGGATATTATTATTGAGTTAGATTATTTCTATTTTAGAATTGTGTTGTATTTTGATTTACTTATTTCCTTCGATATCTTATCGTGCTTTAGCTATGTGATTGAGTATTGTTCATATTATATTGTGATATCTGTGACTCCTTATGGAGTTGGATAGTCATGTAAGAATGATTAGATAGCATTGTGACCTAGACATCGTTCTACCATCGATGCTGCGGCGTAGGCAGGACGTACCCACGTTTTCGTGTCCCAAAATCCGGGTGCGGGTCGTGACACATTTTTAGTGGTGGCCCATACAGGTCAGACTTCGCAAGTTGTGCGATATCATAGTAGTGCGACATCTTATTTGTACTACTGCGTGCCTGCGATAGGATCTAGGATATAGCATACTAGGATGAGAGCGAATACTCAATCACAACTAGGAATATCTAATATATTATCTTGTTATCCTTATTTTTCCTTCTGAATATTGCTTCCTTAGAATATTACTGTCCTCCCTTGATGATATCGCATCTATTGCCTTAATTTATTTATTTTCGGTCTGCCTTCAGGATGCCGCCGAAGACAAGATCTATGAGGGTAGGAGCATCAGCTTCAGAGGGGTCTGCCACATCTCCACCTAACGGACAGACATCTGGAGGTCCTCCTCTCCCACCTGTCATGACCCGCACCCGAAAAATCGGGCATGAGTCGTGGGTACATCCAGCCTACGCTGCAGAATCGGCGGTAGAACGCTGTAAAGGTTCGTTCTAGGTCAACCATCTATCACACAAAACCTGTCAATATCCTCTCCAAAAGGAGGGCAACCACGCAATATATATAAACTCTCAATCACAATAACTAGGGAAAGAGTAAAAGCACGATATGATATCAACAAAGAAACAAAGAAACGAAGAGCAAGACAATATCCAATATACAGTCCAAGTCTATCGTATCTACAACATCTCACAGCAGCAAAAGAATAAGTACAATCATCCAAATAACAACTGGGAACAACCCAGGAAACCCACCTAGCTAACTAGGGCGCTAAAGGCGTCTCCTCGCCGGGCTCCTCCTCAGTCTCGGGGTCACAGCACTCCTCGACACCCAGCCCGTAGAATGTCGGGCAATAATCCTCAGGATCCTATGGAAAAAATATGCCCAGTCAGGACTTGAGCGAAGTACATAACTTTGAAAGTAACACCAAATACATGGTAAGGTGTATATGACGAGCAATAGAAAAGTATACAAGATGCACAAGAAAATAAATACATGATGAAGCAGAATAAGTAGCTGCAATGTAAACTGGAGAACAATACAAGTAGAGAAGTAACTGCATGTGAGAAAACATGAATACTAGCTAAGTGCCTTGAGCACAAGTTCGTTATATGATCGGCTTAGGTTGCACATGAAAAACACTACGATAACTCTGTTATGCGTGAGTTGTATAACCGACATACACATGAATACTGTTTGGCTTTGATCACATAACCAACTCCTACTCCCCTCCCCCACTAATACTATTGGATCCAACCACAACATGCTACATACATGATAATAGCTCACGCACACGAAGGCGAGAGCACAAGAAGCACATGAGAATCAATACCCGAAGCACATGATGAAATACACGTGATAGAGTACCCGCTGAACACGGTAAGGGGGATAGCATCTCATGACGGGATCCACTAGTACCAGCTCGTGTAACAATGTGTCAGAATCAAGTATTACAGTTCTAGACCAGGTGATATAAACGCTATCATGAAATGGAAACTATCAGAGGTAGGTACTCGCCTGATGTCCTGAGCAACTGATGAGGATCGAGATCCAGACCGGTGTCACAAGAACCTATTGCAAAAAAAGAATTAAACAGGGTTCTAAGGAGTTAAACTGATATAAAATAATTAAAAACAGGCTTCTAGGGCTATTCTAGGTCGAACGGGTCAAACCGGTAAAATTCGGGTCAAAAAGTCAACCTGGGATCTAAAAAGTCAACTCTAGGTCAAAACTAGGTCAAACGTTGACTTTTACGGTCAATGAGGACAATTATGGTCAAAGCTAGGTCAAACTAGGGTGCCCCTGAAATTCTAGGTTAAAACTAGCTCATTAAGCTAGTAAACTCTCAAACTCGCCTCCTCGAGATACCAGGATACCCTCGGTGTCCGATACCTCGATCTAGGCCACGCACCCCTCCTAAACCCGCTAAAACCTATGCTAGCACGCGTAAATATATACACATATACATATAAAAATCACTCCAATACTATTCCTAGGCAAATGCTCAAAAACTCCGCTCGAAACTCAATACCTTGGCTATCTCAAGGTATTGAGATACCTTGATAACTCAAGGTATTGGGATACTCTCCAATACCCCTCTAACTAATATCTAGTACTATTTACATATAAATATATACCCCTAGTTAATAGTCTAGGCTAGAAAATATATATCTAACATATATGTATATATACCTACGTATCTATATATACACATATTCACACATACACACATATACCCATATATATACCAAAACTCAAATATATATATATATATATATATATATATATATATATATATATATATATATATATATATATATATATATATATATATATATATCTAACTATCTATCTAGCTATAGGTATATATATATATTTATGCATATAGATATAGATATCTAACTATATCTATCTATCTATCTATCTATCTATATAATTATTTATCTATCTATCTAGTTACTATATATCTAATATCTATCTAGTTATCTATCTAACTATTAATTCATAAATCAACCTATCCCTCTATCAATCTATCTATTAAACCATCCCTCGCTAACTGCCAAAGCAACGCACCTAGATGCGATTGCTGCTGCTACGCTGGCTGCTTACACTGCTGCTGTTGCTTAAGATGCTGCTGTTGCTGCTGCTTAAGATGCTGCTGCTGCTGCAGCTGCTGTGCACGCTGCACAGCAGCACGTTGTGCCCTGCGGCGCTGCGTGCTGGCTGCACGCTGTCCCCCCTTCTGCACGCCTTGCTGCCCCTTCGCACCACACGCACACAAACGACCACACACACAAACACAATCACACATGTATACATATATATATACTTATATATGACTATATATATATACACACACACAAACATACATACATATACACGCACATATCTATATACATATATATACACACTTATATATATATATATATATACCCATACAAACTCATATATATATATACACATACACACAAATAAATATATATATACATATACACACACACGCACACTCATACATATACATATATATATATACACACTCACACTAATATACATACACAAGCACAAATATAGGTATATACACACATATATATATAAATATATATACATATATGGACACACATACATATATATATAGAGAGAGAGACACTTAAACACAAATACAACACTACACACAACCACGCACACAACACTCCCCAACGCGCACACAACCACCCCTACACACGCAAACACCTATATATATATAAAATATAACCCGAGAATTCTAGCACACACTCCCCGATGCTAACCCAACGCGCACACAAGCCTGAAACTAGAAAACCAAGTCGAAATGGCCGTTCGGTCATTTCGACGAACATGCGGTGTGCGGTTCGGAAAACCTCCTGAAACGCACACCAAACCAACTCAGAATCGGCCCATAATTTACCCACGGGTTCTAAATGATGTCTAGATCCTAGAAAAAATGCTACCCCGTCGATTCTAGGCCTGTGGCGAAAACGCGAACGCACTTAGAACCAGCGACGACTAAAACCCCGAAAACGCTCGTTTCTCCGTGACATGACTTCACATGTCCGAACGGAGACACGCACTAACCCTCAAGACACCCGACAACGTCTACCTAGGTCCGTCTAACCTACGGCATCACCCAAAATTAGGCCAATCTCGGATTCCATCCGAAATTGACACAAAACCTAATGTCAAAGTCTCTAAACACAACCAAACTATTTCCAACTTCCTCCCACGGGTAGGCTTAGGATCTAGGAAGGTTCTAAACTACTAATTATACTACATTAGAGCAATTAGCAAGAGAAAAGTTAGGGTTTACCTCTTAAAAGTTGGAATTCCAAGGCCAAAGTCTCCAATCCACTTGAAATTACCTCCCTCAAGCTCCAAGCCTCCAAATCTAGCCTCCACACTAAGTCTAGGCTCTAAACATCTAGGTTAGGGAAAAATGTAGGGTTAGGTTTAACATTCATAGAGAATATAAGAAGAAGGAGGAGAAAAGGAGTACTTACTTGAACTTGGGAAGAAGAAAGGAAAAAAAGAAGAAGTAGAGAAGAAGAAGAAGTAAAAAAGAAGTAGAAAATGGGGGGCTGCTTTGGTTTGGTCGGGTGTGGGTCTGGGAAGGCCGGCCACACATAATAAAGGAGTTTCACAAGTCCAAAATACCCAAAATGCCCTCTCCTAACTTGGGTTTTGGATTTCGGGTTCCAAAAGTACTCAAACTAACTCCAAATCTCTCCAACTACCCACTAAAAATATAATAAATATTCTAAACCCAAAAATAGGTCTCACAAGGGTGTGGGTTGGGTCGGACATGGGTCCACTAGGGTCTGACATGGGTCCAGGCTAGCCAAAACCCTAAAACAATCAAATAAAAATAATACAATCACTAATTAAATATAATTATAATTAATTCTATACAATACACAATTTACCAAATAAAAATAAAAAAATAACCCTATTTTCTAGAATTGGCTAGTGACAAGCCTACCCTCCTTAAAATAATTTTGTCCTCGAAATTAAAAGACGAAACTAGAACAGGAATGCAAGAAAAGAACCATACCTCAGGGCTCGAAAAGATAGGGGTATCGCTCACGTATTTCATCCTCCCTCTCCCAGGTCGACTCACCTGGAGAGTGATGCCTCCACGCGACGCGAACCAAGGGAATAGTCTGGTTCCTCAACACCTTCTCCCGCCGATCCAGAATCTCCACCGGCTGCTCTGGATAGCTAAGAGTAGGGCCCACTACGATCTCCGAGTGATCCAATACGTGACCGGGATCCGCCACGTACCGTCTCAACTGCGATACGTGGAACACATCATGAACTCCCACCAGCGTAGGCGGCAACTCAAGCCTATACGCCACGGCGCCAACCCTCTCAAGGATACGGAAGAGTCCGACGAAACATGGGCTAAGCTTTCCGCCTCCACCGAAGCGAATAGTGCCCCGCGTCGGAGAAATCCTCAGGAACACCAGATCGCCAACCTAGCACAAACAAGGTCTCTGCACTTAGTCTAAAACAAGCAAACACAAGCAAACACAAGAACAAAATCTAGATTCTAAGCTATACCTCGAACTCCAAATGTCTTCGGTGGCTATCGGCCCAATGCCGCTGCCTGTCCTGCGCCACCCGAAGTCTATTTCTAATGAGCTTGACCTTCTCCGCTGCATCAACCACCATCTCCGGGCCAAGCAAAGCTCTCTCGCCTACATCATCCCATGATAACAGAGTGCGACACCTCCGTCCATACAAAGCCTCAAAAGGTGACATCTCGATACTGGCTTGGTAGCTGTTGTTGTAAGCAAACTCTACCAAGTGCAAGTGATCCTCCCAAGAGCCTCTGAAATTCAAAACACAAGTGCGAAACATGTCCTCAAGCGTCTGAATGGTCCTCTCTGACTGACCATCTGTCTGTGGGTGATATGCACTACTAAACTTGAGCTGGGTGCCCAAGCTAGCCTGCAGACTCCTCCAGAAATGCAAAGTAAAGCGACTGTCCCGATCTGATACTATGCTCACAGGAACTCAATGCAGTATGACTATCTGGCGCACGTACATCTCTTCTAGCCTCTCTGTAGACGTACCCACTTTGAATGGTAGAAAGTGGGCCGATTTGGTTAACCTGTCCACGATGACCCAAATCGCATCCTTCCCGCCTGGAGAACGGGGAAGTCCATAAACAAAATCTATGGTCACATGCTCCCATTTTCACTCCGAAATGGGTAACGGATGGAGCAAACCTCCTGGCCTCTGCCTCTACTCCTTCACCTGCTGGCACACTAAGCATCGGGATACGAAGTATGCTACCTCCCGCTTCATCCTGTACCACCATACATGCTCTCTCAGATCTCTATACATCTTGTTGGCACCTGGATGCATAGAATACTGGGATCGATGCGCCTCCTGAAGAACCTCCTCGCGCAATGACCCACTCGGCACACACAACCTGGTACTGTGCCGTAATGAACCATCATCAGCAATGGTGAATTCATCTGATAATCCCATCTGAACCTGCGCCCTGATGCTCCTCAGGGACTCATCCTCAAACTGTGTAGCCCTGATCCGGTCTACCTACTCTGACTGAATCTGCAGTCCCCACATCTGTATCTCAACTCCAGGCACTATCACCTCAATGCCCAAGCTCTCTAGATCTGCCAAAAGATAACGATCTGTAGTCAGGCACATAGCTAACGGATACCTGCTCAACGCATCCGCAACTACGTTCGCCTTTCTTGGATGGTACTGCAATAATATATCGAAGTCTTTCATTAACTCCAACAATCTTCTCTACCTCATGTTCAGCTCTTTTTGGGTAAAGACATACTTTAAGCTCTTGTGGTCTGTGAAGATCTCCACACACTTTCCGTATAAATAATGTTTCCACAACTTCAGAGCAAAGATGACCGCTGCCAACTCCAAATTGTGGGTAGGGTAGTTCTTCTCATGAGGGCATAATTGCCTGGAAGCATAGGCAATCACCCTCCCATTCTGCTGCAACACACAACCCAGTCCCTTCCCTGATGCATCACTATAGATAGTGAATCCTCCAGAACCTGATGGAAACGTCAACACTGGAGCTGTCGTCAACCTCCTCTTCAGCTCATCAAAGGCGATCTGGCACTCCTCTGACCAAACAAACTCCACGTCCTTCCGGGTCATCCTGGACAACGGCTCTGCAATCCGAAAAAAATCCTAAACAAATCTCCTGTAATAACCTGCCAGTCCCAAGAAACTCCTGACCTCGGCTACTGAACTCGGAGCACTTCATGCCTCAACTGATACGATCTTTCTCGGATCCACCGAGATCCCCTCTCTAGTCACCACATGACCAAGAAATTCAACCTTGTCAAGTAAGAACTCACACTTCGAAAGCTTTCCATAAAGCTTCTCCTTCCTGAGAGTCTCCAGCACTATCCTCAGATGCTCCTCGTGCTCCTCTAGGGTCTTCGAATATACCAAGATATCATCTATAAACACCACCACAAACCTGTCTAGATGCCGATGGAACACCTTATTCATCAGATTCATGAACACTACCGGGGCATTAGTTAACCCAAACGGCATTACCATGAACTCATACTGTCCATATCTGGTCCGAAAAGCTATCTTCGGAATATCCTTCCTCCTGACCTTCACCTGGTGGTAGCCTGTCCTCAGATCAATCCTGGAAAACACCCTCGCTCCGCTCAACTGGTCAAAAAGATCATCAATACGCGACAGCAGATACTTGTTCTTGATTGTGAGGTTGTTCAGAGCCCTGTAGTCGATACACATCCGTATCAACCCATCCTTCTTCGGCACAAAAAGTACCGGGGCACCCCACGAGGAAGAACTAGATCTGATAAATCCCTTGTCCTGAAGCTCATCCACTTGCTTCTTCAAATCTATCAGCTCACTGTTGCTGACTCTATAGACGTGCTGGGATATCGGCTCCATGCCTGGCACCAAGTCTATAGAGAACTCCACATCTCTGTCCGGAGGTAACCCTGGCAACTCCTCCAGAAAGACATCCATGTACTCCTCTATCAGTGGATGTAGCAACCTCGGCTCTACCACCAGGGCTCCGCAGAAGACTCCCTCACTCTACTCTGTTGCTCCTCTGGAAAACTGAAACTCTGGCTCACCCGGCGGACTAAACAACACTCTGCCTCCACGACAATCTATACTAGCACAATGCATACTCAACCAATCCATCCCGAGTACAATATCGTAGCTCGAAAGTGGCATTACGAGTAGGCACACACTCAACTTCCGGCCTCCCAAGGTAACTCTTCAGTCTCTGCAGACATCACTGACTAGGATGATACCACCCCCGATCGTGATCTTGTAGAGTCTAGCTAAAGGTTCAGCAATAAGATGGTGTCTAACAGCAAAAGATACAGACACAAAGCTATAGGAAGTACCAAAATCAAATAAAGCAAGTGCTGGAATGGAATCAAGAAGAACAAAACCTGAGATCACATCACCAACGGTGCAAGATACGATATCATCAAAGAAGGATAGAAATATTGCAAAAGAAAACAATTTTAGAAAAATTAAGATAGCAAAAGAAATCAGGAAGGGTCCTAGTTGTGATTGAGCACACTCTCTCTCAGCCTATATCATATATCCTATTACATGTAAACCTAAAAACTAGACCTGCATGGGCCACCACCAAAAATGTGTCATGACCCGCACCCAAAAAATTGGGCATGAGTCGTGGGTACGTCCAGCCTATGCCGCAGAATCGGCGGTAGAATACTGTAAAGGTTCGTTCTAGGTCAACCATCTATCACACAAAACCTGTCAATATCCTCTCCAAAAGGAGGGCAACCACGCAATATATATAAACTCTCAATCACAATAACTAGGGGAAGAGTAAAAGCACGATATGATATCAACAAAGAAACAAAGAAACAAAGAGCAAGACAATATCTAATATACAGTCCAAGTCTATAGTATCTACAATATCACACAGTAGCAAAAGAATAAGTACAATCATCCAAATAACAACTGGGAACAACCCAGGAAACCCACCTAGCTAACTAGGGCGCTAAA
>JAYESA010000009.1:141507493-141682493 GCA_036927795.1 Iris macrosiphon | reverse complement strand
CCCACAGGCCCCGCTCGACGGACGATTTTGTGTTCGGCTCATCGGAATCCAAATCTGGAAGTTCCTTTGGGTTCGTATCAGCGTTCCTGATCTGTTGACACTAAGTTTGGTGAATTTGGAGACCGTTGACCCGGACACGTTTTTTGGTGCAAAGCGGGCCCACCAGCGGACCCCGTTTTGACCCGAAACTGCCGTTTTTGCCCTTGTCTCCAAATTAGACCCAAGGACAGGCATTTCTAGCTATTTGACATCTTCTGAGCATGATGGTAATATCTATTTCAGCTTTTGGACTCATCTCTGGAAATTTCCCCAAGAACCAATTTTAATCAGATCCAAACAACAGGCAAGTACCTGCACTTCAAGTTAAATCTTTATATTATGATAATTAATTCCCTGCTTTAATAGTACCCTTGATGATTACACCTAGTGTTAGAAATGCTGGATTTCATGTCTTGAATATTGGAGTTCATGTCTTGTTTTTTTTATGTCGGGTGGGAGAATACTAGAAGGCATGTAGTTTACCCTTTCCCTTGTCATGTTTAATAGCTGTTGGTACGCGACTGTACCTCAGTCGGATCTCGATTTTCCCTGTTTAATAGCCGTTATGACGGCCGGATTAGCCTTATAAAGCCCTACATGCCAACTATGTATTCTAAGATAAACACAAGTTCACACACATAGCTTCTTGTCTTGTTATAGTTCTTGTTGGCTGTTGTAGTTTCATTTCCTGTCTCATATTACTCCTGCTTTCTCATATTCCTGTTTATAGCATTAACTCTTAGTTATTGTTGTTTCTTTTATGCATATTCTCAATATGTTACACAATCAGTTTCTGTTTCTAATTGTCATAAATATTTAGTTTAATCTTGTTGTGCATTGTGTACTTTGCTCCTTTCCTGACTGGATCCGTTGATTTAGGCGATGATGAGGACCTTGCCCCTACTTATTATGGTCCTTATGAGGGGACTGATGATACCTATGAGGAGCCAGAACCCACCCAGGAGACCCCTGCTGCAGAGTAGCTAGTAGTAGCTATCTTTTATTTCTGTTTCTTATCTTATTAATCGGGTTTGTCCCCGATTCTATTCTGAATTGCTGTACTAAAACATTTGAATCTGTGGTCGTATTTATTTTAGTTGCAATCTTAAATTTCTGTTCTCATTATTATCTTGCCTATGTTATTTGTGAATAAGCTAGTTAGTAAATATGGATTTGACATAGACAGCGTACTACCGCCGACTCTGCGACGTAGGCTGGACGTACCCACGCACTCGTGCCCGAACTTCCGGGTGCGGGTCGTGACACGTTTTTATGGTAGCCCATGTAGGTCCTATCCTTAAATAGGGTAATACCCTAGGACAGGGTATGGAATAAGATTGAGGATTCTAGGAAAAGCTCATTCACAGTATAGGGTACTTATTTTAATTCTTGATATCATTTCTGCTCAATTTTTCTATCGCCTTTAATTTCCAAGTAATCTATTCTGATTCCCTATCCCTTAATCTTTCAGAATGGTCCAGACAAGGAACACAGTAGGAGGCACATCAGAACCAGCTGAGCAGAATGTGCCCTAGACTCTTGCACTCCCGCCGCCTCCATCTGTTCCGGCAGTTACTCTGGATGGGGCACAGCTACTTGGAGTGTTCCAGGGACTAGTGGAATCCCAGAAAGAACAGACTGCACTTCTGTGGACCAGCCTCTCAGAAGCTCTTAGGTCCCAGGAGTCGCCACTCAAGAGGCCAGGGAGTGCCAAAGACTTCAAGAATCTTAGACCCCTGGAATTCTACGGAACTGAGGGCATTCTCTATGCCGATGAGTGGATAGAGAATGTCGAGAGACTCTTGAAGACTGCTCGGGTCCCTGATGACCTCAAAGTGGAGTCCGCAAGCCTGCAACTGTTCGACATTGCTCGAACCTGGTTCAGAGATGAACCCCAACTATCTGCTCCTGATCTCACCTGGGAGGACTTCAAGAGGCTATTTAAGGAGAAATTCTACCCCGAAGTGGCTCGGGAAGCTCTCGAAAGCCAATTCGAGAGACTGGAATAAGGTAACCTGTCTGTTGATGAATATACTGCTGAATTTAGCAGGTTAAGCCACTTTGCGGAGTACATGGTTCGTTCCCCGGAGGACAGAGCCCGTAGATTCAAGAAGGGGCTATCTCCGGATATTCGCCTTGCTGTCACCACCAGCCGAGCTCGCATCTATGAGGAAATCCTGAGCGTGGCACAAGGCGTTGAGAGAGACATGGGACATAAGCTAAAGCGAGAAAGAGATACCGGAAATACGGGACCCAACAAACGCCCTTTTCAACAACAACAACAACAACAGCAGAGGGCCCCGCAGCAAACTCAGTGTCCTCTCCCTCGAGCTCCAGCACCCCAACATCAGGCTCAAGGACAGAACCAACAAGCTGCTGCTTGTAACTTTTGCCAAAAACCAGGTCATACTTGGCAAGTCTGCAGGAAGAGGCTAGGTGCCTGCCTCTACTGCGGCTCAGCAGCGCACCAAATGAGGGACTGTCCAGCTGCTCAAGGACGCACCGCTGCACCAAAGGCTCCAGCCCAGGCCAGGGCCCCAGCAGTACAACAGAGGGGACCCCCGCTTCCAACACAACAACAACGCTTTGCTCAGCACCAACAGCAACAACAGAGGGGTGCACCGCAGCAAGGCCGTGCTTATGCAATGACTCTGGAAGAAGCTGAAGCCACAGCAGACGTGATCACAGGTTCTGTGCTTATAAATTCAATACCAGCTATTACCTTATTTGACTCTGGAGCTTCACATTCATTCATGTCAGTAGATTTCCTTATGAAGCATAGCTTAATCACTAAACCCCTTAGGAATTGTTATAAGATCATTATCGGTGGAGGAATCATCCCGGTTAGTAATGCCTGTAACAATTGTCCTATTACATTGTGTGGAAGAGAACTGTATGCTAGGCTACTTGTAATGCCAGTTCCCAGTTTTGATATTATACTGGGTATGGATTGGTTAAGTCAACATCATGCCACTATAGACTGCCACAGAGGTAGTGTAATCTTCAGGTCCCCTGACAAGCCAGAATTTGAATTTGCTAGAGGTTCTAGAGAAATGGGTAATAACAAAATTTGTGGAAACCTAGTAACAGAAGAATTGCCACTACTTATCATCTCTGAATACCTTGATGTCTTCCCTGAGGATCTTCCAGGCTTACCCCCAGACCGAGAAGTTGAATTCTCCATTGACTTAGTGCCAGGAGCAGCACCAGTATCCCAAAATCCCTACAGAATCAACAAGAAGGAGATAATAGAACTAAATGAGCAAATCAAAGAACTAGAAGACAAATGCTTCATTAGGTCTAGTGTCTCACCCTGGGGAGCTCCAGTATTATTTGTGCCCAAGAAGGACGGAACATCCCGAATGTGTATTGACTATAGGGCTTTGAATGCCTTAACAATTAAGAATAAGTATCCCCTGCCCAGGATAGATGACCTATTTGATCAGTTGAGTGGAGCTCGGGTATTTTCAAAGATTGATTTGAGGTCTGGATACCACCAAGTAAGGGTGAGAAAGGAAGACATCCCTAAAACTGCTTTCAATACCCGAAACGGACACTACGAGTTCCTAGTAATGCCGTTCGGGTTGACGAATGCACCAGCAGTTTTTATGAACTTGATGAACAAAGTATTTCAGAAATTCTAGACAAGTTTGTAGTGGTCTTTATTGATGATATTTTGATCTACTCCAAGACCCCCGAAGAACATGAAGAACATTTGAGGTTAGCATTGGAGACTTTGAGGAAGGAAAAACTTTATGGAAAATTATCTAAATATGCTTTCTTCCTAGACAAAGTAGAATTCTTGGGACATGTTGTGACTGGAGATGGAATAGCAGTAGATCCTAAGAAGATAGCTGTAGTAGAATCCTGGCCCACTCCAGACTCTGTAGTAGAGATTAGAAGCTTCCTGGGACTAGCTGGCTACTATCGAAAGTTTGTGAAGGACTTTGCTAGAATTGCTGAGCCCATGACAAAATTAACAAGAAAGGATGAAGAGTTCACCTGGACTGATGAATGTCAGCATGCTTTCGAGGAATTGAAGAAAAGGCTGACTACTGCCCCTATTCTGACCTTACCTTCTGGAACTGGAGGTTTCGCTATTTACAGTGATGCTTCTGGAAAAGGTCTAGGTTATGTTTTGGAGCAGAACAAGAAAGTAATAGCATATGCCTCTAGATAGCTTCGACCCCATGAGAAGAATTATCCAACTCATGATTTAGAATTGGCAGCTGTCATTTTTGCTCTTAAACTATGGAAGCATTATCTTTATGGAGAAAAGGTAGAAATATTTACGGACCATAAAAGCCTAAAATATATCTTCACCCAGAAAGAGCTAAACATGAGGCAAAGAAGGTGGCTGGAACTAATGAAAGACTTTGATATCACCCTCCAATATCATCCTGGGAAGGCCAATGTAGTTGCTGATGCTCTAAGCAGATATCCTATGGCGATGTACTTGACTATGGACAGACACCTGCTAGAGGACTTGGAAAGTTTAGGTATTGAAGTAATTATCACAGGAAAAGAAGGCCAAATGACGAACTTGCAGATTCAGTCTACTTTAATAGACAAGATCAAGGAGACTCAGTTTTAAGACGAAGGCCTGCGAAGCCTTCGAGGACAAGTGCAACTGGATTAGTGGAAGATTTCAGAATTCATGAAGATGGATCACTGAGGCATGGCGATAGATTATGTGTACCTCGAGGAGACATAATAGAAGAAATTATGCAAGAGGCGCACAGATCACAATACTCTATACATCCAGGAGCCAACAAGATGTACAAGGACCTGAGGACGCATGTTTGGTGGCATGGCATAAAAAGAGAAGTAGCCAGGTTCGTATCTCGTTGTTTAGTGTGCCAGCAAGTCAAGGCAGAAAGACAAAGACCTGGAGGATTGCTTCAACCACTGCCCATTCCAGAGTGGAAGTGGGAACATATCACAATGAATTTTGTTTTCGGACTTCCAAGGACACCTAGTGGAAAGGATGCAATTTGGGTGATAGTAGATAGACTGACCAAATCTGCTCATTTTCTACCTTTCAAAGTGGGACTATCTACAAAAAAGCTGGCAGATTTATATATCAGACACATTGTCAGGCTGCATGGAGTTCCAGTAAGTATTGTCTCCGACCGAGATTCAAGGTTCACCTCTCACTTCTGGAAGAGTTTACAAGCCAGCTTGGGGACGTAACTCAAATTCAGCACAGCTTATCATCCCCAAACCGATGGACAATCGGAACGTACAATCCAGACACTTGAAGATATGCTCCGTATATGTGTTCTGGATTTTGGAGGATCCTGGGAAGACTACCTACATCTTGTGGAGTTCTCTTATAATAACAGTTACCAAGCAAGTATTGAGATGACTCCATTTGAAGCTCTGTATGGACGAAGATGTCGTACCCCGCTATCATGGGACGACGTTGGAGAAAGAGCCCTGCTGGGACCAGAGATGGTGATCGATTCAACTGAGAAGGTAAAGCAAATAAGGGACAGACTTCGAGTGGCTCAAGACAGGCAACGACATTGGGCAAATAGCCATCGAAGGCCCTTGGAATTTGAGGTAATTAAATTTATAAATTCAAGTCAATTTAAACATTTTGATTATGGAACTAAGACTTGATTATGACTTTATTAAAGGTTGGAGAGCTGGTATTCTTAAAGATTTCCCCGACACGTGGCACCATTAGGTTCGGAAGGAGTGGAAAACTCAGCCCAAGATTTATTGGACCTTTTGGCATTCAGGAGAAAATCGGAGAAGTGGCATACCGACTGGCATTGCCACCCTCTTTGGATGGAGTCCATAACGTCTTCCACGTATCGCAGCTGAGAAAGTACGTGTCAGACCCCAGCCACATTTTGGATCACTCAGAGCTCGAAGTAGGCCCAAGTTTGACTTACCAAGAGCAACCCGTGGAGATACTGGATCGATCGGAGAAAGTTCTGCGGAACCAGGTTATCTCCCTGGTTCGCGTAGCTTGGAAGCACCATTCTCTCGGCGAATCCACCTGGGAGCGAGAAGACGAGATTAGAGAGCGATACCCCTATCTTTTTGAACCCTAAGGTATATTTTATTTCTCGGCTTTTCCTTTCGTGCCTTTGTTATTCTTAAATTTCGAGGACAAAATTTTTGTAAGTTGGGTAGGTTGTAAACCCCCTGAATTTTCAAATTATTAAATCTTGGATTTTTCCCAATTTTCTGGAATTTTTTGGGAATTTTTTGTAATTAAAATCAAGGCTCTTAATTATTAAATAATTTTTAGTTGTTAATAAATAATATTAAAATATCATGAAAATAACATTTTTGGGTGTAAAATGGAAAATTGGACTTAGGATAATTTTTCTGGATTTTTCTAGGCCTCAGACCTATTTTTAAATGCCTAAAAACTATTTTAATTAATTAATTAATTAATTAACTATTTATTTTATTATTTTTATTATTATTATTTTATTTATCTCGGCCCAGCCCGCACCCTGGCCCATTGGGCCGCGGCCCAGCCCGCTAAATCCGGCCCAGACCCAAACCCTACCGGGTTGGGTCGGGTTCACCCGAACCCGACCCGCCGCCAGCCCGACCCGCCCGAACGGTCCCTCCCACGCTGCCCGACTCCAGCGCCGCCCTCCGCGCACAGCGCCGCGTCCACCGCGCCACCTCCCCCTCTTCTCCGCAGAGTCCGGCCCAGCAACCGCCCTCCTCCTCCTTTATAAACCCTCTCTTCCCCCCCTTCTTCTTCCTCCTCCGGCCACCTCTCCAAACCCTAACCCTAGCCGTGCTCCGCCCTTCACCGCCGCCGTCCCTCTCCTCGACGACCACCGCCGCCTCGCCCCGACCTCGCCGCTGCCAAGCCACCCTGCCACCGCCGTCGCCGTCGCCTCCAGCCGCGTCCCCCTCTTCTTCCCCGTCGACAGCAGCCCGACCCGCCCGGACGCTGCGACGCCCACCGCCGCAGCACCCTCGGCCTCCCCGCCGCCGTGCCGACCACCGGCCACCGCCGCAGCAAGCCGAGCCCTAACCCTAACCCTAATTCAGATTCCCGTGTCCGACACGAGTCGGACATGACTCGACCCTAATTTTTGGGTCCCCTTCAGGTGCGTGTAACTTTTTGTTCGTAGCTCCATTTTCAATTCCGCAAATTGCGTTGGGAAGCCTGTATGACCCTCTCGGTGCCCGGACAAACCGCTCGGGGCATCGCGTCCTGTGGTGATCGCACACCGCGATCCAAAAAACAGAAAAAACTAGACCCTGTTTCACCCCGAAACTGAGTACGCCCCGCCAAACGGGACGACTTGGTCGCGTGCGGTCTTCACAGATACGTGCGCGTCGTCGATACGGACGTGTGAGATTTCGCGAAAGCTGATTCGGGTGTGCGTGCACACCGGAATCAACGCGTATCCGCGGACATCGCCCCGTATCCGACTTTTCTGTAATTTGTCCTAACTTCTTGTACACTCGTCAGATCGAGACGAAACTTGCGCCATCGGACTCGTAGCGATACGCTGGTCCTGTGGGTCAAGTTTGGCTCGATTCTGAGGACGTTGAAGAAATCGCGTGTCGTGGGCTCCATAGGCCCCGCTCGACGGACGATTTTGTGTTCGGCTCATCGGAATCCAAATCTGAAAGTTCTGTTGGGTTCGTATCAGCGTTCCTGACCTGTTGACACTAAGTTTGGTGAATTTGGAGATCGTTGACCCGGACACGTTTTTCGGTGCAAAGCGGGCCCACCGGCGGATCCCGTTTTGACCCGAAACTGCCGTTTTTGCCCTTGTCTCCAAATTGGACCCAAGGACAGGTGTTTCTAGCTATTTGACATCTTCTGAGCATGATGGTAATGTCTATTTCAGCTTTTGGACTCATCTCTGGAAATTTCCCCAAGAACCAATTTTAATCAGATCCAAACAACAGGCAAGTACCTGCACTTCAAGTTAAATCTTTATATTGTGATAATTAATTCCCTGCTTTTATAGTACCCTTGATGATTACACCTAGTGTTAGAAATGCTGGATTTCATGTCTTGAATATTGGAGTTCATGTCTTGTTTTTTTTATGTCGGGTGGGAGAATACTAGAAGGCATGTAGTTTACCCTTTCCCTTGTCATGTTTAATAGCTGTTGGTACGCGACTGTACCTCAGTCGGATCTCGATTTTCCCTGTTTAATAGCCATTATGACGGCCGGATTAGCTTTATAAAGCCCTACATTCCAACTATGTATTCTAAGATAAACCCAAGTTCACACACATAGCTTCTTGTCTTGTTATAGTTCTTGTTGGCTGTTGTAGTTTTATTTTCTGTCTCATATTACTCCTGCTTTCTCATATTCCTGTTTATAGCATTAACTCTTAGTTATTGTTGTTTCTTTTATGCATATTCTCAATATGTTACACAATCAGTTTCTGTTTCTAATTATCATAAATATTTAGTTTAATCTTGTTGTGCATTGTGTACTTTGCTCCTTTCCTGACTGGATCCGTTGATTTAGGCAATGATGAGGACCTTGCCCCTACTTATTATGGTCCCTATGAGGGGACTGATGATACCTATGAGGAGCCAGAACCCACCCAGGAGACCCCTGCTGCAGAGTAGCTAGTAGTAGCTATCTTTTATTTCTGTTTCTTATCTTATTAATCGGGTTTGTCCCCGATTCCATTCTGAATTGCTGTACTAAAACATTTGAATCTGTGGTCGTATTTATTTCAGTTGCAATCTTAAATTTCTGTTCTCATTATTATCTTGCCTATGTTATTTGTGAATGAGCTAGTTAGTAAATATGGATTTGACCTAGACAGCGTACTACCGCCGACTCTGCGGCGTAGGCTGGACGTACCCACGCACTCGTGCCCGAACTTCCGGGTGCGGGTCGTGATATTCAGGTACCCGTAATTTTTTGCTCGTAGCTCCATTTTCAATTCTGTAATTTGTAACGCGTAGCCTGTATGACCCTCTCGGTGCCCGGATAAACCACTCGGGGCATCGTGTCCTGTGGTGTTCGCACACCGCGATCCAAAAACAGGAAAAACCAGACCCTGTTTCACCCCGGAACTGAGTACGCCCCTCCAAACGGGACGACTTGGTCGCGTGCGGTCTTCACAGATACGTGCGTCTCGTCGATACGGACGTGTGGGATTTCGCGGAAGCTGATTCGGGTGTGCGTACACACCAAAATTAACGCGTATCCGCGGACATCACCCCGTATCTGCATTTTCTGCAATTCATCCTAACTTCGTGCACACATGTCAGATCGAGACGAAACTTGCGCATCGGAATCGTAGCGATATGCTGGTCCTGTAGGTCAAGTTTGGTTCGATTCTGAGAACGTTGACGAAATCGCGTGTCGTGGGCCCCACAGGCCCCACTCGACGGGCGATTTCGTGATTGGCCCATCGGAATTTAAATCTGAAAGTTCTGTTGGGTTCGTATCAGCGTTCCTGACCTGTTGACACTAAGTTTGGTGAATTTAGAGACCGTTCACCCTGACACGTTTTTCGGTGCAAAGCGGGTCCACTGGTGGACCCCGTTTTGGCCCGAAATTGCCGTTTTTGCCCTTGTCTCCAAATTGGACTCAAGGACAGGCGTTCCGAGCTATTTAACACCTTCTGAGCATGACGGTACTGTTTATTTCAGCTTTCGGAGACATCTCTAGAAATTTCCGAAACCAGGACCTTAGTGGAATCCAAACATCAGGCAAGTGCACCTTGCCAAACTTGCAGTCTTTATTTTCATATTTCCTGTAATAATACTTTGCTGGATATCTTGTGTAAATTCATATAAACTTGTTTAAACTGCTTAACCTAGGAAATGCGTGACGTACCTAGTGTCCGATCATAGTCGGGTGCCAACACCGTACGCGGTGTTGGGTTCGTCATTTAGAGATGGATTTACGATCCCCTTACTTTTGTACTTGACCTATCAAGTACCCTACAACCCAGGACACTTGACACTATCATGGACAGAATCCTCCTGAGATATTCGTGGTGATTCTGTATAGGATACAGGACTTGACAGAGTTATTTTATTTATAGACAGTATGACTTGTTGCATTAGCTATAATTCCGCTGACATGGACATGAGACGTTATGGTCATGGCTTGCGTGATTACATTGGGTGGGGAGAGACACACAGGCTACAGGCTGTTCTACATATATATCTACTATTATTGTGAGGTTGTAGACTCTCCAGCAGAGCTAGACCCTTTACGTGTTATTACTGCTACCGACTCCCCGACACAGAGCTTGTAGTGGTCTCAGCTTGAGTACTAGTGTTGCTCTCATTTGCATATCACATAGATGGTTACATAGTTTACCCTGGTGTTTTATTTGTTTAATTGTACTGCATTTATTTGGCTTGTTTTATTTTGTGCCTTGCTATGTCCACTGAGGACCTGGAATAGATTATGTCCTCAGGTACAGCTGAGGAGCAGTATCCCGAGGTATACGGGATCGGAGCTGAAGCTATTGCTGGAGCAGAACTGAACCCTGAAGACGAGGTGACTGCCGAAGACTTCTCCTGAGTACCTGTTCCCGTACTCAGTATTTACTTATGTTTATCTCTTTTGTTCCTGGCCTATTGAGCCAGTATATTCAGACCTAAGTCGGATTGTTTCCCCGACTAACTTGTTGTTGCTACTTATTTTCATTTCATTATCCAGTTTATTTCTTTATCTTTATGGATGAGATTAGTGTGATTCTTTGTAGTAGACCTTCGTTACAGCTTAAGTACGCCCTGATGGCTCCATTAAATTGGGTTATCCATTGGTGCGTGCTGCTGGCCATTGCCACGTGTCCAGTCCCTCGATATTTTGGGACTGGGGCGTGACAGATGCTAACCCAACATGCGCACAAGCCCGAAACAAGGAAACCAAGTCGAAATGGCCGTTCGGTCATTTTGACGAACACGCGGTATACGGTTCGGAAAACCTCCTGAAACGTACACCAAACCAACTCAGAATCGGCCCAAAATTTACCCACAGGTTCTAAACGATGTCTAGATCCTAGAAAAATTGCTACTCCGTCAATTCTAGGCCCGTGGCGAAAACACGCACGCACTTAGAACCGGCGACGACAAAAACTCCAAAATGCCCGAAATGCCCGTTTCTCTGTGACACGACTTCACGTATCCGAAGACACGCACTAACCCTCAAGACACCCGACAATGTCTACCTAGGTCCGTCTAACCTAGGACATCACCCAAAATTGGGCCAATCTCGGATTCTACCCGAAATTGACACAAAACCTAGTGTCAAATTCTCCAAACATAACCAAACTAGTTCCAACTTCCTCCCACGGGTAGGCTTAGGGTCTAGAAAGGTTCTAAATCACTAATTACACTACATTAGAGCAATTAGCAAGAGAAAAGTTAGGATTTACCTCTTGGGAGTTGGAATTCCAAGGCCAAAGTCTCCAACCCACTTGAAATCACCTCCCTCAAGCTCCAAACCTCCAAATCTAGCCTCCACACTAAGTCTAGGCTCTAAACATCTAGGTTAGGGAAAAAATGTAGGGTTAGGGTTAACATTCATGGAGAATAGAAGAAGAAGGAGGAGAAAAGGAGTACTTACTTGAACTTGGGAAGAAGAAAGGAAGAAGAAAGAAGAAGTGGAGAAGAAGAAGAAGTGAAGAAGTAAAAAATATGAGGCTTTATGGTTTGGTCGGGTGTGGGTCTGGAAATGCCGGACACACATAATAAAGGGGTTTTATAAGTCCAAAATACCAAAAATGCCCTCTCCGAACTTGGGTTTTGGGTTTCGGGTTCCAAAAGCACTCAAACTAACTCCAAATCTTTCCAACTAACCCACTAAAAATATAATAAATATTCTAAACCTAAAAATAGGTCTCACAAGGGTGTGGGTTGGGTCGGACAAGGGTCCACTAGGGTCTGACATGGGTCCAGGCTAGCCAAAATCCTAAAACAATCAAATAAAAATAATACAATCACTAATTAAATATAATTATAATTAATTATATACAATACACAATTTACCAAATAAAAAAAATAATCTTATTTTCTAGAATTGGGTAGTGACACCACCTGTTTAGAGGATTGCCCCAGCTATGACGGACAACCTTCCACCTCTATCGACACCGATTCCCGGAGGTGTGCCCACTGATGGGGCATAGATGTTCGCGCTTATCCAGGGCATGCTAGAGGCCCAGAGAGTGACAGCTGAAGCTCAGCGTGTTCAAGCTGAAGCTCAGAGAATGCAAGCAGAGGCGCACCAGGCACAAACAGAGCTGATAAGAGAGAGCATGGAGAATGCTCATCAGGTGACTCTCCAGGCTGTGGAGAGAGTAGCACAACAACAGCAGTTTCCTGGCCAACAACAACAGCAGAGATCAGGCACTATAGTAGATTTTAAGAGGATGATGCCTCAAGACTTCAAAGGCATAGAAGGAATACTCTACGCTGACGATTGGTTAGAGGACATAGAGAGGAACCTGCGCTTAGCACAGATTCCGAAGATTCTTCAGATCGAGGTCGCTGGCAGTTAGATGTTTGATATCGCGCTGACGTGGTATCGTACCGAGCCGGGACTTACTGGCGGAGGACTTACTTGGGAGGACTTCAAGGAGCTCTTCAAGGAAAAATTCTTTTTTGACGTAGCTTTGGGAGCATTGGAAAGTCAGTTCCATGACTTAGTCCAAGGAAGCATGTCAGTCGACGAATACGCTGCAGAGTTTTGCCGATTGAGTCGATTCGCGCCATCGATGATTCGAGATCCAGGAGACAGCACAAAAATTTAGGAAGGGATTAGATAGAAAGATCAAGTCTTGTACTTCAGGACGACGCACTGCTACATTTGAGGGTATTCTGATGGATGCCCAGATTGCTGAAGATAACTTGGACCTCAGGACCAAGAGAGGATGCGACACTTCTGGAGCGACATGTGGTAACACAGGACGACCAAGCGCCCACATTTCAACAACAACAACAGAGGTCATATCAGCAGCAGCATCAGCAACACCAGGCACCAGTTCGTGTTCAGCAGGATCAGCAGCAGCCTCCGAGAGAGACACAGCAGACTTATCATTACTGTAAGAAGCCAGGTCATCTTTGGGAGAACTATAGAGCGAGGCTAGGACTTTGTTTGCACTGTGGCACTGCGGGACATCGAGTGAGGGATTGTCTTTAAGCCCCTTACCTTTCCAGCCAGCGAGCAGCTCCAAATCATAGAGATCCAGTTAGGCCACCTGTGGAACCGCAGATTGCTCAGCACCCGCGAAGGGAGCCACCCCAGCAGGGTGGGGCATTTGCGATGACGGTCGAGGAGACCGATACTACAGGTGATGTGTTAGCAAATTTTGTTCTTTTCTTTCCTTCTATCCCTTCTATTTGATTGATTGATTGATTCCTTAGTACCGTAGCTTGTATTCATGATTTTCTTGTTAGAATGTAGTTAGTAGTACACCCTGACAGAGACTGCCATACCATGACGGGAGACACCATAACCACATATGTTTTCCTTAGATTGCATATCGAATGATTGTAGGTAGAATTTTCTTAGACCTTGATAGTTGGGGGATTGACCATAGTGAAGATTAATGAAGAGGTTATGACTTAACAGAGAGAGACAAGGTGTCTAAAATTTCGAGCACGAAATTCTTTTAAGGAGGGTAGACTTGTCACCACCACATTCTGAAATAGGGGTATTTTTGTCTTTTTATATAGTATAAGTATTGTGTATATTTATTTGTAATAATTGTATGACATTCATTTATATTTAATAGCCGTAATTTTATTTAATTGTTGTGCCTTACCGTTGCTTCGATATTTGGAGCGCTACCCTTACCATTGCCTTCCTACAAATTTTATAATCTTGTCCTAGACGTGCCTGCCTTTCATTTTGACCCATGTGTAACTTATAATTATGTTCTCTTGTGCTTCATTTTAGACTCACAACATTCGTCGCAACTGATTGTATTTAATTCTATATAAATCTAATTTTGTATCCTTGTGCATTCCAATCGAAATTGGAGACACAATCTCGACCCATTTCGTTCAACCCAAATTAGAGTAATATTCTATTCTGAGTCTACTTCATTCATGACACTTGTGTCCCACCTAATTTTAATCCCTTGTACTTTTAATTAATTTTAGAACACCTATTGCATTTATTTTTAATTAATTAAACCATAAACCCAACTTTATGCATTTTTCCAATTGTTGGGCACATTTGTGCAAAAGTGCATTGAGGTGTCCACCCCATTGGCACAACACGTTTAGAAACCTATTTCTCTTTCATGTATATTTTTCTATGATTTTTGGGAGTGTATAATTTAATACCAACCTTATTAAGACCATGGTCCTCCAAACCTTGAACCAATGCATCAGAGCCTTTCATTTTGAACCCATTTGAATTATGGCCCTTGAAATTATACATGAGAAGCCCAATTCCAAAAGGGGTTGACCAGTCAAACCAATTTTTGGTCAACCCAACACCTTTATAGGTGCATATATAAATACTCTTTTCTTTGCTTTTTTCCTTTTCTATTTTTCCCTAAAACCTAAAACAACTCCCAGTCGATCTTCTTAATCCCCTTCCCTGTTCCCATCAACCCCCCTTCGCCTCTACACGTCGCTGCACCCTGAGTCGAGCATCCCCGCTGTCGCGATACTTCCCCGTTGATCCCTTCACTCCTCCACGACGTTCCGACCGTCGGACTTCGACCCTCATCCCGCTGAAACCGAATCCCGCTGCTCACCAACTCGCTGCCCTCGACCGTGCGACTGGAGAGTCGAGCACCCCCTCGCTGAACCCGCTGGACAAGCAGCCGCTGCACTCGACCAGTCCCACTCCGCCATTGACAGTTCCCATCACCACCATCGACCACCACGCCTCCGGTGATCTCCTCCTCCCTGCTTTCCTTCACCTTAAACATCATCAACACCACCACCTTAATAACTATCGTCGTTGTCAACACCATCGCCATTGTCGTCATCAACGTCGTTGACATCGTCATCATCAACACCATCGTCATCGTCGTCGTGCCCGTGTGCAGGTTCGTTCCTGCCCTCCTTTATGGTGTAGTATGTATATCTATTAGTATGTGTATAGTATATAAATGGGTATGTATGTATATGTATACATATATATATAGTATAAATTCAATTAGTGTATTAGTATTAGTATATATTAATATTAATAATTGTATATATATATATATATATATATATATATATATATATATATATATATATATATATATAGTATATGTATTTATTTAGTATATGTTTAGTATGTATATAATTGATATATATATATATATTGTAGGTATATTGTAAGTACTAATGTATATGATAGTTAAGATAATATGTATGTATATTATGTGTACTAGGTGACCCTAATGTAATTACGGATACCCCGTAGCTATCTTGACCTGTGACCATATAGTATGATAGCAGACTGCCATATGTACACCGACGTACTAGAAAGATCGTACCATTGACTGTCTATTTTGTACAGCAATAGCAGACGCGACACCCGCGCAATTAGACGCACACTTGACCCTAGTTGACCAGTGTCATACATAGCGTAGCCCCTAAGTTCAGTGTAATTATGGTTATGTATATGCTAGTGTTTTGGCTGATGTTGTCTTATATTATATTTTATATATTTAGGACTATTGGATTGTTCTACGAGACTTCAGGAGCAGGATATTGGTATTGCCAGCTAAGGATCCCAGGCGAGTACATTCTCTGATAATTTCTATTATTTGATAATTCTTATAATTCTAGTATTTAGAAATGTTCCATCTGATTCTTGACACAGTGCTACACGGACTAGTATATAGATTGGATCTTTAGTCATGAGATGTTACATCGGTTATCGTATTAATATTGTACACGCCATTAATATTAGACATCGTATATGATATATTGGACATTGATCGTGTATCGTGACGTGTCATGGTTGGATCCACAGTACTAGTTGGGGGTGAAAAAATTGCTAATGAGAGATGTGATCAAAATACCTATCGTACAAGTGTAGACATTGAACGGTGTTAATCATACACCTCTCGTATGATTAGCCAGGCCATGTAGCCATCGAACAAGTTCCTAAGCCAATCACATTTCGAAACTACGATTTCAAACACTTAGAATAGTTACCGTTCTCTATTTTAGTTCATATACTACATCACTCGTTTATGATATTGTACCTCTTTCTTTTTATTTCATATATGCACTGACTGTACCATATTGCCTATATTGCCTATCTCTTTAGTTTGCCATTGCATGTATTCATTGTCTTCTCTCAGTATATAGCATCATCTATTTATTGTTTTATAGTCCTTATCAATTAATTGGAACTGTTATTAGAGATGTACTTTGCTCCATCCTGACTGAAAATATTTTTCCAGACTGCGCCTTAGAGGATCGGTGTCCGACATTTTATGGACCATAGGGAGAGTAGCTGCAGCCTTGGATTTAGTAGCAGGAGTGATTCCCGGGAGGTCTAGCCGGGATCACTAGTTATTTAGTTAGTTTTTTTTAGCAGTTTTTGGTACCGAATTTGTCTCCGGCATATTTAGTTGAGACTTGGATATTATTGTTGAGTTAGATTATTTCTATTTTAGACTTGTGTTGCATTTTGAATTACTTATTTCCTTCGATATCTTATAGTTCTTTAGCTATGTGATTGAATATTGTTCATATTATATTATGATATCTTTGACTCCTTATGGAGTTGTATACTCATGTGAGAATGATTAGATAGTATTGTGACCTAGACAGCATTCTACCGTCGATGCTGCGGCGTAGGCTGGACGTACCCACGTTCTCGTGACCCAAAATCCGGGTGCGGGTCGTGACAGCACGACATCACGTCCCGATAAAAAATGATTGTCCTGCGGGGGCGCTGTAACGTGGTGATTTGCGTTTAGCAGGGATGATCAAACTTGTAGGAGATTGGGACGTGACAGTTGTCTGTTTAAAAGAACCATCATTTTGCAGCAGTTGTTAGACTTAAGAATGTTAATTGAACTCATATATGAAGGTATAAAATAAGAAAAATGGCATTAAATTTTGTATGATGACCACATTCCGGCTTAGTTGTTGGACAATTAGTAGGTGTAAAATAAGGAAAATGGCATCATGTTCTTTTCATGATTAAATAAGACGCATCATACTTTTGAAATTCAAAAGTAACTTGTTTCCACTTGCAATTCTCATTTAGTGTAACTTGGCCACCTCTATTTTGTTTTACTTTGTGGCCACTTTTTGGTGTATGTAACTTACACATTATGGTAAAATAAGAAGGAAGAATTAGAGTGTAAGCAAACCACTCCTTTGAGGGAAAACTAAGATTAAAGGAGTCATGTTATCGGAACAAGTTTAAAGGAGAATATAAGATGCCAAATGTCAACCACTAAGCAAAGTATCTGTATATGCCTCCAAAGAGAACTTGATTTACCAAATTTTTAGAAGAAGGTATAATGGTTCGTAATATCTACTCAAAATATTTTTATTTTTGAAATTGAAGAAGGAACATCTAATAAAAAGTTCACTCTGATCCTAAATCTCTCTTCTTTTCTTTATGCAGGTAGATTCTCCTGATATTGAACCATCAAACATCTAATAAAACATCTTGGACCAAGGATAATTAATAATTTAATTTCTCATAGAAGGATTCCAAGTACTTTTGATTGGTATGACTAATAATATAAAATTTTGTTTTAGAATTTTTTTTAAACTGGATATGAGTTAGCTCATATAAGTGTTAAACACTGATTTAGGAAACACTGGCAATTGTGACTATAGGTGTATTTAAGGAGACGTAACTAGATAGAAGAGGATGATATAACCTGGAGTATTTAACTTTATATGTTGTTGGTGCATTAAGTGTTTAGAAATGGCTAGAGTAGCAGTTAGTGTGTTATATGGGAATAAATAACAGGTCTGAGCAATACTTTGATGTTTCAATTGTGCACATATGTGGATATTATATGTGTGCGTATTAGAAAGCTGAATCATAGGCGTTTTGTAGGTTGCACTAGCAGAAAAAATTTGTGTGTATATTAGTGTGAGAGTGAGTGTTGTGTTTCAGTGTGTTAGACTAGAGTGTAAATTAGTGTGTTTGCTCTGCAAGTTTTAGTGCACAATAGTGCACTAGGTGTGTGTTCTGCAATTAGGTATGCAATGAACTACATATTCAGTTCTTAGTATCTTTGTGGTGCATTTCCAGTGAGTAATATGTGCATAGAGTTAAGTCTAATATGTCAAGTGGTGAGTCTATGCACAAGTATGCATATATGTTAGTGATTGTCAAGAGTAGAGTGTAGTGTATGTGCAGGAAATAGAATATAAGTAAGTGTTGGTGTTTAGAGTGTTGTGGGTGAGTGTGATAAAGAGTGTCTCAAGAAGCATCAGTGTATCCAAAATGTAAGGGTTATTCGAGTGCTGGTGTATTAGTACAAACCTGTGTGTATTAAAGTGAGCTTTGTGCCCAATGTGTGTAGATGCAGTAACACGTGTGTACAATAGTTTACATGTGTCTGTGTGTGCACTACAGTCCAGCAGCCAATATGCACAAAGAAGAATCACTGTGTAGTGGTCTTGAGTATCAATATGCACTGTTAGTATCAAGTTCAATATGTATGTGTGACCGCAAAGTGTACGTGTAGTGAGTGTATATGTGAATGTATGTACCCAATTTTCTGAGTGTGGTATCAGTGCAGGGACTGCATGTGTATCAGATTGGTGCACGTGAGTGTCAAATTTCAGCAGCAGCAGTGCCAGCCAGTGTGTCTTTGAGTGACAGTGAAGCCAATTTATGTGTACATCCGACTAAGAAAACTGCAAAACTTGAGTGTTCAGTGAGAGTTATGTGAGAGCAAATGTGTAAGAGCTAGGGCGAGCCTTATTTTTTTTCATTTGATTTGTTAAATATCCCGATACTAAAACATTCTCCATAAAGATCATTTATGAGTTCTTTTATATGTTGATATATTCAATTATGAGTTTTTCAAGAATAGGTTTTGCATCAAGCCGATATTCTTTGATACAATTGACATATGCTAAAAGAAAATTTAAACTTCTTGTTCTCAACAGTTGATACCAGTTTATACAAACACAATGTCACTACCATATTTTTTAGAAAAAGATATTTTAGTCATTTGGAAATTAATTAAATATTATGCATGTTAAATTTTTATTTATTGTATTATTTATTTATTGTTACCATGTTAGATTTATTTTTGGACTTGTGTTAGTAGACCTAACTAGTTTAGTTTAGACTCATGGACCAATATGTATTAATTGTTAGAATTGAGCCCAACTAGTAAGCTCATTGATTAGGGGGATAATTAAATTAATTAATCCATTAGACTAGAAGCTTCCCTCCTTAATTAATTTTTTCATGAGAGGCCCCAAGGGGTATATTAGACTTTACATAGTAGCTTGAGGGAGGGGGCAAGTGAGGCCTATATAAAGAGGATGAAAAGTTTCCCTCTCTTCATTTTTTATTCCAAATCAAGATCTAAAAAATTCCCTCAACCAAATCTCTACAAAATTTTCACCCAATTATTTCCCAAATCACCATTGGAGGCTATTAGAGCATGGATCTACAAGAAGGAAGCATAGATCTACAAGGAAGAAGCATAGATCTATAAAGAGAAGCAAGGATCTACAAGTTGAAGGCCAATTTTACCAATTTTGGAGGTTTTATTGGGAATCCATCTCCCAATAGGTACAATTTAGTTTTTTCCTTAATTTAGGTTCTAAATCTGAGAATTAACCATAAAAATTCAACCCATATTCATAGGCTACCCATAGGATTTGGTTTTATGTTCATAGGAGGCCTATTGAGAAAGTTATGGTGCTTTTTGTGTGTCACGACCCGCACCCGGTATAGGGGCACGAGAGCGTGGGTACGTCCAGCCTACGCCGCAGCATCGGCGGTAGAACGCTGTCTAGGTCTTGATGCTATCTAAACAAACTCACATGAGCATCCGACTCCATGAGGAGACACGGATACCATAATATAATATGAACAACATACTCAATCACAACTCACAGCATGATAAGATCTCGAAGAAACAAGTAAGATACAACACAAGTCTAAAATAGAAATAGTCTAACTCAACAATATAATCCAAGTCTCAAATAAGATTGCCGGAGACAAATCCGGTACCAAAATAGACAGCCAAGAAACTAACTAGATCACTAGTGATTTCGGCTAAACCTCCCGGAATCACAACTGAACTACCAAGTCCAAGTCTCAGCTACTCACCCTGTGGTCCATAAGTGTCGGACACCAGTCCTCTAGGCATAGTCTAGAAAATATTTTCCAATCAGGAAGGAGCACAGTACATCTCAAATAATATTTCCATTTAATTGATAAGGGCTATAAAATAATAAACAGATAATGCTATATACTGAGAGAAGACAGTGAATAAATGCAATGGCAAAATAAAAAGACAGGCAATATAAAGAGACAGGCAATAAAGACAATATGAAACAGTCAATGCACATATAAAACGAAGAGAATGAGGTACAATATCATATACAGGTGATGTAGTATATGATCTAAAATACAGAACTGTAATTATTCTAAGTGTTTGAAATATCAGTCTATCACGTGATCAGCTTGGGACAGGATCAGGCTGGCTATATATGATTAGCTATGATTCATGTAAGGTCAGGCTAACCATTTGGTTAGCTATGATGCATGTAGAGGTCAGGCTAATCATATATAACAGCTATGAGGCATGTAATGGTCAGGTCGCACCCGACGTGAGATGTGGGGTGAGCTATGATGCATATAGAGTTGGGTATGATCACATAATCTACTAATATTTTCCCCGCCCCCAACTAGTACAGTGGATCCAATCACGACACGTCACGATACATGAGCAATATCCAATATATCATCGATTTAACATCTCATGATTGCAGGTCCAATCTATATACTAGTCCGTATAGCACAGTGTCCAGAATCAGATGTAACATTTCTAGATACTGGAATTATAGATATTATCAAATAATTGGAAATTATCAGAGAATGTACTCGCCTTGGGTCCTTAGCTGGTAAAACCAATGTCCTGTTCCAGAGTATCGTCTGGATGATCCAACAGTCCTATAGATATATCATAAAATAATACAACACTGCATCAGATGCTACACTAATACACAATCAAAAATACATCGAACTCAGGGGCTATGCCAGGTATGGCACTAGTCAACTAGGGTCAAGTGTGTCAAGTTGCACGGGCATCGCGTCTGTAATTGTTGTGCAATCAGACAGTCGGTGATACGGGTCTTGCTAGTACGTTGATGTACATATGGCAGTCTGCTAACAGTTCACAGGGTCACATGGTCATGTGTAGTTACGGGATATCCGTATTTACACTCGGGTTACCTAGTAGAGGTATATATTTAAATATGCATAGTACTCTCATAATATATTACCAATTAAATACATACATAATATATATATATACTTAATCAATTTTACACTATTACATATATGTACACATATACATACTAATCAAATTATACTATGTACATATATACATATATTAAAATGGGTACTAGGGATGCACGTACAATACGTACACATATGTATATATATATATATCAGTTCAAAAAATACATATATATATATATATATATATACCAATAAAAATTACATATACTATATACTTGTATACAAGTACATATATATATACCAATACAAATATATATATGATACATATATATACATACCAAAGTACATACTAACATATAGTATGAATACGTATATACTAATATATATATGATACATATATATACATACCAAAGTACATACTAACTGATGATGGTCGTGGAGGCTCTAATGGGGAAGAGATGGCCGAAGGGAACTGCAGTAGCTCACCGGAGCAGCACTCGGTTGGGTAGATGCTGGGTTGAAGCAGCCGGGATAGGGGGTTGTAGTGAGGTACAGGAGTTGCTCATGGCCGGGGGAGATGTCGTGTGGGTGGAGTATGGTGGCCGGAGTAGAGGCAGCGGGGAAAATGATGCATGTAAAATTTGTAGTGAGGTGCGGGAGTTGCTCGATTGGTCAAATAATGCATGTAAAGTTTGATACCTATATCTCTTTAGGTTCCACAGTTCTACTACAAGTACACTCACTGCTAGTTCTTGTTCCTACTACAACTGTTCATACTAGTTGTTCTTATCACTCAAGTGCACACCAAGTGCAACACACCATACTAAGTACTGTTCTCTCTAATACAACTCTAGATGGACACCCAAGTTTGTTTGCAGTGCCATCTCAATCATGCCCAAGTCAACAGATCCTTATGTATGCACTTCATCCACTCATATACTAATATATATATCTTACCCACCATAAAATTTAACCCTCCAAATAAAATCATCAAATTTTACTTCTCGAATGATTTAAAGTAAGAGGCATATACTTCCTCAAAAGTCAAACACTCAATATCGAAATAAAACTTTAATCACTTCTAAAATCTTTATAGCCTTGACTATGTTTATTGAATCAAATTTGAATCCTCAAAATTCAATAACATAGAATCTCAACTCCTCAAAATTCAAAAAATTGAAATTCATTTCCACTCTTCAATTTCAACCCACAAATATACATATAAATGCTCGCGGTCTCTAATACTCAAGGTGCACTCAAATACACCCATTTTCTATAACTCTCAACTGTGTACAAAAATTTGTACTACCCGAATTACTTGCACTATTACTTCCAAATGATCAAAGTTATCATCACACGTATTTTCTCCAATGAGTTTCTATCTATATTAACTGATATACTAATTTAATATTATCATACAAGGCACTTACTATTAGCACCTCGCTCACTAATCCTCGATATAGAATCATTAGTACCCTTGGTATGATGACACTAGCTTCATTATTTGATCATTTCATCACTTATTAGAACTCACAGTTACTTGTACCTTCTATAACACCCATGTTTCACTTTACTCTCATGGGCAAGTATATGGTTCCTCATCTCGATTGATGCATATGTATTTCCCTTTAATCTTTTATAGCCTGTTAAACTAATATGTGATACGCTTCACAACTCTCATTACCAATCCTGATATTTCTCTACTCATGACATCTCATTTAAAACCCTTTAGGCATATATATTTCTTTATTTTTCAACACACCCGGTATCAATCATCAAATTGAACATCATGCTCCACAATTCCTTGATACTTAATATAGATCATCCAACTACATAAATTTATGACTAGCCAGGACGGGCATGATGGGTCTGATACTAACTCTTGGAACTATCACTAATACTCTATACTCTCCTTCTACTAATAGTACTATAATGATACCTATCCTAGAGCTATTGCTACATGGTACTATGCTATGGGTTAACTCTAGATTGATGCCTACTGCTCACATGTCCAACCAAGAAATACTTACAAGCTCATAAGTCACACTCAGTCAACACTAATACAAGATACAGACAAAATTACAAGTCACTAATTATCATACTAACAAGGAATCCTCAAAGAAAAGAAGCCCAAAAAGGAACTGGATTAAGGACTGAAGGTATTTCTACTGCTAGCAACAAAAAGAAGCGATGGAATAAAGTTCTGTAATAACAGAAATAGATAAGTGTTGAGATGATAATTTAAGAACCAATTTAAGATACAACCTGATAATCATACACGTCTGTCCGAAATCATGACACTCAGAATCCTCGCCACGCCAGTAAGCATAGGTGCGATAACGACAGGTTCCGTAACTAAGGTATGCAACTCTATAATCATGTCATCTAGAATCCTCGCCACGCCAACCGGTATGGCTTCGAGAGATTCTAAGTTTCATAACTACAGTATGTACATCCAAGTCAGGTTCTTACGTTCTCGTCACGACAACTAGTATGGCTACGATAAACTCTAGGTTCCATAACCAAAGTAGACGTTTTACCTTTCTCACTGTTCTCATCAATATATGTCATCATATGATATCGTAAAGTTTAGTCCGTAAAATTCATCTCGATAAGAAATCAACTCAACAACGATACCAAGAATTTAAATTTAACAACTGGTCAACAAGAATCAAACTCAATATCAACGAGTGAGGACGGACGAAAATAAAGGCGAAGGATTTAAATTGGAAATTGTAATAAGATTCTCAAGGGGTCATCCCAAGAATCTCTCAAAAATTTTGTGATTGAGTATCCTCTCCCATCCTAGTATCCTATGTTCTATATTCTATAGTAGGCACGCAGTAGTACAACTAATATGTCGCACTACCATGACATCGTACAACTTACGAAGTCTGACCTGCATGGGCCACCATTAAAAACGTGTTACGACCCGCACCCGGTATAGGGACACGAGAGCGTGGGTACGTCCAGCCTACGTCGCAGCATCGGCGGTAGAATGTGTCTAGGTCTTGATGCTATCTAAACAAACTCACACGAGCATCCGACTCCATGAGGAGACACGGATACCACAATATAATATGAACAACATACTCAATCACAACTCACAGCACGATAAGATCTCGAAGAAACAAGTAAGATGCAACACAAGTCTAAAATAAAAATAGTCTAACTCAACAATAAAATCCAAGTCTCAAATAAGATTGCCGGAGACAAATTCGGTACCAAAATAGACAGCGAAGAAACTAACTAGATAACTAGTAATTCCGGCTAAACCTCCCGGAATCACAACTGAACTACCAAGTCCAAGTCTCATCTACTCACCCTATGGTCCATAAGTGTCAGACACCAGTCCTCTAGGCATAGTCTGGAAAATATTTTCCAGTCAGGAGGAGCAAAGTACATCTCAAATAATATTTCCATTTAATTGATAAGGGCTATAAAACAATAAACAGATAATGCTATATACTGAGAGAAAACAGTGAATAAATGCAATAGCAAAATAAAGAGACAGGCAATATAAAGAGACAGGCAATATAGACAATATAAAACAGTCAATGCACATATGAAACGAAGAGAATAAGGTACAATATCTTATACAGGTGATGTAGTATATGATCTAAAATAGAGAACTGTAACTATTCTAAGTGTTTGAAATATCAGTCTATCATGTGATCGGCTTGGGACAGGATCAGGCTGGCTACATATGATTAGCTATGATTCATGTAAGGTCAGGCTAACCATTTGGTTAGCTATGATGCATGTAGAGGTCAGGCTAATCATATATAACAGCTATGAGGCATGTAATAGTCAGGCCGCATCCGACGTGAGATATGGGGTGAGCAATGATGCATGTAGAGTTGGGTATGATCACATAATCTACTAATATTTTCCCCGCCCCCAACTAGTACAGTGGATCGAATCACGATACGTCACGATACACGAGCAATATCCAATATATCATCGATGTAATATCTCATGATTGTAGGTCCAATCTATATACTAGTCCGTGTAGCACAGTGTCAAGAATCAAATATAACATTTCTAGATACTAAATTTATAGATATTATCAAATAATTAGAAATTATCAGAGAATGTACTCGCCTTGGGTCCTTAGCTGGTAAAACCAATGTCCTGTTCCAGAGTATCGTCTGGATGATCCAACAGTCCTATAGATATATCATAAAATAATACAATACTGTATCAGATGCTACACTAACACACAATCAAAAATATAACGAACTCAGGGGCTATGCCAGGTATGGCACTAGTCAACTAGGGTCAAGTGCGTCAAGTTGCACGGGCGTTGCGTCTGTAATTGCTCTGCAATCAAACAGTCGGTGATACGGGTCTTGCCAGTACGTTGATGTACATATGGCAGTCTGCTAACAGTTCACAGGGTCACAAGGCCATATGTAGTTACGGGATATCCGTATTTACACTCGGGTTACCTAGTAGAGGTATATATTTAAATATGCATAGTACTCTCATAATATATTACCAATTAAATACATACAAAATATATATATACACTTAATAAATTTTACACTATTACATATATGTACACATATACATACTAATCAAATTATACTATGTACATATATACATATATTAAAATGGGTACTAGGGATGCACGTACAATACGTACACATATGTATATATATATCAGTTCGAGAAATACATATATATATATATTTATATATATATATATATATATATATATAGATATACCAATAAAAATTACATATACTATATACTTGTATACAAGTACATATATATACCAATACAAATATATATATAATACATATATATACATACCAAAGTACATACTAACATATAGTATGAATACGTATATACCAATATATATATGTTGAATACATATATACTAATAGGGAATACACTATATGTTAATACATACATATATATGAATGTATAAATACTAATACATTAATTTAATTTATACTAGTATATATTTTATTAAATATATATTATATGAAAATAAACCAATATACATACATAATATATATATGAATACATATACTATTACGTATATATATACGTATACTCACACACGTACACGTGTGCGTGTACGGGGGGGGAAAGGATCGAACCTGCGCACGACGACGGCGAAGACGTCGACGACGATGACAAAGACGAGGATGACGAGGTGGCTGGTCCTGGCTCGACGGGTGGTGATGGTGGTGGAGCTGCTGATGTTGGTGGTGGAGCTGCTGATGTTGGTGGTGTAGGGGCTGCTGATGATGGTCGTGGAGCTGCTGATGATGGTCGTAGAGGCTCTAATGGGGAAGAGATGGCCGGAGGGAGCTGCAGTAGCTCTCCGAAGCAGCACTTGGTTGGGTGGACGCTGGGTTGAAGCAGCCGAGGTAGGGGGTTGTAGTGAGGTGCAGGAGTTGCTCGTGGCCGGGAGAGATATTGTGTGGGTGGAGTATGGTGGCCGGAGTAGAGGCAATGGGAGGAGGGAGCTATAGAAAGTGGTCGGAGTCGCTGTGGACACTCGGGGAAGGAAGTGTGGCGGTACGGGGGATCTCGCCGGGAAGACGAAGTCGAGGGTGGTGGTGTGGGCGCTGTTACTTGTCGGCGGCGGACGGGATCGAGGCGAGGAGGAGAAGGGTGCAGGAGGAGACAGGGAAGAAGCAGTAGCAGCCAGGGTTGGGCTCGAGCGGTTTGCCGGGCCGGAGGGGATGTTGCAGTGGGAGGAGCAGTGGTGGTGCGAGGAGTCGGTTCAGGAGAGGAGGAGGAGAGGATGGTCGTCCGACGGGACGACGACGAGGTAAACGGAAGGAGGAGGCAGGCTCGGGTGGTCGGCTGTGTAATGGATGTGAAGAGCTCGGGAAGAGGGGAGGATGGCCGACGACTGGAGCAGTGGCCGGGGTCGGAGGGAACGGCCGGGTGGCTCGGGTGAGATGGAGGAAAGTTTTCTTAAACCAAAAAATGGATGAAAAGGAAGAAGAAGAAGTAGAAGGAAGAAGAAGAAGAAAAAAAGAGAAGAAGAAGAGAAAGGGATATTTTCCTACGGTTGAGTCAGGAGGGAGGAGAGAGAGAGGTGGGGGCTTGTTCCCTAGGTTTGGGGATTAGGACATGTTGGGAAGGGTGAGGTGATGTGACATTTTATAGGAGAGATGATGGGACATGTGTAGTGATGATGAGCCCCATTTTGAATATGTGGCCAGGATTCGTCATGGAGAAAATCATTTATACATGTAGAGGGTTGGGTTGACTAGTCAATATTAGGACTTCTTCATTGGTTTGAACCAATGGGGTGTTGACACCTAATACAATATTTGCAAATTAGCCCCCTTAAATTTGGGTATTTGCATAGACAAATGAAATGATAAAAAATTTGGTGGGTGATTTGGTGTTTGGTATTTTGTAGGGTAAGAGGGTGTTGTGTGTTTGGTATGGGCTTAATTAGTGGGGTATTTGGATTAAGTCGGGATTAAACGGGATCAGCCAAAATGGTATCCCCAATTTAATTAGAAATAAATGCAAGCGGTGTTCTAATATTAATTAGGAGTACATGGGGCCAAAATTAGGTTGGGACACAAATATCATTAATGAAGAAGACTTAGAACAGAATATTAACCTAATTTGGGTTGCATGAGAAATTGGTCGAGATTGCCTCCAATTTCGATTGGAACGTACAACGATACAAAGTTATAATTTATTTAGAAATTAAATAAACGTCCGCGACGAATATTGTGCGGCTAAAATGAAGCACAAGAGAGCATAATTATGAGTTACAAAAAGGTCAGAATGGAAGGCAGGCACGTCTAGGGCAAGGTTATGAAATTTGTTGGAAGGCAAAAGCTAGGGTAGCGCTCCAATTTTGAAGCAACGGTAAGGCGCAACAATTAAATAAAATTACGGTAATTAATCACAATCCAATAATTAAATTCTAATTAATACAAATTAATACATAACCCTATAATTCGGTCAGGTGTTCATCTAGTGGGCCTCTAGGTCAAGTCTATCAGCTCAAACATTAATGAACACTGTATACATATAATATATTTAAATACACATCTCATACAATTTCTTAATTTAAATACACATATCATAAAATCATTTAATATAACTACCACAATATTAATAATATATAAAAGTTAAAAATACTCCTGTTTTTAGAATGTGGTAGTGATATTGTGTCAATTTTGAAGAAATTTCGAGATTGATATTTGTTGTGTGTGTCAATCGGTCCTATAGATCAATTTGGCATGTGCTTGTATGTTTGGGGCTAGTGTCGTATCCATAATTGGGTATGTGTAGGTCGTATCCCAATAATTTGGTGATACGTATTGATTTGGGGGTTTTCCTCCGACACGAGACTTTGAGTATGTCACAGTTTGACACGGACAAGTAGATTTGTATTTGACTCTTCGTATTGTTCATAAATAATATATATGACTTGTTCGTGTCCTTCAGGGTATATTTGGATGTGTGTTGGACTCGTGTCGCATGCGTATCCTAGATCTAGTGGAATACGGGGTGATACGTTACATATGGGTGCAATTTAATTGTAGATCTAATTCTTTGTGTTCTTATTTCATGGAGAAGTATAATTATATATATATGTATATATATATATAATATTGGGTATATATATTTATGTAATATTGTGTCTTAGATCTATGTATCTATGTATATATTATATGTGTATATATTGTATGTAGCTATTCTTATATATGTATATATATTTATATGTGGTAGCATGTATAGATATGTATATGTAAATAGATAATTATTGTGGTTACATTGTCTATATATATTTATGTAATGTTGTGTCTTAGATCTATGTACCAATGCATATAAGATATGTGTATATTTATTATGTAGCTATTTTTCTATATGTAGATATATATTTATAAGTGGTAGTATATGTATATATAATATAGCAGATATATTTATATGTGGTTATATATATAGTTATATTATATATTGTTATGTATTTATATAGTGTATAATTTTATATACGTATACATATATGTGTTGTATACATATGATACTATATATATATGTATGTTAAGTCATATGTGGTTATTATGCACTTATATATATGTATATGGAGGAGTATGTATGTATTTTATATAGTCATATATATATATATATTATAGTTATATATACATATTAGTATCTCTTTAATTTTTAGATCTTATATATCATATATATATATATTAATTTATATATATATATAAGAAGGAGCTTCAGCGACAACAGCAAAGGCGACAGCCGCAGGAATTGTCACAGCAGCAGCAAACAACAGCAACAACAGCAGGAGAAACAGCGACAGCAGTAGCGACAGTTGCAGGAAACTATCGCTGAAACAACAGCAGTATCAGTAGCGTATCAGAGCTTTAGCGACAGCAGCAGGAATATGTCGCTAAAACAGTAGTGTATTAGCAGTAACAGCAGCTTTCAGTGACAGCAGAAATAGTTTTTAGCGACAGTTTGGCAGTTTTTAGATATTTATATATATATAGATATATATGTATATATATAGTAATTAATATATACGTGTATATGTTCCTAATTTTCTAATTATGCTTTAGTATACTATATGTATAATATATTTAGTTGTAGCATAAAATATTATTGGAATAGTTATCTATTGTTATGAGTATCTTTAGTTATATATATTATATATTTGTAAGTATGTATGTATGTACGTATATATGTATTAGTATTTAGTGTGTAGTTGGTAGTTAGTATTTATTCTATTTAGTACATACTAAAAGTTATATTGGATTGATATATGTATATAGTTATTGATGAATAGTTAGTATATATATATATGAAGATTTTGGCAATTACCTTGAGATACCAAGGTAAGTATCAAGAAATACCAAGGTATGAGTAGTAGGTATTGGCATAGTAATAGGATAGTTGTAAACTAATTATGGGTTGGTATTAGGTGACTAAAATAAGGTATATAGTATTGTATAAATACTAAATACATGATAGTTTATAGTTATAGTTGGATAGTTAATATATATATATACTAGAGTGAAATTACCTTCAGATACCAAGGTAAATGCCAAGGTATTAAGGATACCCAAGGTATTGGGTTGGGTATCAAAATAGAGGTTTAGTATTGCGATACCAAGTTAGTTTAAAACCAAGGTATCCATTTAGCATTTGTAATTAAGATTTTATATTTATAATATTGTTTGATATTTACATATGTGTTATATTTATCCCTTCTTTGCGTATCTTGAGCTATATCTTAGTATCCTAAGATGTAGCTTGTATGGCCTAGATTCATAGTGTTTGAGCCCAATATCTTTGAGTTAGACTGATATAATCTTGTAATTGGTAGTTGACCATAGTTTGACTATAGTTGACCATAGTTGACTTAGATTTGACCAAGTTTGACTTTTGACTTAGAATTGACTTGTTGACCTAGAAATTGACTAGTTTAACTTATTTTCTTCCTGGAACCTTGTATTGATGTTGTATTCCATATTTAGGTCTTTGAGGCACCGTATCAGACATCTGTGAGACTATTCATTGGACTTCAGGCGAGTACATTCTCTGATAGTTTCTCATTTATGATATCCTCTATGTTTATTGTATCTAGTATAGATATCCATGTTCTCTTGATACTATGGTTACACGGATTGGTATATCCGAATCTCGTCATGAGATGCTATTCCTTGGTATATGGTGTATATGGTGCAAGTATTGTTTCATTGGTTATCTTGTACATGTACATACACTAATTCTCGGGAAGAGTCGCTATCTTCTTGGAGAATCTCGTGCCATAGCATACCGTGGTTGGATCTATTATACCAGTCGAGGGTGGGAAGTACTTTAGTGTAGATATGTGATCATTACCCCTATTGTATCAAGTATTTTTATTGAATAGTGTTGATCATACATCGCACGTATGATTAGCCAGGCCATATATATTGTATCATGTTCCCAAGCAAATCATACCGCACACTTAGTCATTAGTATTCTCGTTCATTGGCATATTGTTCATTATTGTATTTATTCCAGTATTTTTTTATTATATATATCTCTCGTATCTTTTGTGCATCTTGTATATTCACATCTATTTACTGTTACATAGTTTTTTATCATTGATTAGAACTGCTGTTAGAGATATACTTCGCTCCATTCCTGACTGGAAAATATTTTTTAGAGGATCCGAGAGATTGGTGTCTGACATACTATGGACTTTGACTTATAGATGGTGCAGACTTTGACCCATTAGTTCTGGAGTGATTGACGGAAGGTTTATCGGAATCACTAGTTTTCATAGTTAGTTTCTTTAGTATTTTGGTACCGGATTTCTTTTCAGCTTATAGTTGAGATTGGATTTGTTCTATTGTTGATGTTTTATATTTTTGATGTATAGTTAGACTTCCTTCATATCTTCTCGTGCTTTAGATTGTGATTGAGTTTTGTGTGAGCTATTATTGGCAAACTTTATATTATTGTGAGATTTTAGATAGTATAGTAGACCAAGACAGCGTTCTACCACCGATTTTATGACATAGGCTGGACGTTGTTTCCGACTTGCATCCATACATCGGGTGCGGGTCGTAACACATTTTTAGTGGTGGCCCATTCAGGTCAGGCTTCGCAAGTTATGCGATATCGTGGTAGTATGACGACTTAGTTGTACTACTGCGAGCCTGCGATAGGATATAGAATATAGGATATAGGATATAAGATATTAGGATGAGAGGATACTCAATCACAAATTTCTTGAGAGATTCCTGGGACGACCCTTGAGAATCTTATTATAATTCTCATTTCAAATCTTTTTCCTTGTTCCCGTCCGCTCTCACTTGTTGTTGTTGAAATTGATTCTTGGTGATCGATTGTTAAATTTGATTCTTGGTGATCGGATGATTCAAAATTCTTGCTGTTCGTTATTTAGTTTGATTTTATGTTGAGAGAAATTTTACAAACTAAGTTACGGTATCATCTGATGACATATGTTGATGAGGACAGTGAGAAAGGTGAAACGTCTACTTTGGTTATGGAGCCTAGAGTTTATCGCATCCATATTAGCTGGCGTAGCGGAAACGTAGGGACCTGACTTCGAATGTACATATCTTAGTTATAAAATTTAGAGTTTCTTGCAGCCATACTGGTTGGCGTAGTGAGGATCGTAGATGCCATGATTATAGAGTCGCATACCCTAGTTATGGAATCTATCATTTATCGCAGCTATGCTTACTGGCGTGGCGAGGATTTTGAGTGTCATGATTTCGGACAGACGTGTATAATTATCAGATTATATCTTAAATTGGTTCTTAAAGTATCATCTCTATACTTATTCAATTCTATTATTTTAGGACTTTGTTCCATTGTTCCTTAGCTTAGCAGTAGAGATACTTTCAGTTCTTTAGTCTAGTTCCTTATAGAGCTTCATTAGGGTTCCTTGATTAGTGTAATAATTGGTGAATTGTAATTAGGTCTATGTCTTTAGTATCAGTATTGACTGTTGAGAGTGTGGCTTATGAGTTTGTAAGTGGTTCTTGGTTGGGCAGGTGAGCAATAGGCATGAATCTAGGGATAACCCATAGCATAATACTTTGTAGCAATAGTTCTATGATAGGTGTTATTATAGATAGTATAGGTACTATAGGTAAAAGGGAGAGTAGAGAGTATCAGTAGTTGTTCCAGGAGTTAGTATCAGAGTTAGCATGTCAGTTTAGGATAGTCATGAATTCATGTAGTTGGGTGATCCATGTAACAATTAAGTATCAAGGAAATTGTGTTGAAAAAAAATAGAGCATGATATTCAATTTGGTGGTTGATACTTGGGTGTGTCAAGAGTAGAGAAATATATATGCATAAAGGATATTAGTAAGCATGCCATAGTAGAATGGTACCCATAAGTATATAGGAAAGTATGAGAGAATAGTAATACATTGTGCTAAAGTAGTAAGACTTCTGTTACAGGTAAAAGTAGAGCATTAATATGAGTATATAGGAGTGTACCAGTATATGACTAGTGATGGGTATCTCACCTGATATTGAGGCTAGTGATGTGTTGGAAGCAATAGGTGGGAGAAGTGTCAAGAAATTGTGTGCATGATGTACAGTGGATGATAAATGTCAGTGTGGAAGTTCAGGAGTATCAGAAAGTGGAAGCTTGAGTGTTAATATTATGTCATGGGTTAAGAAAAATCAAGATTTGTCATGGAAGATATGTAGTGTATCACTAATTGGTCTATTCGTCTGTAAAAGGTTTGAGGGAGATACATATACATCAATAGAGATATAGAACCATATGTCTGCCTTTGAGAGTGAAATAAAATATGTGTATTATAGAAGTTAATAACTAGTGCATTGGAAGCAAGTGATCATGAGTTCTAGTGAGTGTGATGAGGTGATCTAATGATGAAGCTAGTATCCAAAATAGTAGTAGTATTGTGGTAAACTATTATAGGTATTAAAAAGCTAGTGTCCTAGAATATTAAGGGTATATATTATGTAGTTTTGAAGCTAGTGTTACTATATCAAGAGTGTTAGTATTTCTATATCAGGGATTAGCTGAGTAATGTGCTAGTAACAGTAAGTACATTGGATTAGTGTATCAGTTAATATGGATAGAAAGATATTTGGGAGTAATAGTACAAGTGATCCAAGCAGTAGAGGAGAGAGACAATATATATATAGAAGTAAGTAAGTATAGTACCTTGCTAAATTTGATTATAGAGGTCGTATGTATCAGAGAATAGTCCGAGGGGTATAAGGATACCAGTGAGATATCATGGTGTTGTAATGGCTAGAAGGTAATTGTGTATTTATTGTGATACTAATGTACAGATGAGAACCTTAGGATGATTAACAAATGTTAGAGGATGAGTTACGCTAAGTATCGGATAGAAAGAGATACCCTAGTAACAAGAGACGGAGTACCTCAAGTATTATGGAAGTTGAAGCAAGTAATTTTAGTATAATAATATAGAGGAGAGACACGAGTAACTTGGTATGAGGATGTCATCTAAAAATGCATATGAGAGCTGATGCCTTGTATAGACAGCAACAAGATTTACGTAAGGCATCATATAGGGAGTGATAATTTGGACAAGGGTGTGCTAATAAAACACATGATTAAAAAGGTATACAAGTGTTACTTGCAAGAGAATGATTGAGAAATTTTGGTGATTGAAATAGAACAAGGAGGTAGTATATTATCAGTATCTTGAATAGTATCCTAAGTAGCAAGTGCCAGTAAGCTAAGCATGTCCATGACCTAGAATTAGAGTATATCACTAGTATTTAGTAACCCTCAGTATTAAGAATGTCTTGACTAGGTTAATGATTAGTAAATGCTTAGTGTGATAGAATAGGCCACATGTGGCATAGCAGGTTATCCCGTACCAGTAGAGGGAGACACCTCAGTAGGACAGAGACTGAATTTCATGATAGTTAGAGACTATATCTAAGTATGATTTCTCTTTTAGTAGAATGATATGATTGTAGTTATAGGATATATACTATTTTAGACTGTGATTGATGGGGTTTGACCATAATTAGATTTGTATGAATAGGATATGACTGGCCTAAGAGAGAGGGGTGAGAGTTTTAATTTTGAGGACGAAATTCTTCTAAGGGGGGTAGAAAAGGGTATTTTAGTCATTTAGTAATTAATTAAATATTGTGCATGTTAAATTTTTATTTATTGTATTATTTATTTATTGTTAGCATGTTAGATTTATTTTTGTACTTGTGTTAGTGGACCTAACTAGTTTAGTTTAGACTCATGGACCAACATGTATTAATTGTTAGAATTGAGCCCAACTATAAAGCCCATTGATTAGGAGGATGATTAAATTAATTAACCCATTCGACTAGAAGCTTCCCTCCTTAATTAATTTCTTCATGAGAGGCCCTAAGGGGTATTTTAGACTTTACATAGTAGCTTGAGGGAGGGGGCAATTGAGGCCTATATAAAGAGGATGAAAACTTTCTCTCTTCATTTTTTATTCAAAATCTAGATCTAGAAAATTCTCTCAACCAAATCCCTACCAAATTTCCACCCAATTATTTCCCAAATCACTATTGGAGTCTATTAGAGCATGGATCTACAAGAAGAAAGCATAGATCTACAAGGAGGAAGCATGGATCTACAAAGAGGAGCAAGGATCTACAAGTTAAAGGCCAATTTTACCAATTTTGGAGGTTTCATTGGGAATCCATCTCCCAATAGGTACAATTCAATTTTTTTCCTTAATTTAGGTTCTAAATCTGAGAATTAACCATGAAAAATCTGTCACTACCATATTTTCTAGGAAAAGGTATTTTAGTAATTTCCTATTTAGTTAATTATTGTACTTGATAAATAATTATTTGTTGTATTATTTAATTATTGTTAGATGTTAATTAATTATTTTGGACTTGTGTTAGTGGACCTAACTAGTTTAGTTTGGACCCATGGACCAACATGAATTAATTAGTTAAACTTAGCCCATTTAGAAATCTCATTGTTAAGGAGATGGATTAAATTAATTAAATTATTAGACTAGAAGCTTCCTTCCTTAATTATTTTTTTATGAGAGGCCCCATGGGTTATATTAGACATTACATGATAACTTGAGGGAGAGGAAATAGGAGCCGGCCTATTTAAATAGAGGGAGAAATTTCTCTCTCCTCTTTTTATTCCAAATCTAGATCTAGAATTTCCCACTACAAAATTTTCTTCATTCCCATTTTATTTTCCTACCAAATTCATTCCAATTCCTTTCTAAATCACCATTAGAGACTTGAAAAGCAAGGATCTAGAAGAAGGAAGCAAGGATCTACAAAAAGGAGTAAGGATCTATAAGTTGGAGGCAATTTTATCTCAATTGGAGATTTCATTGCGAATCCATCTCCCAATAGGTATAATTCAGTTTTTCCCCTTAAAATAGCTTCTAAATCTGAGATTTAACCATAGAAAATCAACCCATATGCATAGACTACCCATAGGATTTGGTTTTGTGTTCATAGGAGGCCTATGGAGAAAGTTATGTTATTTTTTTTGTCAATTTTAGGGAAATTCCGAGATTGACATTTGTTATGTGTGTCAATTGATCCTATAGATCAATTTGGCATGTGTTTATGTTTTTGGGCTAGTGTCATGTCCATAATTGGGTACGTGTAGGTCGTATCCCAACAATTTGGTGATACGTGTTGTTTTGGGGGTTTTTCCTCCGACACGGGACTTTGTACATGTCATATTTTGATACGGACACGTAGATCTATATTTGACACTTTTTACTATTCATAAATAATATATGTGATTTGTTTGTGTCCTTCGGGGTGTATTTGGATTTTTGGTGGACTCGTGTCACATGTGTATCCTAGATCTAGTGGGATACGGTGTGATACTTTCCATGTGTTGTGTATTTATGTGTAGACCTAATTATTGTGCTCTTAATTCTTGAGTTATAATTGTGTATATATATATAGATATTATATATGTATTATAAAATATTTATTATAGTATTTATTGTATCATAGATCTATGTACTATATATGTACTAGGAGAATATATATATGTAGCTTTCTTCTACTTGCATTAATATATATGTTTCAATATATTGTATAGATATATATGTATATGTTGTTAATATATATATGTATGTTTAATTGGATAATTATATTATTTATAGTTGTTATATGATTATTTATATATATGTATAAATGTATATTTATTATATATGTGTTTTGTTGCAATATTAAATATGTACATAATAATAGGAGAGGGTATGTATAGTTATTATAAATATATATATATATATATATATATATATATTTGCAGATTTTTAGTGACAAAGAGTTGGCGACAGCAGCCGCTGTCACAAAACAGCAGCAGCTGCTGTAGCTAGAGGCGGCGCCATTAATGACAGCAGCCGCTGTCATTAATGAGAGGCAGCAACAGCGAAAAAAGAGGCGACAGCAGCAATGGTTAATCGGTGATGGTTGCAAACCGTCACCAAAGCAGTAACAGCAGTGCAGGATTCCCACAGCAGCAGTGACAGCGGTTTGAGTGACAGCCAGAATTGTTACTAAAGGCCAGCGTATCAGAATATCTGTTTTTCAGCACAGTTTTCAGCGACGGTTGGCTGTTTTTATAGTTATATGATTATATATATATATATATATATATATATATATATATATATATATATATATATATATTTATATTGATATATATATATATATATATTGCTAGTTTCTTATATCTATAATACTTAGTATATATGTATATTATATATATATAAGGGTAATTATTATACCTAGGTATTGGGTATTACCTTGAGGAGACCATGGTAAGTGGGGATACTCAAGATACGGGGTTTGGATATCAAGATTGTGATTATTATTGAGATACCAAGTTAGTTCAAAACTACGGTACCTATTTGATGTGTAAATTGTGAATCTATATTATTATAATTAAATGTTTGATATTATGATTGATGTTACCTTGGAAATTACGTATCTGGAGATACGGTATCCTAATATTTAAGATGTGGGTTTCTTGGCTTAGACTTTAGTATCTTGATCCAAGATTTTTGTGTTAGATTTGTGCAACCTAGAAATAGATAGTTGACCTTGGTTTGACCATAGTTGACCATAGTTGACTTAAAGTTGACCATAATTGACTTTTGACTTAGAATTGACTTTTTGGCCTAGAAGTTGACTAGTTTAACTTATTCTCTTTTTGGAACCTTGTATTGATGTTGTATTCCATATCTAGGTCTTCGAGGCACCGAGTCAGATATCTGTGAGACTATTCATTGGACTTCAGGCGACTATATTCTCTGATAGTTTCTCATTTATGATATCCTCTATGTTCATTGTATCTAGTGTAGATATCCATGTTCTCTTGACACTATGGTTACACGGATTGGTATATCCGGATCTCGTCATGAGATGTTATTCCTTAGTATATGGTGTATATGGTGCAAGTATTGTTTCATTGGTTATCTTGTACATGTACAGACACAGATTCTCGGGAAGACTAGCTATCTTCTTGGGGAATCTCGTGCCATAGCATATCGTGGTTGGATCTACTATACCAGTCGGGGGTGGGGAGTATTAGTATAGATATGTGATCAATATCCCTATTGTATCAAGTACTGATTACTGAATAGTGTTGATCATACACCGCACGTATGATTAGCCAGGCAGCATTGCATCTTGCCCAAGCCAATCATATGTTAAGCTAGTACTCACACACTTAGTCATTAGTATTCTTGTCCATTGGCATATTGTTCCTTATTGTATTTATTTCAGTATTTCCTTATTATATGTATCTCTCATATCTATTGTGTATCTTGTATATTCACATCTATTTACTGCTATATAGTTTTTATCATTGATTAGAACTGCTGTTAGAGATGTACTCTGCTCCTTTCCTGACTCGATATATTTTTTCAGATGACAATGAGGAGTAGTACCCTACCTATTATGGACCTCAGGTTGTTATGGGTTTAGATTCTGAGACCCTGGTTCAGGAGGGACTTATCCCAACTGAAACAGTTGACCCTGGTGTTGTAGCTTCGTAGTATTCTTTTGTACTGAATTTGTCTCCAGCTTATTTTGTTACTTCTTTTAGACTCATTGATGTATTATTTTAGACTCATGAGTTATATTGTGACTATTCTATTCTTTATCTGATTCGTGCTTTCCATCCTAGATCTGTGATTGAGTATATTATCATTATTGGTGGTTCATTATATTGTTAGATAGATTACCCAGACAGCGTTCTACCGCCGATTCTGCGGCGTAGGCTGGGCGTTGTTTTCGACTTGTATCCTTACACCGGGTGCGGGTCGTGACACATTTTTAGTGGTGGCCCATGCAGGTCAAGCTTCACAAAGTATGTGATGTCGTAGTAGCGCGACAATTTTGTTGTACTACTGCGAGCCTGCGATAGGATATAGGATATAGGCTGAGATACTCAATCACATTTAGGAAAATTCTTCGATTCAACTATTCTCCTTTGATATTGATACTTGGTCTCTAAACTTGTCCTTTCCTTGAATGTCTTACATCTTGTGCCATATTGATTCTTTCTTTCGCTTTGTCTCAGGATGCCGCCTAAGACTAGATCGCAGCAGGGGAGAGCAGCTTCTGAGAGGTCTGCGATATCCCAAGGGCCTGCACCAGTCACTTCTCCGGTGATTGGATTGTCAGCTGCTTTCGGAGGTCCACCACCTACTCAGAGGACTGTGCCAGCTGTATCTGAGGGGCTTCTACCTCCACCTCCTGTGCCAGCAGAGGCATCACAGATATTTATACTATTTCATGAGATGCTCGAGGCACAGAGGGCTCAGTCAGAGGCACATCAGAGGCAGACCGACGTTCTATGGCAGGGCATCGAGAGTGCTCATCAGCTTGCTCGTGCTGTAGTCGAGAGAGGAGTTCCGATCCAGCAGCAAGATGTTCCTTAGGGTGCTCAGCTTAGGCCAGGCAACATTCAGGACTTCAAAAAATTGGAGCCTAGGGTTTTCAAGGGGACTGAGGGCATCGTCTATGCTGATGATTGGCTCGAGGACATTGAGCGTCTTATGAGGGTGTCCCGTTTTTCTGAGGATCTGAGGGTTGAGGCGGTAGGACTTCAACTGTTCGACGTCGCTCGCACTTGGTTCAGGAATGAGCCGGTTCTGGTTGACGCAGGACAATCTTGGGAGGTATTCAAGGACCTTTTCAAGAGGAAGTTTTTTGCCCGGGCAGACAGGCTAGACTTAGGGAGACAGTTTGAGAGTCTCATTCAGGGGAGCATGTCTGTGGAGGAGTATGCTACAGAGTTCGGCAGGTTGAGCCAATTTGCAGAGTATTTGGTGAGAGAGCCGGAGGTTCGAGCTATTTATTTTCGTGAAGGTCTAAACTGGAAAGTGAAGATTCTCCTTCCGTCTTTTTATGAGACATACTCGGAGATACTTACGGAGGCACGCAAGGTTGAGTGGGAGTTGGGTTTAAAGCCCAAGAGAGACAGTGATTTTTTTCTGGGGGCCAACGGTGGTGCAGTATCTGCCAAACGTTCTCATTTCTAGTCCAGACCTTTCCAGCAGCCACAGCAGAACCAGACTCCAGCTAGAGTGCCTTTTCACCAGGCACCTCAGTAGCAGAGACAGTTACAGCAAGCTCCATGCTACTACTGTAAGAAGTCCGGCCATATCTAGAAAGTTTGCAGGAGGAGGTTAGGAGTTTGTTTATATTGTAGTACTGAAGGACATCAATCGAGGGAGTGTCCTCGTCGTGCAGTTCAGGGAGCAGCTTCAGCTCCGAGGGCACAGACGAGACCACCTGCAGCACAGCCGAGGGGACCGCTTCTGACACAGCAGCAGCATTTTGTCCAGCATTAGCAGCAGGGAGGTCCTCGGTAGGGACGAGCATTTGCTATGACCGTCGAGGAGAATAAACCCACCGGAGATGTCATCGCAGGTTCTATTCTTCTTGATTCCATTCCATCTTTAGCTTTGTTTGATAGTGGTACTTCCTATAGTTTTGTATCTGTTTCTTTTGCTCTGAAGCATGGTTTTGTAGCTGAGTCTTTGCCTAGGACTTGAAATATCATGACCGGGGGAGGCATTATCCTGGTTAATGATATTTGCAAGGATCAGAGAGTTACTTTGGGAGACCGGGAGTTGAGTGCGTGTGTACTTGTAATGCCACTTCCGAGCTACGATATTGAACTCGGGATGGATTGGTTGAGTAGGCACCGTGCTAGCATAGATTGTAGAGGAGGTAGAGTTTTGTTTGGTCCGCCAAGAGATCCAGAGTTCAAGTTTGCTAGAGGAGCTGCAGAGCAGGGAGAAGGCATTATTTGTGGAGCTATAGTGGAAGACAAGGAGTTGCCACATCCATTGATAGCAGAGTTCTTGGACATGTTTCCTGAGGAATTGCCAGGATTGCCGCCAGATCGAGATATTAAATTTTTTATAGACTTGGTGCCAGGTGCAGAACCAATTTCGCAGCATGTCTATAGACTAAACAACAACAAGCTGGCCAAGCTAAAGAAGCAGGTGGACGAATTATAGGATAAGGGGTTTATCAGATCGAGTTCTTCACCATGGGGAGCCCCGGTATTGTTTGTACCGAAGAAGGATAGATCGGTGCGCATGTACATTGATTACAGGGATTTGAATAATCTCACTATCAAGAATAAGTATCCTTTGCCACGGATTAATGATCTGTTTGATCAGTTGAGTGCTGCAAAGGTATTTTCTAAGATAGACTTGAGATCAGGCTACCATCAAGTGAAGGTAAAGCCGGAGGACATACCGAAGACTGCTTTTAGAACTCGGTATGGTCAGTACGAGTTTATGGTGATGCCATTTGGTTTGACTAATGCACCGGCGATATTTATGAACTTGATGAACAAGGTGTTCCACCAGTACCTTGACAAGTTCGTGGTGGTGTTCATCGATGACATACTCATATACTCCAGGACACCGGAGGAACATGAGGAGCATTTGAGGATTGTGTTAGATGTGCTAAGGAAGGAGAAGTTGTATGGAAAGTTGTCCAAGTGTGAGTTTTTCTTGGACAAGGTAGAATTCTTGGGGCATGTTGTGACTTGTGATGGTATTTCAGTAGATCCGAAGAAGATTTTAGCAGTAAAATCTTGGAAGACTCCGAGTTCGGTACCAGAGATCAGGAGTTTCTTGGGATTGGCAGGCTACTACAGGAAGTTTGTGCAAGCTTTTTCGAGGATTGCCTAGCCGATGACCAGACTCACAAGAAAGGATGTGGAGTTTGTTTGGACAGAGGATTACCAGGTTGCTTTTGAGGAGTTGAAGAAGAGGTTGACGTCTGCTCCTATTTTGATGTTGTCATCAGGGTCCGGAGGTTTCACTATTTATAGTGATGCATCGGGGAAGGGTTTGGGTTATGTTCTTCAACAGCATGGGAAAGTGATTGCCTATGCATCCAGGCAATTGCGTCCTCATGAAAAGAACTATCCTACCCATGATTTGGAGTTGGCAGCAGTCATATTTGCTTTAAAGTTGTAGAAATATTATTTGTACGTAGAGCGTGTGGAGATCTTCACAGACCCCAAAAGCTTGAAGTACATTTTCACACAGAAGGAGTTGAACATGAGGCAGCGTCGGTGGTTGGAACTAATGAAGGATTTTGATATCTCTTTGTAATATAATCCTGGGAAAACTAATGTAGTTGCCTATGCTTTGAGCAGGTATCCGGTAGCTATGTTCTTGACACAGGATTGATATTTGTTGGAGGACTTGGAGAGCTTGGGCATTGAGGTGATTGTTCCTGGTGGTGCTATGCAGATGTGGGGATTGCAGATACATTCAGATTTGATGGACAGGATCTAGGCAGCACAGTATGAGGATGTATCTCTAAGGAGTATGAGAGCTCAGGTGAGAGCAGGATTGGAGGATGATTTTACCATTACAGAGGATGGATCTTTAAGGCATGGAGTTAGATTGTGTATGCCTAGTGGGGAGCTGCGTGAGGAGGTGTTGCAGGAAGCGCATCGTTCTCAGTATTCTATGCATCCAGGTGCTAATAAGATGTATCGGGATATACGAGAGAGTGTGTAGTGGTATGGCATGAAGAAGGAAGTGACACAGTTTGTATCCAGATGCTTAGTATGCCAGCAGGTGAAAGCCAAGAGGCAGAGGCCAGGAGGTTTACTGCAGCCATTACCCATTCCAGAGTGGAAGTGGGAACACATTACTATGGATTTTGTGTCCGGACTTCCACGATCTCCAGGAGGAAAAGACGCGATTTGGGTCATCGTTGATAGGTTGACCAAGTCGGCCCACTTCTTGCCTTTCAAAGTGGGTTTGTCTATGATGAAGCTGGCAGAGATGCATGTAAGGCAGATCGCTAGGATACATGGAGTTTCCGTCAACATAGTCTTAGATCGGGATAGTCGTTTCACTTCTCATTTCTGGAGGAGTTTGCAGGAGAGTTTGGACACTTAGCTCAAATTCAGTACTATATATCATCCCCAGACAGATGGGCAGTCAGAGAGGTCTATTCAGACTTTCGAGGATATGTTGCGCACTTGTGTACTAGATTTCGGGGGTTCTTGGAAGGACTATCTCCATTTGGTAGAGTTTTTTTACAACAACAGTTAACAGGCTAGTATAGAGATGTCACCTTTTGAAGCTCTGTACGGTCGGAGGTATCGTACTCCTTTGTCTTGGGACGATGTTAGAGAGAGAGTTTTGCTTGGGCCAGAGATGGTTGTGGATGCAGCAGAGAAGGTTCAATTGATCAGAGACAGACTTCGAGTGGCGCAGGACAGACAGCGATATTGGGCCGATAGCCATCGGAGACCTTTGGAGTTTGAGGTATAGTTTAGATTTTTGTTTTGTGTTTGTTCTTGGTTGTTTGTTATAGATTAAGTTCTTAAGGTGGTATTTTGTTCTAGGTGGGTGGTTTGATTTTTCTGAGGATTTCTTCGACACGAAGCACGATTTGCTTCGGTGGAGGCAAAAAGCTTAGTCCGCGATTCATCAGACCTTTCACTATTCTAGAGAGGGTCGGTGCAGTGGCTTATAGACTAGACTTGCCACCTGCATTGGAGGGAGTGCACAACGTGTTTCATGTGTCGCAGTTGAGATAATACATGGCAGATCCTAGTCATATATTCGATCACTCGGAGATACAGGTGGGCCCTACTCTTAGCTATCCAGAGCAGCCAGTTGAGATTCTGGATCGGAGAGAGAGGGTGCTGAGGAACCAGACTATTCCTTTGGTGCGCGTCGTATGGAGGCATCACTCTCCGGGAGAGTCTACCTGGGAGAGAGAGGATGAAATGCGAGAGCGTTATCCATATTTGTTTGTGCCTTGAGGTATGTTATTCCTAGTTATGTTCTGTTCATTGTTATGATTCTTTCATAGTTAGTTCTGATTCTTTAGATCTGTTCTGTTATTTTCTGGGGGTAGTTTTCGTCTTTGAATTTCGAGGACGAAATTATTTTAAGAAGGGTAGACTTGTCAATACCATATTTTCTAGGAAAGGGTATTTTAGTAATTTCTATTTAGTTAATTATTGTGCTTGATAAATAATTATTTGTTGTATTATTTAATTATTGTTAGATGTTAATTAATTATTTTGGACTTGTGTTAGTGGACCTAATTAGTTTAGTTTGGACCCATGGACCAAAATGAATTAATTAGTTACACTTAACCCATTTAGAAAGCCCATTGTTAAGGAGATTGATTAAATTAATTAAATCATTATACAAGAAGCTACCTTCCTTAATTATTTCTTCATGAGAGGCCCCAAGGGTTATATTAGACATTACATGATAACTTGAGGGAGAGGAAATATGGGCCGGCCTATTTAAATAGAGGGGGAAATTTATCTCTTCTCTTTTCATTCCAAATCTAGATCTAGAATTTCCCACTATCAAATTTCCTTCATTCCTATTTTATTTCCCTACCAAATTCATTCCAATTCCTTCTCAAATTACCATTAGAGACTTGAGAAGCAAAGATCTAGAAGGAGGAAGTAAGGATCTACAAAAAAGAGCAAGGATCTATAAGTTGAAGGCAATTTTATCTCAATTGGAGGTTTCATTGGGAATCCATCTCCCAATAGGTATAATTCAGTTTTTTTCTTGAAATAGCTTCTAAATTTGAGATTTAACCATGGAAAATAAACCCATATGCATAGACTACCCATAGGATTTGGTTTTGTGTTCATAGGAGGCCTTTGGAGAAAGTTATGGTGCTTTTTGTGTCAATTTTGGGGGAATTTCGAGATTGATATTTGTTGTGTGTGTTAATTGATCCTATAGATCAATTTGGCATATGTTTATGTGTTTAGGGCTAGTGTCATGTCCATAATTGGGTACGTATAGGTCGTATCCCAATAATTTGGTGATACGTGTTATTTTGGGGGTTTTTCCTCCGACACGGGACTTTGTACATGTCATATTTTGACACGGATACATAGATCTATATTTGACACTTTTTATTATTCATAAATAATATATGTGATTTGTTTGTGTCCTTCGGGGTATAATTGGATTTGTAGTGGACTCGTGTCACATGCGTATCCTAGATCTAGTGGGATACGGTGTGATACTTTCCATGTGTTGTGTATTTATGTGTAGACCTAATTATTGTGCTCTTAATTCTTGAGTTATAATTGTGTATATATATATAGATATCATATATGTATTATAGTATATTTATTATAGTGTTTATTGTATCATAGATCTATGTACTATATATGTACTAGGAGAATATATATATGTAGCTTTCTTCTACATGCATTAATATATATGTTATAATATATTGTATGGATATATATGTATATGTTGTTAATATATATATATATGTATGTTTAATTGGATAATTAAATTATTTATAGTTGTTATATGATTATTTATATATATGTATAAATATATATTTATTATATATGTTGTATGTGTGTATTATTGCTATATTAAATATGTACATAATAATAGGAGAGGGTATGTATAGTTATTATAAATATAGACATATATATATTTATATTTATTTTGGTGATATATATATATATATATATATATATATATGTTATATATATATATATATATATTTGAAGATTTTTAGTGATAGAGAGTTGGCGACAGCAGCCGCTGTCACAAAACATCAACAACCGCTGTAGCTAAAGGTGGCGCCATTAATAACAGCAGCCGCTGTCATTAATGAGAGGCAGCAGCAGCAGCAGCAGCGGGAAAAGAGGCGGCAGCAGCAACGGTTAATCGATGACGGTTGCAAACCGTCACCAAAGCAGCAGCAGCAGTGCAGGATTCCCACAGCAGCAGTGACAGCGGTTTCAATGACAGCCAGAACTGTCACTAAAGGCCAGCGTATCAGAATATCTGTTTTTTAGCACAGTTTTAGCGACGGTTGGCAGTTTTTATAGTTATATGATTATATACTTATATATATATATATATATATATATATATATATATATATATATATAGTGCTAGTTTATTATATCTATAATACTTAGTATATATGTATATTATATATATAAGGGTAATTATTATACCAAGGTATTGGGTATTACCTTGAGGAGACCAAGGTAAGTGGGGATACTCAAGATATGGAGTTTGGGTATCAAGATTGTGATTATTATTGAGATACCAAGTTGGTTCAAAACCACGGTACCTATTTGATGTGTAAATTGTGAATCTATATTATTATAATTAATTGTTTGACATTATTATTGATGTTACCTTGGGAATTATGTATCCAGAGATACGGTATCCTAATATTTAAGATGTGGGTTTCTTGGCTTAGACTTTAGTATCTTGATCCAAGATTTTTGTGTTAGATTTGTGCAACCTAGAAATAGATAGTTGACCATAGTTGACCATAGTTGACTTAGAGTTGACCATAGTTGACTTTTGACTTAGAATTGACTTTTTGGCCTAGAAGTTGACTAGTTTAACTTATTCTCTTTTTGGACCTTGTATTGATGTTGTATTCCATATCTAGGTCTTCGAGGCACCGAGTCAGACATCTGTGAGACTATTCATTTGACTTCAGGCGAGTACATTCTCTGATAGTTTCTTATTTATGATATCCTCTATGTTCATTGTATCTTGTGTAGATATCCATATTCTCTTGACACTATGGTTACACGGATTGGTATATCCGGATCTCGTTATGAGATATTATTCCTTGGTATATGGTGTATATGGTGCAAGTATTATTTTATTGGTTATCTTGTACATGTACAGACACTGATTCTCGGGAAGACTAGGTATCTTCTTGGGGAATCTCGTGCCATAGCATATCGTGGTTGGATCTACTATACCAGTCGGGGGTGGGGAGTATTAGTATAGATATGTGATCAATATTCCTATTGTATCAAGTACTGATTACTGATTAGTGTTGATCATACACCGCACGTATGATTAGCCAGACCGTAATGCATCTTGCCCAAGCCAATCATATATTAAGCTAGTACTCACACACATAGTCATTAGTATTCTTGTTCATTGGCATATTGTTCCTTATTATATTTATTCTAGTATTTTCTTATTGTATGTATCTCTCATATCTATTGTGCATCTTGTATATTCACATCTATTTACTGCTATATAGTTTTTATCATTGATTAAAACTGCTGTTAGAGATGTACTCTGCTCCTTTCCTGACTGGAATATTTTTCCAGATGACACTGAGGAGTGGTAACCTACCTATTATGGACCTCAGGATATTGTTGGTTTAGATTCTCAGACCCTGGTTCAGGAGGGACTTATCCCAACTAGAATAGTTGACCCGGGTGTTGTATCTTCGTAGTATTCTTTTTTACTGGATTTGTCTCCAGCTTATTTTGTTACTTCTTTCAGACTCATTGATATATTATTTTAGACTCATGAGTTATATTGTGACTATTCTATTCTTTATCTCATTCGTGCTTTCCATCCTAGATCTGTGATTGAGTATATTATCATTATTGGTGGTTCATTATATTGTTAGATAGATTACCTAGACAGCGTTCTACCGCCGATTCTGTGGCGTAGGCTTGGCATTGTTTCTGACTTGTACCCTTATACCGGGTGCGGGTCATGAAAAAATCAATCCATATGCATAGGCTACCCATAGGATTTGGTTTTGTGTTCATAGGAGGCCTATTGAGAAAGTTATGGTACTTTTTGTATCAATTTTGGGGTAATTTCGAGATTGACATTTGTTGTGTGTGTCAATTGGTCCTATAGATCAATTTGGTATGTGCTTGTGTGTTTGGGGCTAGTTTCGTATCCATAATTGGGTACGTGTAGGTCGTATCCCAATAATTTGGTGATACGTGTTGATTTGGGGGTTTTCCTCTGACACGGGACTTTGAGCATGTCACATTTTGACACAGATACGTAGATTTGTATTTGACTCTTCGTATTATTCATAAATAATATATATGACTTGTTCGTGTCCTTCAGGGTACGTTTGGATGTGTGTTGGACTCGTGTCACATGTGTATCCTAGATCTAGTAGGATACGGAGTGATACGTTCCATGTGGGTGCAATTTAATTGTAGATTTAATTCTTTGTGTTCTTATTTCATGGAGAAGTATAATTATATATATGTATATATATATATATATATATATATATATATATATATATATATATATATATATATATATAATATTGTGTATATATATATTTATGTAATGTTGTATCTTAGATCTATGTATCTATGTATATATTATATGTGTATATATTGTATGTAGCTATTCTTATATATGTATATATATTTATATGTGGTAGCATGTATAGATATGTATATGTAAATAGATAATTATTGTGGTTATATTGCGTATATATATTTATGTAATGTTGTGTCTTAGATCTATGTACCTATGCATATACTATATGTGCATATTTATTATGTAGCTATTTATCTACATGTAGATATATTTTTAAAGTGGTAGTATATGTATATATAATATAGCAGATATATTGATATATGGGGTTATATATAATTATATTATATATTGTTATGTATTTATATAGTGTATGATTTTATATACGTATACAAATATGTGTTGTATACATATGATACTATATATATATGTATGTTAAGTCATATGTGGTTATTACGTACTTATATATATGTATATGGAGGAGTATGTATGTATTTTATATTGTCATATATATATATATATATATATATATATATATATATATATATATATATATATATATATATATATATATATATATATATATATTGTAGTTATATATACATATTAGTATCTATTTAATTTTTAGATCTTATATATCATATATATTATATATATATATATAAGAAGGAGCTTCAGCGACAACAGCAAAGGCGACAGCAGCAGGAATTGTCACAGCAGCAACAGCAGCAGGAGAAACAATGACAGCAGTAGCGACAGTTGCAGGAAACTATCGCTGAAATATCAGCAGTATCAGAGCTTTCGCGACGGCTTTAGCGACAGCAGCAGGAATCTGTCGCTAAAATAGCAGTGTATCAGCAGTAACAGCAGCTTTCAGTGACAGCAAGAATAGTTTTTAGTGACAGTTTGGCAGTTTTTGGATATTTATATATATATAAATATACATATATGTATATATATGGTAATTAATATATACGTATATATGTTCCTAATTTTCTAATTGTGCTTTAGTATACTATATATATAATATATTTAGTTGTAGCATATAATATTATTGGAATAGTTATCTATTGTTATGAGTATCTTTAGTTATATATATTATATATTTGTAGGTATGTATGTATGTACGTATATATGTATTAGTATTTAGTGTGTAGTTGGTAGTTAGTATTTATTCTATTTAGTACATACTAGAAGTTATATTGGATTGATATATGTATATAGTTATTGATTAATAGTTAGTATATATATATGAAGATTTTGGCAATTACCTTGAGATACCAAGGTAAGTATCAAGATATACCAAGGTATGAGTAGTAGGTATTGGTATAGTAATAGGATAGTTGTAAACTAATTATGGGTGGGTATTAGGTGACTAAAATAAGGTATATAGTATTATATAAATACTAAATACATGGTAGTTTATATTTATAGTTGGATAGTTAATATATATATACTAGAGTGACATTACCTTGAGATACCAAGGTAAATACCAAGGTATTAAGGATACCCAAGGTATTCGGTTGGGTATCAAGATAGAGGTTTAGTATTGCGATAACAAGTTGGTTCAAAACCAAGGTATCCATTTACAATTTGTAATTAAGATTTTATATATATAATATTGTTTGATATGTACATATGTGTTATATTTATCCCTTGTTTGCGTATCATGAGATACGGTATCTTAGTATCCTAAGATATAGCTTGTATGGCCTAGATTTATAGTATGTGAGCCCAATATCTTTGAGTTAGACTCATGCAATCTAGTAATAGGTAGTTGATCATAGTTTGACTATAGTTGACCATAGTTGACTTAGAGTTGACCGAGTTTGACTTTTGACTTAGAATTGACTTATTGACCTAGAAATTGACTAGTTTAACTTATTTTTTTTCCAGAATCTTGTATTATTGTTGTATTCCATATTTAGGTCTTCGAGGAACCGTATCAAACATCTGTGAGACTATTTATTGGACTTCAGGCGAGTATATTCTCTGATAGTTTCTCATTTATGATATCCTCTATGTTCATTGTATCTAGTGTAGAAATCCATGTTCTTTTGACACTAAGGTTACACGTATTGGTATATCTGAATCTCGTCATGAGATATTATTCCTTGGTATATGGTGTATATGGTGCAAGTATTCTTTCATTGGTTATCTTTTACATGTACAGACATTGATTCTCGGGAAGAGTCATTATCTTCTTGGGGAATCTCATGCTATAGCATACCATGGTTGGATCTATTATACCAGCCGAGGGTGGGAAGTACTTTAGTGTAGATATGTGATCATTACCCCTATTGTATCAAGTATTATTATTGAATAGTGTTGATCATACACCGTACGTATGATTAGCCAGGCCATATATATTGTATCATGTTCCCAAGCCGATCACATGTTAAAAATAGTACTCACACACTTAGTCATTAGTATTCTCGTTCATTGGCATATTTTTCATTATTATATTTATTCCAGTATTTCTTTATTGTATATATCTCTCGTATCTTTTGTGCATCTTGTATATTCACATCTATTTACTGTTACATAGTTTTTTATCATTGATTAGAACTGCTGTTAGAGATGTACTTTGCTCCATTCCTGACTGTAAAATATTTTTCAGAGGATCCGAGAGATTAGTGTCTGACATACTATGGACTTCGACTATAGATGGTACAGACTTGGACCTATTAGTTCTGGAGTGATTGACGAAAGGTTTATCCGGATCACTAGTTTTCATAGTTAGTTTCTTTAGCATTTTGGTACCAGATTTCTTTTCGGCTTATAGTTGAGATTGGATTTGTTCTATTGTTGATGTTTTATATTTTTGATGTATAGTTAGACTTCCTTCATATCTTCTCGTGCTTTAGATTTTGATTGAGTTTTGTGTGATGTCATGACCCGCCCCCGGAATTGGGGCACAAGTACATGGGTACGTCCAGCCTACGCTGCAGCATCGACGGTAGAACGCTGTCTAGGTCTTGATGCTATCTAAACAATCTCACACGAGCATCCGACTCCATGAGGAGACACGGATACCACAATATAATATGACAACATACTCATCACATAATTACAGCACGATAAGATCTCGAAGAAACAAGTAAGATGCAACACAAATCTAAATAGAAATAGTCTAACTCAACAATATAATCCAAGTCTCAAAGAGTATGCCGGAGACAAATATGGTACCAAATTAATCTGCTAAAAGAACTAAGTAGATAACTAGTGATTCCGGCTAGACCTTCCGGAATCACAACTTAACTACCAAGTCCAAGTCTGCAGCTACTCACCCTGTGGTCCATAAATGTCAGACACCAGTCCTCTAAGGCATAGTCTGGAAAAATATTTCCAGTCAAGAAGGAGCAGAGTACATCTCAAATAACAGTTCCATTTAATTGATAAGGGCTATAAAACAATAAACAGATGATGCTATATACTGAGAGAAGACAATGAATAAGTGCAATGGCATAATAAAGAGACAGGCAATATAAAAAGATAGGCAATATAGGTAATATGATACAGTCAATGCATATATGAAATAAAGAGAATGAGGTACAATATCATATACGGGTGATGTAGCATATGATCTAAAATAGAGAACTGTAACTATTTTAAGTGTTTGAAATATCAGTCTATTATGTGATCGGCTTGGGACAAGATAAGGCTGGTTACATATGATTAGCTATGATTCATGTAAGGTCAGGCTAACCATTTGGTTAGCTATGATGCAAGTAGTGGTCAGGCTAATCATATATAACAGCTATGAGGCATATAATGGTCAGGCCGCACCCGACGTGAAGTGTGGGGTGAGCTATGATGCATGTAGAGTTGGGTATGATCACATAATCTACTAATATTTTCTCTGCCTCCAACTAGTACAGTGGATCCAATCATGACACGTCACGATACACGAGCAATATCCAATATATCATGTACAAGGTCTAAATATTAATGTCGTGTACAATATCAATACGATAATCAATATAATATCTCATGACTGCAGATCCAATCTATATACTAGTCCGTGTAGCACAGTATTGTCACGCCCCAGTCCCAAAATGACGAGGGACTGAGCACGTGAGCAATGGCCAGCAGCACGCACCGATGGACAACCCAATTTAATGGATCTATCAGGGCATGCTTAAGCTGTAGTCTAACAGTAAGATGTTACAAGTCTCAGGTATTTCTAATCTCATCCACAGGACAATACAGATTAATTGCCAGAAATAATGCAATAGAAATAAATATGCAATAACAAATAAGGTTGTCTCGGGAAACAAATCCGAGAATTATTCTGTTACAATTAAGGAAAAATAGACAGGAATTGAAATGCTGAAATGGAAATACTGTGTAGTTGAAGCCGGTGCTCAGGAGAAATCTTCGGCCACTACTTCGTCCTCTGTTCCTTGTTCTGCTCCAAGGAGTGCTCCGGTACCGTACACCTCTGGGTAGTTCTCTTCAGCTGTACCTGGGGAGATAATCCGGATCCAGGTCCTCAGGGGACAGCAAGGTACAGAAAATACAAGCTAAAATAAATACGGTGCAGCAAATGAAATAATCATCAGGGTAAACTAAGTAACCAACTATGTGATATGCAATATGAGAGCAGCACTAGAACTCAGGCTGAAGCCACTATAAGCTCTGTGTCGGGGAGCCGGTAGCGGCAATAACTATGAATTACACTATGATATATACTATGTTTTATATATATTATCAGCCTGTAGTCTGTGTGTCTCTCCCCACCCAATGAAATCCCACGTCTCATGTCCACGATGCCTCATGTCCATGTCACGCACGATTATAACTAATGCAGCAAGTCTGATAGCTATGAATCAAATGTCTAAGAATGTAAAGTCTATGTCATAAAACATGCATCCTATACAGAATCACCTTGAATGTCTCAGGAAGACTCTATCTCATGAAATAGTGTCAAGTGTCCTGGGTTCTGGTGTACTTGATAAGACAAGTACGAGAAATTATCGGGTCTCGATATCCATGTCTATGTGATGTTACACAACCCCGCGTATGGAGTTGGTACCCGACTATGATCGGACACTAAGCACGTCACTCGTTTCCTAGGTTAAGCAGTTAAACATGTTTATATTTAATTCCACAAGAAATCTATTAAAATACTATGTCAAGAATTACTGAGATTTGGCAAGCTTTACTTGTCCATTATTGCATAATTAAGTCCAGGAAATAACTAGCAAGCTGCAGGGTTTGGCAAGGTACACTTGCCTGTGGTTCCTGTTCCAATCGCGGCTCTGACTTCAGCTGGAATTGCAGGCGGTACTCCGGTTACTGAAACAAACATCACCATCAGATCCAGAAAATATCAATCAGCTAGAAACGCCTGTCCTTGGGTCCAATTTGGAGACAAAGACAAAAACGGCAGTTTCGGGCCAAAACGGGGTCCACCGGTGGGCCCGCTTTGCACCGAAAAATGCGTCCGGGTCAACGGTCTCCAAATTCACCAAACTCAGTGTCAACAGGTCAGAAACGCTGATACGAACCCAACAAAACTTTCAGAATTGGATTCCGATGAGCCGAACACAAAATCGTCCGTCGAGCGGGGCCTGTGGGGCCCACGACACGCGATTTCGTCAACGTTCTCAGAATCGAGCCAAACTTGACCCACAGGACCAGCGTATCGCTACGAGTCCGATGGCGCAAGTTTCATCTCGATCCGATGTGTGTACACAAAGTTAGGGCACATTCCAGAAAGTACGGATACGGGGCGATGTCCGCGGATACGCGTTGATTCCGGTGTGCACGCACACCCGAATCAGCTTCAGCGAAATCCCACACGTCCGTATCGATGATGCGCACGTATCTGTGAAGACCGCGCACGACCAAGTCGTCCCGTTTGGCGGGGCGTACTCAGTTCCGGGGTGAAACAGGGTCTGGTTTTTCCTGTTTTTGGATCGCGGTGTGCGATCACCACAGGACGCGATGCCCCGAACAGTTTGTCCGGGCACCGAGAGGGTCATACAGGCTTCGCAACGCAATTTGTGGAATCAAAAACGGAGCTACGAGCAAAAAGTTACAAGTACCTGAAGGGGACCCGGAAATCAGGGTCGATTCATGTCCGACTCGTGTCGGACACAGGGCAGAATTAGGGTTAGGGTTTGGGGATTCCTCGTCGGAATCCGGCGGAGGGCGGCTACTGGGCGGCCGGGCTCGGGGCACGCGACGGAGGGCGGCGCGGCGTGGCTGGGGACGCGTCGGCGGCGGCTCAGGGCGGCCGGAGGCGGCGGCTGCGGCTTGCTGCTGCTGTAGCTGCTGTCGAGCGGAGGGGGAGAAGAGGGAGGTGGACGGCGCTCTGCGGCGGGGAAGGCCGGTCGGAGCTAGGGTGGGGCAGCGCGGCGCGGCGAGGGGCAGCGGTGGCGGCGAGCTGGCTAGGGCGGCGTGGTGGCGGTGGCAGTGGTCGTGGCTGCGGCGGAGGGGCAGGGTTTTATAGGTGAGGGCGAGGGCGATGGTGGCCGGGGAAGGCGGAGGTCGAGGCGGACGTGGCCGCGCGGGACGCGGGCGGGCGGAGCGTGGCCGATCGAGGCGGGCGGAGCGACCGGGACGCGCTGGCGGCGTGCGGGTCGTGCGGGGGCTGGGTGGAGACGGGTCGGTCGGGTGCGGGTCGGGCGGCGGTCAGACCCGACCCGACCCGGTGGGGAGCGGGCTGGGTTCGGGTCTGTTGGGCCGGGCTGGGCCGGCCCAACGGGCTGGACAATTTAAAAAATAAAATAAAATAAAATAATAATAATAATAATAATAATAATAAAATCCATAATTAATTAATAAATAGTTAATTAAATAAGTAAATACTATTTAGGTATTTAAAAATAGGTCCGGGGTCCGATAAATTCCAGAAAAATTGTCCTAAGTCCAGTTTTTCATTTTACACCCAAAAATATTATTTTCATAATATTTTAATACTGTTTATTATCATTTAAAAATTATTGAATAATTCAAACCCTGTTTTTAAATTACAAAAAATTCCCAGAAAATTTCAGAAAGTTGTGAAAAATCCAGTTTTTAAAATTTTGAAAATTCAGGGGGTTTACAAGTATCAAGAATCAGATGTAACATTTCTAGATACTGAAATTATATATATTATCAAATAATTGGAAATTATCAGATAATGTACTCGCCTTGGGTCCTTAGCTGGTAATACCAATGTCCTGTTCCAGAGTATCGTCTGGATGATCCAACAGTCCTATAGACATATCATAAAATAATACAATATTGCATTAGACATTACTTTAACACACCTTTATAAATATACTGGACTCAGGGCTATACTAGGTATGATACTGGTCAACTAGGGTCAGTGTGCGTCAAGTTGCACGGGCGTCACATCTGTAATTGATGTACAATCAGACTGTCGGTGATACGGGTCTTGCTAGTACGTCGTTGTACATATGGCAGTCTGCTAACAGTTCACAGGGTCACAAGGTCATGTGTAGTTACGGGGTATCCGTATTTACACTCGAGTTACCTAGTAGAGGTATATATTTAAATATACATAGTACACTCGTAATATATTACCAATTAATTACATACATAATATATATATACACTTAATGAATTTACACTATTATATATATGTACACATATACATACTAATCAAATTATACTATGTACATATATACATATATTAAAAAGGGTACTAGGGATGCACGTACAATACGTATACATATATATATACCAGTTCGAGAAATACATCATATATATATATATATACCAATAAAAATACATATACTATATACTTGTATATATGTATATATATATATATATATATATATATATATATATATATATATATATATATATATATATATATATATATATATATATATACATACGTATTAACGTATATTATGCTACATATATATATGTATAAATATATACCAAAATACATTTTACTAAATATATACTATACATATATATGTTTATATGTACCAAAATACGTTTAAGCCCATACATATACTATGCATACAACATATAATATGAATACATATATAGTAATATATATGTTGAATACATATGTACTAAATAGAGAAACACACTATATATATATATATATACGCGTATATATATACGAATAATACATACTCACTAATACATATACGCATACATACATACATACATACATACATACGTACATGCGTACGTATATGCGAGAGAAGGGAAGAAACTGTACCTGTGCGCGTGCACGACGACAACGAAGACGAAGGAGATGAAAGCGACGACAAAGATGACGAAGGTGGTGAAGGTCATGAACAGGGAGGAGACTGGGTCGAGGTGAAGACGACGGCGAGGATGTTGATGGATGAAGGCGAGGGTGGCTGCCGGAGTTGGAGGAGCTTGACGAGGAGGACTGCAGGGTGCTGCTCCGGGGAACTGCTCGGAGGAGACTGCGACAAGCGAGGCCTGACAGTGGGTCGATGAACTCCGGCGAGTTCAGTCGAAGGCGGCAGGGAGGATGACCGGGATGGCGGCTCGGGCTTCCGGCGAGGATGGCGGCTCGAGACAGTGGTATAGCAGCAGTAACAGCTGGGGGAGGGTGGATCCGGGGCTGTCGAACAGAGGAGATCGGGTTCTGTTCAGGCGAGGGATGGCAGCGGTGCTCCGGTCATTATGAGGAGGGCCGATCGGGTCGCTGCAGTAGCTGCCGGGAAGAGGAAGCTGACCACGATGGTGGTGGAGGCTCGTGTAGGGAGATATAGGTGGTGGAGTGAACTGATGATGGTGGTGGTTCTAATGGTGGTGGTGGTGGTGGTTCTAATGGTGGTGATGGTGGTTCTAATGGCGGATTCAACGGGGAGGAGAACACGTCAGGGAAGGAAACTGTAGTAGCCGAAGCTTGGCCGGCCGGGTGCTCCGGGCTGATGGTGGAGGAAGGTTGTTTGTTCCCCCCCCCCCCCCTCTTTTTCAAAAGGAGGAGGAGAAGAAGAAGAAAGGAAGAAGAAGAAGAAGAAGAAGAAGAAGAAGAAGAAGGGTAGAGGAAATGGAAAGATGGGAAAATGTATACGATTGGGTTTGAGGAGGAAGGAGAGAAAAGATGGGGGCTTCCCTAGGTTTGAGGATTAGGGCTCGCTTGGGAAAGAGGGAGGTGATGTGATATTTTATAGGAAGGGATGTGTTGAATGGAGGGTGGTGATGTATTCCATTTCAAATGAGGGGTGAGGATTTTACATGAAGAGATGGGTTTCTTCATGCAAAGGAAGGGGAGGAGAAAAGTTAACTACGGTCAAAGAAGAGGGTGGCCTCTCCATTTGGCCTTGACCAATGAGGGGGTGCCACATGTTGCAATATTTATAATTTAGACCCTTAAGTTTGGGTAATTGCACAAACACATAAAATGATAGAAAATTATGAGGGAATTGGTGTTTGGTGTTTTGTAGGGTGAGGGGGTGTTGTGTGTTTGGTATGGGCTTAATTAGTGGGGTATTTGGATTAAATTAGGATTAAACGGGATTAGTCAAAATGGTATCCCAATTTAATTAGAAATAAATGCAAGCGGTGTTCTAAAATTAATTAGAAATACATGGGGCTAAAATTAGGTTGGGACACAAATATCATTAGTAAAAAGACTCATAACAGAATATTACCCTAATTTGGGTTGCACAAAAAATGGGTTGAGGTTGTGTCCAATTTTGATTGGAACGCACAACGATACAAAGTTGGATTTTATTTAGAAATTAAAGAAACGTCTGCGACGAATATTGTGCGGCTAAAATGAAGCACAAGAGAGCATAATTATGAGTTACAAAAAGGTCAGAATGGAAGGCGGGCACGTCTAGGGCAAGGTTGTGAAATTTGTTGGAAGGCAAAAGCTAGGGTAGCGCTCCAAATATCGAAGCAACGGTAAGGCGCAACAATTAAATAAAATTACGGTAATTAATCACAATCTCAAATAAATAAATTCTAATTAATACAAATTAATACGTAATACTATAATTCGGTCAGGTGTTCACCTAACGGGCTTCTAGGTCAAGTCTACTAGCTCAAACATTAAGAACACCGTATATAATATATACACATCTCATACAATTATTTAAATTAAATACACGCAATATCAAATATATATAAAAAGTCAAAAATATCCCTGTTTTTAGAACGTGGTAGTGACATGTGAGCTATTGTTGGCAAACTTTATATTATTGTGAGATTTTAGATAGTATAGTAGACCAAGACAGCGTTCTACCTCCGATTCTGCGGCGTAGGCTGGGCATTGTTTCCGACTTGCATCCCTACATCGGGTGCGGGTCGTGACACACAAATACTGATTAAATCTATTTATTTTGTTCTCTCAGGAACTACATCAAAAATGAAAGTTGTACTGTGATGGTTGGGATATGCTCTGGGTTCAGATGTATTTTGGTTTACTTGTATAATTAAGTTTTATATGTTTAAGATATTGTACAAATAACTTATACATTATTTATTTGGATGTGGTTTGATGTTTGTGGTGTACGAACACGTATTTGTTAATATAAAAATTGTGTACTGTAGTTCTTTGATGTTTGCGATGTTCTGGATTATATTAATATTATGTGTGATTGATATATATAATATATAATTATAAGCCAAAAAATTCTTATACAAAAATTAGCTTCTCTTGACGGTTATAAAACGTCAACAAATATTTGATTTCTGATACAAAATATTATTTCTTGACGAGTTTTAAACATCAAAAAAATATTTTTCTTGACGATTTTTCTACGTCAAAAACAGTTTTCTAGACGGTTATTACCCGTTATCTAGGCCAGAGTCAAGAAAAGTTTTTATTTACCTTGACGGTTTTTGGTTAAGAATTCTTAACGGGTAAAAACTGTCAAGAAAGGCTTGATACTTGATGGATTAAAATTGTCATGAAAACAAAACCAGAAACCATTAAGAAAAATAGGGACTTTTCTTGACTATGGCCTAGATGATGTATCCCAGAACCATAAAAAAATCTATTTTTTTAGGGAAAAACTGTTAAAAAAATCATATTTCTTGTAGTGTTTGATAATTACTATAATACAAGTATTTAGTAATATTTTACCTGATTCTTGACACGATGGTACACGAATTGGTATACTTGGATCCCCGTCATGAGATGTTACTCCTAAGTGATTACCTTGACATCCTTCGTAATTATATAGATCATGATCATCATGCTCATATTATAGACCGTGCATTGTGATTACCATGTCATGACGTATCGTAATTTGGATCCATTGTACTACTCGGGGCAGGAAAATAATAGAAAGATATATGATCAAGAACCTTAAACAATGTTTAAAATTATGTATAATGTAAACAATAACTAATTGCACATTTCACGTGTGGTTGACTTACATTATAGACAATAACTAATCACATAATTCACATATGGTTGAGTTGCACTTTGACAATAACTAATCACACATTTCACGTATGGTTGAGTTGCTCCCTCATTAAAAGTAGACAACTATTAACCCAAGTCGATCACGTATCTAACTAGTATTTCAAAGTACTTAGTATAGTTACAGTTCTTCTCTATATTTTATTTTATTACGTACTAATTATGCCATATTGCTTTAGATTACCTGTCTCTCATTTCTGCCATACAATGATATATGTTCATTATTTTTCTCGTCTTATATTACAATCACTATTACTGTTTATAGTCATTATCAATTAACTTGGAACTGCTATTGGGTTGTACTCGTTCCATCCAGACTGGATAATATTTTTTAGTTGATTTAGAGAATTGGTGTCCGATATACTATGGATCACAGGAGGGAGTAGCAACCATGGGCCCTGTCGTTCGTGAGTGATTACCAGGAGGTCTAGCCGGTGTCACCAGATATCATAGTTACATTTACTTAGCATTTGTACTGGATTTGTCTCCAACTCTTTACACATATTGAGATGTTATTGCTGTTTAGACTTTGTGTGATTTTGCTAGACTCTTAGACTTAGAGATTTTGTTCTAGCTATTCTCGACTTGTGACTTTGTGATTTTATTTCCTTTATTTGATATCTTGTCATTTCTTCCTTATAGATTATTGTGATTGAGTATTTATTATCATTATATATTGTCATCTTGTCTTCCGTGTGGAGTTGAGATATTATTGGAAGGTTACATATATTATTGTGTTGGTTGGATATATATTATTGTTGACCTGGACAACGTTCTACCACCAATACTACGGTATAGGCTGGGCGTTTCTCACGCACTCGTGCCCTCACATCCGGGTGCGGATCGTGACACATTTTTGTAGTAGCCCATGCAGGTCTTTTCTTCGTAATTAGTGCGATATCGTAGTAGTGCAACTACTTAGTTGTACTACTGCGAGCCTGCGATAGGGTATAGAAAATAGGATATTATGATGAGAGAATACTCAATCAAAAATTAGGATTTCTTGAGAGATTTCGGAGGTGACCCCTGAGAATCTTATTATAGACCTTATTTTGAATCTATTTCCACTTGCTTCGTATCAATTTTTGCCTTCGTGCATGTTCGTTGTTAAATTTAATTCTTATATCGAGATGAATATTATGGACTAAATTGAGGTATATTCTAATGACATATTTTGATAAGGACAGTGAGAAAGGTAACTGTCTGCCTTAGTTATGGAGTCTAGAGTTTATCGCAGGCATATTAGTTGGCGTGACGAAGACATAGAGCCTAATTTTGTATATATTCCTCTTGGTCATGGAATTTAGTGTTTTCGCAACCAAGCTAGAGGTAGGGAAATTTTTTTAGATACCATGATTCTAGAGGTATGTACCTTAGTTACGGACTTTATAGTTTATCGCAGTTATGTTTACTGGCATGGCAAAGATTCTGGATAACATAATTTTATATAGACGTGTATGATTATTAGAACGTATCTTAAATTGGTTCTTAACATATCGTCTCTATCATTCAACATTGTTATCATTGAGTTTTTTTCCATCACCTTATTAGCTTAGGATAAAGATATCTTTAGTTCCTTTAGTTCAGTTCTTATAGGGCTTTACCTTTATTAGTTCCTGAGGCAACTTCTTTGGATAATGTAGTAGTTTGGTAACTTATAAGCATGTTTGTGTCCAGTTTGAGAATCAGTGTTGATTGTTGGGAGTGTAGATTGTGAGTCTGAGAGTGGTTCCTAGTTGGGTAGGTGAGCATTAAGTATCAGTGTATAAGCCTAGCAGTACCTTATAATATAGTATATTTGTAATAATAGTTCTAAGGCAGGTGTCAGAGTATAGTTAGTAGCTAGTATCCTAAAGTATTAAGTGCATGTGTCTAGTATAGCTATGGAGTTAGTATCTGTGTACCAAGGGTACCTAGAGAGTACAAGTGTCCAAGGTTTATCAAGAATGGGATGATTAATAAGGGATAGGTGTGGCATATCAGTTTAGTATCAGTGAGTATTATTATGTGTGATAGTATTAGCTGAGTGTATCCGTGTGATATTGAGGTAGGGTATGTAACGGAAAATTATGAGAGTGGGAGTACAGGTGTTTAAGGCAAAGAAAGGGGGGTCCAGCTAGGCCATTGTGGCACAACAAATTTCTCTGCACCAGTAGAGGGAGACACCCCAGCAGGACAAGATTTTTGCAATGATGGTCAAGGAGACCGATGCTGCAGGTGATGGGTTAGGAGGTTTTGTTCTTTCTTTCTTACCTTTTCTATCTATTGATTTGATTGATTCCTTAGTACCTTATAGTTTCTTTGTGATATATAGTTAGTATAGTTAGTAGTATACCCTTGATAGAGACTGTAATATCATGACGGATAGAGACTATAACTATGCATATTGATAATAATTAGTGATTTCTTTAATTTGCATGCTTGTATAATTTTTGATTGGATTGGGGGTTTAACCTAGAAGGGGGTACAACCGTCTTTAAATTTCAAGGACAAAATATTTCTAAGGGGGGTAGGATTGTAACCACCTAATTCCGGGAGAGGAGTATTTTTGTCATTTCAATAATTGCTTAATAATTATATTAGTGATAATAATATTTATTATTATATGTATTGGTTGTGTGCTAGCTAATTAGAATAGACTATGTGATTAGTTGGTTAGTGAGTTAGCCTATTAGTTAGACTTAGTTATAGTGAGCCCAAGTGGACCCAATTAGACTTGATTTGACTTGACCTATTGGTTCAATTAATTAAAGTAGTCCTGATTAGATAAGTTAATTAGTTATTTCCTTAGTTAAATGAATATAATATTCTATTCATTAAGAATTAATTTCTTTCCATAATTAAATGAACCTTCATGACAACCATTGAGGGTAACATGGAAAATGTAACACCAACCAAACCGTAAGGAGGGGTGGTCGGCCCATATAGGTAGTATAAGAGTCTTCATTAATTCCATAATAGCCTCCCTCTCTCTTCATATTAGTTCATCCCCAATTTTCTCCCAAATTTGAGAGCAAACCCTAATCCAATCCACCTTCAATTCCTCTAGGAGCTTGGATTGCAATGAGCACTACTTGGAGAGGAGTTCTAGAAGTTTTTGCCCATATCATGTCCACCCGGAGGAGTTTTATTGGAATTTGACTCCCAATAGATATAATTTCTATTTGCCTTCAATTTTATGGTTAATTTATAGTAATAGACCCTTAGGAACCCTTTCATGGCTAAGAACTACCCATAGGAAGAAGAAATAGGTTCTTATGAGTCCTATTACGATAGTTACATTGACTTTTGTGGCCAAATTGGAAGAAATCCGAATTTGGACCATTATGTGTTCGAAGTAATGACCCCTCAATGACTTTAGAGTGTAATTCATAATTTTCAAGGGTATACGTGTCCACAATTGGATACGAGTGGTGCGTATCATGATACGCCATGATACAAAGTCGTAGGGGAAATATTTCTATATGTATTGGGTTCTAGCATGCCAATTTTTTCATATTATATTAGAATAGCTATTATACGTTATTTATACTTTATTTAATGATTTTGTTGTGTTACAAGAAGCTGGGAAGGTATCTTGGTATTTTGCGGTACGTATCGTGCATATCACAAGTGCACACCAAGTGTTTGATACTTGGTTAAGTTTGGTTTGAGTGTTATTATATATACCTGAGTAAAATATATATATATATATATATAGTGTTTGTGTGTTTGTATGTGTGTATAGGTATATGTGATGGTAATATAAGTGTGAGTATGTGAATGCGACTGTCAGGGGGGTGAGGAAGAGTGAGTTTGTGTGTGCTTGTGTATAGTATAAGGATTGTGATGGGTGTATGTGTGTGTGTGTGTGTGTGTGTGTGTGTGTGTGTGTGTGTGTTTAATGTGAGGAGTATAAAGATGTGCAGCAGTGAGGGGAGTGGTGTAGGACCTGTATTAGAGTTAACTCAGCAACCTTTGATGTGTTCAGAGCAAAGTCGTTTACAACGGTGCACTTCATGCATGTGTAGTGTACACATGACTGCATGGAGTGAAGATGTGCAGGGACAAAATATGGAAGATCAGTGCACTGTGGGGAGCAACTGAACTCGGGTTCTGGTGTTAGATCTAGTGCTCAAATGGAAGGATTGACTGTACTATGGTTCAGAAGGGGGGTTCCAACTCGGGTGTAAGGCTGGAAGAGCTGCAGCAGCAACATTGGTTTGTGCATCAAGTGAGGGGTGAAGGGTTCAAGCAAGCTCGGGTACTATATACCCATCTTGCAGTAGCTCCTGCAAAGGGTGACCAGGTTGTGGTGAAGAGAAGTGTACAAAGGTGCACTAAAAATTTAGTGGAGCAGCAGGGTTATACTGCATAGGTGTTCAGTGTTTGGGGGCAAGACTTGCTTGGCAACGATTAGCCATTTAGGAGAAGTTGCAACATTGGTTGGGGGTTTAACTGCAGTGAAGGGGGTAGGCCTTGCTGTGCAGGCTTAAAGCGGAGCCAAGGTGCAGTTCAGTGGGACTGAGAGTGGGAGTATCATGGGATACATTGGAGTATCCATAAGAAGATAAAACTTTAGTATCTTATAGAATTGGATATGTGACTCATACACCAATGAGTAGTGAGGTTAAGAGAGTTAAGGGTATTTAGGGTGGTATTATAGGATATTGAGTATCGGGGATACTTAGAAATTCATGAGGGTTGGTTCATGATACTCAATATCATTGACAAGGTAATTTGAGAATGTTGAATGTGATATCTTAATTGTTATCAAGGTATTAGTTAAGATATATGGATATCATGATACTAGAATAGGGAAATGTTAGGATTTTGAGTGTTGGCTTAGTGTTGGTAGTGTCAAATAGTGTCTTGGGTAGGTGAGGGGCGATATTGGAGTTAGTTTATCTGTGGGTAAATGATACTATGGATATCATGATACTAGAATGGTATAGTTAAGATATATGGATATCATGATACTAGAAGGGTATTGGGTAGGTAATGATGAGAGGCGTAGTTAGTAAGGTATTAGTGGGTAATACAAGTATACGTATATGTTGGAGTATTGTCTAAGTTTGAGATAGGGATTAAGGTAATAGTAGATACCAAGTTATGTATAATATTGAAAGTATAAGTTATAGTTTATACACTAAGGTAATACTAGATAATACTAGTATATTCATAAGTTATAGATAGGTATTTAGTAATATTAGCTAGTAAAGGACCGTGAGGCAACTCTGGAGGGGGGTGAATAGAGTACAACGGAATAATCTACCAAATTTAAGATTATCAGAATGAAGGAAGTTGCTAACTAACGGTGTATATAAAGACAGTAAAGTAAAATAGAAAAATAGAGAGAGAAAGCAAACGCAAACACCATGATGTATACTGGTTTTGCTCTGAGAGGACTAGTCCAGTCCCGAGAACTCAAGCTCGAAGTTTTATCCACTATAATCACCAATAGAGAATCACAAGTTTTGATCCGAAGGCTTGCCACTTCTTTACACCACGAGATTTGATCTGAAGTCTTACAACTTCATATCTTAGAGAGAGAGAGAGTAACTGATGGAACAAACCTCTTTACAACTGTGAAGACTTCTAGACCAAGATCTCACTTGGCACTAGAAAGTCTAGGGAGTTGCTCTTTGAGATGGAAAAGTTAAGGCTTTAGAGGTTTGCTGACAATAGGATAGAAGACTTTAAAAATGGTTGAGTATGTAAGAATAAAAATTTTAATCCTATTTATAAGGTGTAGGTAAACAAAATTTGGCCAGAATACGGATAGGGTTTAATTCAAATTTCTAACCATTGGGCCAAGAAACCAGAAGCTATTGAACTGGTTGATTTCATACCAAAAGGGTAATCGAGTTTGGTCCGAGTCGATACGAGTTCAGCCCGAGTTCGATCTCTTAGTATGGTAGACTTTGTACATGATTATGGCCTGATTTGGTGGATAGGTTCTTTGGTTCATTTGAGTGGACAAGGTATCTGGGTATAGGTACTTGGGATTTGCCAGTGCAACTAAGCTTACATCAGTCCTAGACTCAAATAAATACAAGATTATTTGAATAGATGAAATACATATGACATGTAAAAGCAGTATTGAGGCTTCAAATCGCGACTATCAATGCTTGGTTTAGTTAACTATCAAAATTAAATTGACTGAAACCGGATGGGCCAACAATCTATCCCATTTTGATAATTGACAAACTATGAATGATATTACAAGTCTTTGATATGCAAGACTCTCTCGTAACTATGTAGCAGTTGACATGCTAAAGACAACGTCTATCAAGTATCGTCTTGTATGCTAGTATCATGTATGTCTTTCTCCCCTGTTGTCATTTGATCGAAATGGTATGCTCCCCCAAAATTGGTGAGATGGCAAGAAAAATAAGAGAGTAAAGTATATACAGGATAATATATAATGACAAAAGAAGAAAAATGTATTAAACTTTTATTCATTTGAAAAGAAAACATACAAAAGTGGATATGTAGTGGAAATATCATAGTAGAGCATCTATAAGGAAACTTTTTAAACATTTGAAATCCATTGAGTAACTAGTTGTCATTTTCTTCTTCATCATCCGGTTCAACTATTCTATTTAGATCAAAGAAGGCATCACCTGGATCCAAGTGTCGCTAAACATAGGGGTGATCAATACAAAATCCTTGGTGATTTGGATTCCAGAGAATCAGAAAAGGTCCGACTGGGTACTTTGATAGTGTGTATTGGATGTCTATCAAAGTGTTTCTAAGAGCCTGAGTCTAAATAGTTTGGCGATGATCAGTAACACGATTGCGTATATCTTCTTGGTGGAAGCGATCACGCAACCGATTGAAAATAGACTCTAAGGTTTGCGGTTGTTCATCAACAGGAGGGACGAAATCAACAGGATGAGTATTGGAGTTTGATGATGAGTTATAAGGTAGAAGCATAGTTGGCTCAAATCTCTAAATTCTATTCAGGTATAAAGGTTCCTGAAGATTTGGACAAGTATCCAAATGAATGTCGAAATAGCTAAAAATGGTTGGCAAGTACATGGCATATAATAGTGGATGCCCTTTCTTGCGACATTGAACCATTTGAGATAAGATGGTCTGGGGAACATTGAAGTTAATGCCTAAATGCAAGTGATATAAAGCTGACATTTCTAGATAAGAGACCTCATCAAAGTAAGTCTTCTTAGGTAGAAAAGTTGAAAAGATAATACGATGCATTTCAAAGAAGTGACCAATCAAATATCTAGCATAAAATTTACCAGTGGACATTCAAGAGGGTGACAAAGGATATTCTTGAAAGAATCTAGGGTTAAGTCATGGTCGAATTGAACTTGCGTAATGTTGACTAATGTTTGTCCATCAGCGGAAATGCGTAGGATTTCACAAAAGCTATTCTTATCGAATTCAATTGGAATGCCACGAACTTTAGATAAAAAAGTGTTATGTTCATATGTTAAGTTACAATAGAACATTCTAATAGCATTGGTGTAAATTTTGGTACGGGTTGTAACAAATTCTTCATGTTAAATTTTTTGAAGAGTAGGTAGATAGTCTATGTGTTGGGAAGAAAAATTAATAGGATGGCCAAAACAGATGTGTCTCTTGGAGAAGTCATTAAACCAATCATTTGAAATTTTGAGGCTTCAAAAGGTGAAACCGTCAAATTCTCCTTTGTTTGGCATAATGGGATAGAAACGAGAGTCGAAAAAGGAATCTTGTTTCCTTTTAGGGGCCATTAGGAGAGGATGTAGGAGTAAAGCCTAAGGTTTATTTGTGGAGGAGGAATAATTTTTGTTGGTCTGAATGAATGAGCAATGAAATGATCTATATATAAAGTAGCAGAAACCTAAATTAGAAAGAGAATTAAATGACATAGCATATTCTCTAATTAAACTAACCGAGTTCGGTCCGAATTCTATTGACTTTTATTTCAAGAATCTCAATATAACTTTAATCGATATTTTGCCTTTCTTGACTTGATATAAATACAGAATAATAAATGTTGAACTTAAATCGTATGCTTTTAAGAGTTTAAATCATCTCAGAGTAGCTGTAGAGGCCGGATCCCAGCTAGCGGAGGTCCGAAGACACTTAAATACCGTGTCGCTTAAGATTATTTATATATTTTTGACAGAAGGGCCCTTTCGGCTTGTTTTCAAAAAATTTAAAACTTTTGAAAATTGTGACAAAAAAATTTGTAAAGCATCTTATGATTCTTATATTTTATCAGAGTCCAAAAGACCTAATTCTCGACGGATAAAGTTGAATCAATCTTCAGCTAAAGGTTTAGTAAATATGTCTGCTAATTGATGTTCCGTATTCACATACTCTAAACAAATATCTCCGTGTAATTGATGATCCCTTAGAAAATAATGACTGATTTCTATGTGCTTAGTGCGTGAGTGGCATACTGGAATTTTGGTGAGATTAATGGTGCTAGTGTTATCACAGAAAATAGAAATGTTCTTATAGTGCAGATTGAGTCTTCTAGGGTTTGCTTCATCCATAAAATTTGAGCACAACAATGTCCTGCGGCGATATACTCTGCCTCAGTTGTTGATAATGCAACAAAATTTTATTTCTTGCTAAACCAGGAGACTAGATACTTTCCTAGAAAATGACACGTGCCACTGGTACTTTTTCGATCGACTTTGCATCTAGGAAAATCAACATCCGAGTAACCAGCAAGGTCGAAGGACGTGGTTTTGGGATACCATAAACCTGCCGACAAAATCTCTTTAAGGTATCTAAAAATATACTTAACTACGCACAAATGTGATTTCTTAGGATTAGCCTAATATCTAGCACAAAGGCAAACGACAAACATAATGTCTGGATGACTAGCAGTTAGATATAACAAACTACTAATCATACCTCGATACTTATGTATGTCTGTTAGTTTACTGCTTTCATCAAGGTCAAGCTTAGTGGATGTTGCCATTGGAGTTCCGATAGGCTTTGCATTGTCCATGTCAAACTTTTTGAGCAAATCCTTTGTGTACTAATGCCATGAAGCATAGGTTTGCTGCTTCTCGAGGATTCTCTTCTTCGGATTCACTAGCTTAACTTTCGTGCCAAATACTAGTGTTTGCATATTTTTGTGTTGATGTTCTTCTGGATGAGTAATTATGTCGATTTTTTTTTCTTAGGGTTGGACAATATTTTTTTTATAGGCCCTATCTTCTTACAGTTGTAGCATATAGGCTCTTCATAACTGTTGTCAGTTGGCTCCTTCTTCTTTGATTTCTCAAGCTTTAGAAATTTTCTAAAGTTTCTGGTGGTCAGGGCAACTTCCTCATCTTGAGACTCATTGTCGTCGGAGTTATAGTTGGTGATCTTTTTGTGATGTGCCTTTAGAGTGATCGTCTTCTCCGTGGAAGTGGGTTCTTCAAATTCTTGAGATCCAGCTCGTGAGCCATCAGCTTGCCCATCAGCATCTCGAGGGTCATCGTGGTAAGATTATTCCCTTCTATGATTGCGATGACCTTGGGATTCCAGTTCTTGGTGAGTCTCCTGAGTACCTTGCAAATCTTCTCATGATTGTTGTGCTCCTTGTCGAGTGATAATAGAGGGTTGAGGCTGTCGAGGAATCTTGTAAATATTTGAGTAATTATCTCATTTTGCTTCATCTTGAATGATTCATATCCTTATGTTAGACGACTTATCTTTGATTCCTTCACTTGGGAGGTTGCTTCATGAGTGACCTCAAGAAGTTTCCATACTTCCCGTAATTGCAGGAATCGGTTCGACGTAAAGTTTTGCAAGTGGAGACCCTGTTAAATTCAATTATGTCTACAGCACAAAATAGAGCGTTAATAGCTTTAGCATCAAGACTAGCTTGTTTCTTTTTTATGTCAGTGTACTTCTCATGAGGATTCTCTACAAGGTTACCATATATGACTATTTTAGGTGGCTTCTTGTATCCTTCTACTACTACAGCCCAAATGTAAACCCCCTCGACCAATTTAGGGTTTTAATCTGAAGTAAATCAAGAGACTAGGATTTATTGGATTTCATTAGAATTTATGTGAGACAATTATTGGTACCCCTGACCATTGTGTAACCTTAGATGCTCGTCCCTCCGTCACTCCCTAGGTACACGTTATTCGTCAGGTGCACTGCATTTTAAAACTTTTAAAACTAAGGCTAATTTTACCCCAAGCAACACTTAACCGAGCCCACCTATACTCTTTCACATTAGACCAGCCCATCTCAATAAGACCAGACAGGCCCAAGCCGAGGCCAGCCCACAAATTCGCTACATATATATATATGAAGTTCCTTCCTTGAAACCCTAAGAAAACTATCACCACCCTCTCCAAACCCTAGCCGAACCCTTGCTAGCACCACCCCTCCTCTTCTCTGACTCACAACCAATCCATCACCACCACCGGCGCCACCTTACACCCCATACTTCAGCCACCGCTGCCCCATATACACCTCGGTCGTTGCCCCATATACACCCCGACCGCTGCCCATATACACCCCGACCGCTGCCATATACACCCCGACCGTGGCCCCCATACTTCAATCGACCGCTGCCCCATATACACCCCGACCACTGCTATATACACGCCGACCGCTGCCCTTCAGCCGGCAAACCCGACCCTGTGCATTGCTACCGCTGTCGCACTGGCTACAGTCCCGCCGCCGTTGCTACAGTCTCGTCGGAGTGCGCCATGACGAGAGCAGACCTTGTTCGAGCAAAGCCACGTAGAGGTAACCACATCAAACCCCGCTTCTTTATGTGAATATCGTAGCTTCGTATCGACGTGTCTGTAATTGTTAATATCTGACACCACCCTAAATATATGCAAATTTGGATCAATGAATAATAAGGGTTGGAATTTGTGTATTTATTAGCAAACCCTAAATCATGAGGCATAACGCCAAGGACTTGTATCTCCACCCTAAAACCTGTACATAGACCACGTGTAAGGAACATAGTAAGCAAGGAACGTGTTCGCACAGAACAGCGATCGTGGTCAGACCATAACTTAAAAAATTATTGTCTCAAGGCTCAGGATGTTCGAGTACTGAATACGTGCGCACCTTAGCTAAGCGCACATAAGACGCGGTATCCGAACAGTCGTGAAATTACGACAATATTCAAGCAATGCGTTGTAGTCGTGTGCAATTAATGTTAGCATCTGATATTAGATTGTATATTATATTTGTGTTTAGGACCTTTGGATCAGCCGGAGGATACTGCAGGAACCAGCTTCTGGCATTCACAGCTTCAGGACCCAGGCAAGATACATTGCCATATTTACTGTCTAATTTAAATTATGCAAATGCTGTATTGTATGCTTGTTGTTTTGCTTTATACAACTGTGCGCGTCCGAGATTGTCTCGGGTGCATTCGACGGGTACGTCGATGATTAGTATATATGGACTTAGTCGTTAGCAGACTCACCTCATTGGATGATACCCTATTATCTTCCAAGACCTGACACTTTTACACGTAGTCATAGTGACAAATCTCATGTTGGGATGCGAGTTCGCGTGATCGACTAGCATCGCCGCGTGTGACGTGCATCACGGTTAGCAAGAAATCTAGGACTATCTCAGTATAGAGATTGGCATTTAGATAAGGGATATGCGCGTCGATTATTTGACTGGTATATTTACATTGGGAGGGGAGGACGACTAGCAGGCATATGAGACACCCCATTCCTTTACACTGATACCGCACTCGACGGAGTGATACAGACGTATTTATATATTACTGATACCACATTGTGTAGAGTGTTGGACGTTACTTGATGACATTGCAGATACCACACTCTATAGAATGTCGGACGTTATTATATTCCTGCGCCCGTGTTATAGGGGGCATGTGTGGCATATACTAGCCGGTTATCACGACTGGTGAATTACGTCAGCATATGTCTAGCCTAAACCTTCTCATATACTCACAGTTGTCCTCACATTGCATTCACTTAGATGGTTACCACACCTTTATTGTATTTATTTTATTCAGTATTTATATATGGCTTGTCTTTATGTATCTTGTTACGTCCCTCTGAGGACCTGGTTTCCTTCCAGATTTGGACGAGGCTTTCTACCCCACAGTGTACGGCCCAGGACAGGAGACGAGATTTGCTACAGCTGAGGAGTTAGAGGTGCAGCCATCAGAGTTTCCGTGACCAGTTGGTAGGCCTTCAGCCTAGATTTGGTGCATCATTATCTAGAGACGATGCCCTAGTCATTATCGTTTATATTCCATTTTCGTACTTTTATTTCGTCATAGTAGTGGGTTTGTTCCCACGAGACTTTACTGGTTGTACTATGATATCTTGAGACTGGTATTTATCACCAGCAGTTTATTTAGTACATCTTGCTCTTTATTTGTGGATGAGATTAGATTACCTGTTATTGACTGATATTGCACCTGTTAGTATTATAGGACACCGTAGCACTCTTCGTGGATCCATTAAATTAGGATATCCTCGGAGACGTGTCAGTTGACTATTGCCACGTGGCCTGGTCCCGTGTACTTTTGGGACTGGGGCGTGACATGGTTTTAGTGGTGGCCCATGCAGGTCTTCTTTTTTCGCTTGTGGTATGGTAACATGCCCAGCGAGCCTGCAATAGGATAGAAGTTACCAGGTCTCATCCACTTTTTGATTTGCTTTTGAACTTCCTTCATATTGCTCCTAAAATTTGTATCATGTTTGTTTGATTCATACTCTTTTAATGAAGTCCTATCTCTTGCAGCAAGAGGAATTTGCGCAGTGGACTAGGAGCACCCCGTGCCGCGGTAACAGATAACACCACTCAAGGAGAAGAGGTACCCCCAGGACAACCCCCGCTACAGACCCCTTTGATACATTGGCACGAGACGTCGCTGGGCGATCCTATACCCCAGCCTGAAGGACAGACTTCCCAAACAATTCCCACGAAACATTGTGAGGGCCAGACTTTAGGAGCTACACCGATGCCGCAGACTGAGAGGCTGACGTCTGAGGAGACGCCTACTGCCCAGCCAGATATTCCACTACCACCACCTCCACCTTATCCACCCCAGATGCCACAGCTAGACGGCCAGCCACAGATGCTTCAGTTCTTCCAGGCGATGATGCAAGCACAGTGGAAGCAGAAAAAGACATTGAGACAGAGTCTGATGACAGTACTAGAGAGGACACCTGCCCCAACACTAGTACCAGCACCTCCACCAGCCCAGACAGGTGGCACTGTTAGATGGTTCCGACAGATGGGACCAGATACTTTCTCGGGCAATGAGACTGCCGAGCAGATCTCCGATTGGGTCGCCAACACGGAGATGCTATTAGAGGCTTCACAACTGCATCCAGACCTTTGGATGACCACGGTGAGGGCCCAACTAAAAGGTAACGCCCATCACTGATGGGATTCTATTGAGCGCAGTATAGGCAAGAACCAGACTTGGGAACAGTTCCTAGAATACTTTAATGCGAAGTATTTCCCAGCTACAGTCAGAAATACCCTGTACTCCCAGTTCCTATATCTAGAGCAGGAAAATATGACTGTTGACGCATATGACACAAAATTCAGTCGCCTTAGCAGATTTGGTGCCGTCCTGATACCCAATGAACTCGAGAAAGCCCAGAGATTTCATCACGGCCTCAACTTCGAGCTACAGAGGTATACCACTACACAGACGAGGATTTTTTATGAAGAGGTTCTTGCAGAGGCGAGAATCTAGGAGGCCATCGTCAGAAGAGCTAGACGTTCCAGCACGACTACACCAGCCAGAGCACAGCCCGGAGCAGGAGGACCGATCCGTCGTCCCGGAGCACAGACGCAGCAGAGAGCAACGCCATACCCACAGTAGAAGCTTCCGACTTGTCACCATTATGGCAAGAAGAGACACGTCGTTAAAGATTGTTGAAAGAAGTTAGGATTATGCATGATATGCGGGTCCAGTCAGCACCTTGTCCGAGATTGCCCGCAGCACAGAGAGGCAGCACTACAGACAAGACCGAGGCCAGCAGCACCAGCCCCGAGGATACTACCCCCACCAGGAGGTCAGCGACCACCAGCACCCGGAGGATTTCAGAGGGGACCACCCTTGGCCCCACAGCAGGCACAGTTCGAGCGAGCCCGACAACCGACAGGAGGACAGAGGCAGGGACAAGCCTTCGCTTTAGCAGCTACTGAGGAAGAAACATAAGGGGAAGCTATCACAGGTACCATCTTAGTTGCATTATTACATGCAACTGTATTGTTTGATTCTGGAGCCACATTATCATTTATATCTAGTAGATTTGTAGCAATGCATAGAGTAGCGACTTCCCCCTTACCTAAGAGTTGGAAGATTCTTACTAGAGGAGGTATCGTGCTGGTTACCAGCACTATCAGAACGTGCTCGGTAGTTGTATGTGGTAGGAAGATGAGAGCGCGATTCTTGGTATTGTCTATGCCATACTTTGATGTTGTGTTAGGCATAGACTGGTTAAGCCAGTATAATGCTGTACTGAACTGCCGGAAGGGTAGCGTCACCTTTAGACCGCCAGATCAACCGGAGTTCGAGTACATGTGAGGGACCGTCGAACAAGGAGTAGGACAGATAGTGGGAACTTACATGGCTATGGAGATTGCACCCCCTCCAATAGTTGTAGAATTCGAAGATGTATTCCCCGAGGAACTACCAGGCTTACCGCCGGATAGAGACGTAGAGTTCACCATCGAGCTAGTACCCGGAGCAGCACCGGTATCTTCTAATATATACCGATTGGCGAAGAAGGAGTTAGATGAGCTGAAGCTATAATTAGAGGAGTTGCAGAGCAAGGGATTTATCCGTCCTAGTGTATCACCTTGGGGAGCACCAGTGTTGTTCGTACCCAAGAAGGATGGAACAGTACGTATGTGCATTGATTACAGAGCCCTTAATGCTCTGACTATCAAGAACAAGTACCCCCTACCGCGAATCGATGATTTATTCGACCAGTTGACAGGAGCAGTGGTGTTCACGAAGATTGACTTGAGATCGGGTTATCATCAAGTGAAGGTGCGAAGAGGGGACATTCAGAAGACAGCATTCAGGACTCGTTATGGTCACTATTATTTCTTAGTAATGCCATTTGGACTGACGAATGCGCCAGCTGTATTTATGAACTTGATGAACAGAGTATTCCCCCAATACTTAGACCAGTTCGTGGTAGTCTTCATCGACGATATTTTGGTGTATTCGAAGAGCCACGAGGAGCACGAAGAGCATCTGAGACTAGTGTTAGAGACACTAAGGAGAGAGAGGCTTTATGCCAAACTGAGCAAATATGAGTTTCTCCTAGATCGTGTTGCTTTCCTTGGACACGTCATCTCAGGAGATGGAATTTCAGTAGATCCGGCGAAGATTTCATCGGTAGATACATGACCAACCCCTACCAATGTTTCGGAAGTGAGGAGGTTTCTAGGACTTGCCCGATATTAACGGAGGTTCGTGGAGAACTTCGCAAAGATTGCAGAGCCGATAACCCGCTTGAACCGTAAGGAGCAGGAGTTCACCTGGACGGAGGAGTGTTAGAAGGCATTCGATGAATTAAAGAAGCGCCTGACTACAGCACCCATCTTGACCATACCTTCTGGACCCGGAGGATTCGTAATCTATAGTGATGCATCCGAAAAAGGATTAGGATGTGTCTTAATGCAGCATGGGAAGGTTGTAGCATATGCTTCTAGACAGTTGAGGACACATGAGAAGAACTATCCCACCCACGACTTGGAGCTTGCAGTAGTAATCTTTGCCTTGAAGCTTTGGAGGCACTATCTATATGGAGAGAGAGTAGAGATATTTACTGATTATAAGAGCCTAAAGTATGTCTACACTCAGAAAGATCTTAACCAGAGGCAGAGACGTTGGCTCGAGGTGATGACGGACCTCGAGATCGAGCTACAGTACCACCCGGGAAAGGCCAACGTAGTAGCTGACGCGTTGAGCAGAAGACCCATGGTATTCTTTATGACCACCCAACAATATTTGTTGAGAGAGCAAGAGCAGATGGGTATAGAGGTCGTTATGCCCGGAGTAAATGGACAATTGTCAAGTTTTCAATTGCAATCGATATTAGTGGAGAGAATCAAGGCTGCTTTGCCGACAGACGCCAGATTTCAGAGACTTAGACAGAGGATAGAGGCAGGAATGCAGACAGGACTGCAAATATACGAAGATAGAACTTTGAGATGCGAAGATCGTCTCTATGTTCCAAATGGAGAACTTCGTCAGGAGTTGATGGCAGAGGAACACAGTTTAATCTATTTTATTCATCCGGGAGGCACTAAGATGTACAGAGACTTGAGACAGTACTACTGGTGGCACGAAATGAAGAGAGAGATAGCACGCTTTGTGGCCAAGTGCCTGGTGTGTCAGCAAGTCAAGTCTGAGCATCAGAGATCTGCAGGATTGCTTCAACCACTACCTATACTGGAGTGGAAATGGGAGCACATCACTATGGACTTTGTTATGGGCTTCCTGAGAAGTCCTAGTGGGCGCAATACAGTATGGGTAATTGTGGATAGACTCACCAAGTCCGCACACTTTTTACCCTTCAGAGTTGGGCAATCTACAGAGGCCTTAGCAGATATGTACATGAGGGAGATTGTGCGCCTATATGGAGTGCTAGTTAGCATCATATCTGACTGGGATACGAGGTTCATGTCTTACTTTTAGCGGAGTATGCAAGAGAGTCTCGGTACTCGCCTGAAGTTTAGCACAGTATATCACCCACAAACAGATGGTCAGTCGGAGCGCACCATTCAGACGCTAGAAGACATGTTGAGAGCGTGCATGCTTGACTTCGGAGGATCATGCGAGGACCATTTGTATCTGGTCGAGTTTTCCTACAACAACAGCTATCAAGAAAGTATCCAGATGGCTCCCTATGAAGCATTATATGGAAGGAAATATCGTTCTCCAGTATGCTGGAGTGATATAGGCGAGCGACAGATTCTCGGACCAGAGCTGGTTGTTCGTACAGTAGAAAAAGTGAAGAAGATCCAAGGGCACCTTCAAGCAGCACAAGACAGACAGAAGTATTGGGCGAATGCATATCTTCGACCCGTAGAATTTTAGGTTGGAGATCACGTATTTCTAAAGATCTCACCTACTCGAGGGACTATCAGATTCGGAGGCAGAGGGAAGCTAAGTCCGAGGTACATCGGACCATTCGACGTATTGGAATGCGTCGGAGAGGTTGCTTACAGATTAGCCTTGCCACAGACCTTGGAAGGAGTTCACGACGTCTTTCATGTATCTCAGCTGAGAAGGTACATACCGGATCCGAGTCACATACTTGACCACTCAGAGATCACAGTTGGCCCGAGCTTATCATACCTAGAGGAGCCCATCGAGATTTTGGACAGGAGTGAGAAAGTACTGCGAGGATAGACTATTCCCTTAGTTTGCGTCGCATGGAGACATCATGCACCAGGCGAGTAAACTTGGGAACGCAAGGAGGACATTAGACAACGTTATCCCCATCTCTTCGAAGGACTAGGTACGTTTTAGCATTTTTTTTTCAGTCAGTAGCTCTTACCATGTAAACCCCCTTGACCAATTTAGGGTTTTAATCTGAAGTAAATCAAGAGACTAGGATTTATTGGATTTTATTAGAATTTATGTGAGACAATTATAGGTACCCCTGACCATTGTGTAACCTTAGATGCTCGTCCCTCCGTCACTCCCTAGGTACACGTTATTCGTCAGGTGCACTAAATTTTAAACCTTTTAAAACTAAGGCTAATTTCACCTCAAGCAACACTTAACCGAGCCCACCTATACTCTTTCACATTAGACCAGCCCATCTCAATGAGACCAGACATGCCCAAGCCGAGGTCAGCCCACAAATTCCCTATATATATATATATATGAAGTTCCTTCCTTGAAACCCTAAGAAAACCATCACCACCCTCTCCAAACCGTAGCCAAACCCTTGCTAGCACCACCCCTCCTCTTCTCCGACTCACAACCAATCCATCACCTCTACCGGCGCCACCTTACACCCCATACTTCAGCCACCGCTGCCCCATATACACCCCGGCCGCTGCCATATACACCCCGACCGTTGCCCCTATACTTCAATCGACCGCTGCCCCATATACACCCCGACCGCAGCCCTGCAGCCTGCGAACCCGACCCCGTGCATTGCTACCGCTGCCGCACTTGCTACAGTCCCGCCGCCGTTGCTACAGTCTCGTCGGAGTGTGCCACGACGAGAGCAGACCTTGTCCGAGCAAAGCCACGTAGGTAACCACATCAAACCCCGCTTTTTTATGTGAATATCGTAGCTTCGTATCGACGTGTCTGTAATTGTTAATATCCGACACCACCCTAAATATGTGCAAATTTGGATTAATGAATAATAAGGGTTGGAATCTGTGTATTTATTAGCAAACCCTAAATCATGAGGCATAACGCCAAGGACTTGTATCTCCACCCTAAAACCTGTACATAGACCACGTGTAAGGAACATAGTAAGCAAGGAACGTGTTCGCACAGAACAGCGATCGTGGTCAGACCATAACTTAAAAATTATTGTCTCAAGGCTCAGGATATTCGAGTATTGAATACGTGTGCACCTTAGCTAAGCGCACATATAACGCGGTATCCGAACAGTCGTGAACTTGTGATAATATTCAAGCAACGCGTTGTAGTCGTGTGCAATTAATGTTAGAATCTGATATTAGATTGTATATTATATTTGTTTTTAGAACCTTTGGATCAGCCGGAGGACACTGCAGGAACCAGCTTCTGACATTCACAGCTTTAGGACCCAGGCAAGATACCTTGCCATATTTACTGTCTAATTTAAATTATGCAAATATTGTATTGTATGCTTGTTGTTTTGCTTTATACAACTGTGCACGTCCGAGATTGTCTCGGGTGCATTCGACGGGTATATCGATGATTAGTATACATGGACTTAGTCGTTAGCAGACTCACCTTATTGGATGATACCCTATTATCTTCCAAGACCTGATACTTTTACACGTAGTCATAATGACAAATCTCATGTTGGAATACGAGTTTGCGTGATCGACTAGCTATCGCCGCGTATGACGTGCATCACGGTTAGCAAAAAATCTAGGACTATCTCAGTATAGAGACTTGGCATTTAGATAAGGGATATGCGCGTCAATTATTTGACTTGTATATCTACATTGGGAGCAGAGGACGACTAGCAGGCATATGAGATACCCCATTCCTTTATACTGATACCGCACTCGACGGAGTGATACGGACGTATTTATATATTACTGATACCACGTTCTGTAGAGTGTTGGACGTTACTTGATGATATTGCAGATACCACACTCTATAGAAAGTCGGACGTTATTGTATTCCTGCGCCCGTGTTATAGGGGGCATGTGTGGCATATACTAGCCGGTTGTCACGATTGGTGAATTACTTCAGCATATGTCTAGCCTACACCTTCTCATATACTCACAGTTGTCCTCACATTGCATTCACTTAGATGGTTAGCACACCTTTATTGTATTTATTTTATTTAGTATTTATATATGGCTTGTCTCTATGAATCTTGTTACGTCCCTCTGAGGACCTGGTTCCCTTCCAGATTTGGACGAGGCTTTCTACCCCACAGTGTACGGCCCAGGACAGGAGACGAGATTCGCTACAGCTGAGGAGTTAGAGGTGCAGCCGTCAGAGTTTTCGTGACCAGTTGGTAGGCCTTCAGCCTAGATTGGGTGCATCATTATCTAGAGTCGATGCCCTAGTCATTATCGTTTATATTCTATTTTCGTACTTTTATTTCGTCATAATAGTGGGTTTGTTCCCACCAGACTTTACTGGTTGTACTATGATATCTTGAGACTGGTATTTTATCACCAGCAGTTTATTTAGTACATCTTGCTCTTTATTTGTTGATGAGATTAGATTACTTGTTATTGACTGATATTGCACCTGTTAGTATTATAGGACAGCGTAACACTCTTCGTGGATCCATTAAATTGGGATATCCTCGGAGACGTGTCAGCTGGCTATTGCCACGTGGCCTGGTCCCGTGTACTTTTGGGACTGGGGCGTGACACCAAAGGTCAAAATTCAGTGACTTTAGGTAGAAGCTCATACGTGTCTTCCAGTACGTGTAGTTAGTACCATCAAATAAGGGTGGCCTATTTGTGGACTGGCCTTCACCATTGTTAGTATAGATAGATCTAACAGTTGCCATAAATCTCTTAGGATGTTAAGCCAAATATCAAGAGAACTAGCTCTGATACCAATTGAAGGACCGTAAGGCAGCTCTAGAGGGGGGATAAATAAAGTACAGTGGAATAATATAACAAATTTAAGATTATCTGAATAAAGGCAGTTGCTAACTAACAGTGTATATAAAGACAGTAAAGTAAAGCACTAGAGTAGAGAGAGAAAGCAAACGCAAATACCAAGATGTATATTGGTTTTCCTCTGAGAGGACTAGTCCAGTTCCGAGAACTCAAGCTCAAAGTTTTATCTACTATATTCACCAATAGCGAATCACATGCTTTGATCCGAAGGCTTGCCACTTCTTTACACCACAAGGTTTGATCCGTGGTCTCGTAACTTCACAGCTTAGAGAGGGAGAGAGTAACTGATAGAACAAAGCTCTTTACAACTCTGAACAATTCTAGACTGAGATCGCACTTGGAAAGGCTAGGGAGTTGCTCTTTGAGATAGAAAAGTTAAGGCTTTAGAGGTTTGCTCACAATAGGATAGAAGACTTTAAGAATGGTTGAGTGAGTAAGAATAAAGAATTTTAATCCTATTTATAGGATGTAAGCAAACTGAATTCGGCCAGAATTCGGATGGGGTTTAATTTAAATTTCCAACCGTTGGGCCATGAAATCAGGAGCTATTGAACTGGTTGATTTTATACCAAAAGGGTAACCGAGTTCGATCTCTTAGTATGGTAGACTTTGTAAATAAATGTGGCCTGATTTGGTGGATAGGTTCATTGGATCATTTGAGTGGACTAGGTATCTGGGTATAGGTACATGGGATTTGCCAGTGCGACTCAGCTTACATCAGTCCTAGACTCAAATAAATGAAAGATTATATTTGAATAGACGAAATACAAATAACATATAAATGCAGTGCTGAGGCTTCAGATCGCGACATATTAATGCATGGTTTAGTTAACTATCAAAATCAAGTTGATTGAGACCGGATGGGCCAACAGCTAGTATAGCTAATACCTTCAAGGTACGGATCTAGAAACCTACGTATAGGCTAGTATCACCTAATATTAGCTAGTTTAGCCTTGTTAATCCATTAAGAGGCTAGTGTGAACCTAAAATCAAGGTATTGACTAGTTTGACCTAGTTTGACTAGTATGACCTAGTTTTGATCTAGAAACCACATTATAGCTTTTTTAAATATGCTTATCACTCCAATACACTAATTGACATATAATTTCATATATAGGTCAGTGTGACACCAGTTTAGACACCGTTTCACAATCCTTGCTCTGTACCACAGGCGAGTACATTATTTGATTGTTTCCATTATTTGATAATTACTATAATACAAGTATTTAATAATATTTTACATGATTTCTGACACGATGGTACACGAATTAATATAATTGGATCTCCGTCACAAGATGTTACCCCACAGTGATTACCTTGATATTCTCCATGATTATATAAATAATGATCATAGTGCTCGTATTATAGACCGTGCATAGTGATTACCGTACCGTGATGTATCGTAATTTGGATCTATTGTACTATTCGGGACAGGAAAATGCTAAAAAGATATGTGATCAAGAACCTTAAACAATGTTTAAAATTATGTATAATATAAAAAATAACTAATCACACATTTGACGTGTGGTTGAGTTGCAATGTATAGAATAACTAGTCACACATTTTACGTGTGGTTGATTTGCAATGTGCAAAATAACTAATCACACATTTCACGTGTGGTTGAGTTTCTCCCTCATTAAAAGTGGACAACTATTAACCAAAGTCGATCACATATCTAACTAGTATTTCAAAATACATAGTGTAGTTACAGTTATTCTCTATATTTTATTTTATTGCATATTGATTATGCCATAATACTCCAGATTACCTGTCTCCCATTTCTGCCATACTATGATATCTGTTCATTATTTTCTCGTCTTGTATGACATTCACTATTATTGTTTATAGTCAATATCAATTAACTTGGAACTGCTATTGGGTTGTACTCGTTCCATCTTGACTGGATAACATTTTTCAGTTGATTTAGAGGATTGGTGTCCGACATACTTCGGACTGCAGAAGAGAGTAGCAACCATGGGCCCTATCGTTCAGGTGTGATTACTGGAAGGTCTAGCCGGTGTCACTAGATATCTTAGTTATATTTACTTAGCATTTTTGCTGGATTTGTCTCTAGCTCTTTAGATATATTGAAATGTTATTAGTATTTAGACTTTGTGTGATTTTGCTAGACTTTAGACTTGGAGATTTTGTTGTACCTATTCACGAGTTGTGACTTTGTGATTTTCTTTTCTTTATTTCATATCGTGCCATTTCTTTCTTATAGATTATTGTGATTGAGTATTGATTATCATTATATATTATCATCTTGCCTTCCGTATGGAGTTGAGATATCATTGGCAGGTTACATATATTATTGTGTGAGTTGGATAGATAGTATTATTTACCTAGATTGTGTTCTACCGTCGATGTTGCGGCGTAGGCTGGACTTTGCTCATGCACTGGTGCCCTCACATCCGGGTGTGGATCATGATAGTAACTAAGAGAAGAGTAATGGGCATAAGGGTCATTATACCTATATTTAAAATTTGAGGAGCCCTAATAGAACCGTTGTTGAAGTGGCAGATTCTTTCCCCTTTGACTTCGGCTGCGGTCATGGCCGCGCACGCGAGAGAGAGAGAGTGAGAGAGAGAGAGAAAGAGAGAGTCAGAGGATCTCAAACGCGTGCATGGCCTGGGCATCTCTGGCCGAACGCGTAGTGTTGCACGGTTGCAGTGTTCGAAAATGGTGAGGGCTCATCGTCAGAGCTCGACGACCGTGGGGAAAAAGCAGGCGGGTTTGGTGGTAGTGAGTGCTCGTCGAGGGTATCGAGCGCCCTACTACTCGTTGATGCAGCAGTGTGGGGTGCACTAGAGTCCACCGTAGGGCAAGCGATGTGGAGGAGGATCGGTCGATTCTGACCCGCAGGGTTGGTAACCCGCGGGGATGTCGCCGCCGACCACGGTGGTAGTGGTGAGGTTTCAAGGAGGGGATAAGGGGGGGGAGTCGCCTGGTGGTTGTGTCAAAAGGGAAGGTGAAGTTGAGAAGAGTGGTAATATGGACAATATCAAAGTAATAATGAAAAGAATTTAAATGGATGCGAAATCTAAAATTTAAAAAGAAAATTTTGAATGGGTTTACACTTAGTGTTGATTTTAGGCGAGTTTGGCTACGGTCGCTCACTAGTACTAGATGAGTACTGACCCATGTTTGTGGGTATTTCCAGGTAGCGAGAGTCTGGAGGACATTTTGAGGCGTTAGGAGTTCATCCAACCTAGTGGAACCATGCTCATCGTTTTGAAGCTTTCCATTTCAGTTTGTAAGTTTCTTTTCAAGGTATTTTATTTTTGTCTTAGTAAAATGATATAATGTATGGGCATTGTGGCTAGTTTTGGATTTTAAAGAGATGTAAGCCAAATATGACATATTTTGTATCAGTCAAGCATGAGTACATTGTAATCTTGTTTCATGTTATCAATAAAGAAGTATTTTTTGTTCCTATCAAAGTGTTCAATATTGGTTTTGTGCATTTAAAGTTCTGTTGTTACTGTATCCATTATTTATTTTGTATTTTGTGCAGGTTTCATGTCTTATGCAAACACAACTCAGGCTTGCATGATATCACGTCCAGTGGTGACTTTCGATCCTTTGAGGTTGGGGCATGATAGTTCCGAGGGGGGGGGGGAGGGGCTGCCCTGCATGGTACCGAAGGACTGAAAATCCAGGCGGATGAGGATGCTCAGGATAGGATACTATGGGAGCCAACACTAGAGAGAAGAGGGCGAAAGCAGGAGGGGGCTAAGATTCCCCTTACGCCTTAGCAACCCCAAGCTCGAGCACAAACTCCCCAACTCTGATCAAGGAAAGGAAAGGCGCACACTTGAGGACATCACCCTTGGGAGCGTCATATAGCAAAACAATAATATATATATATATATATATATATATATATATATATATATATATATATGTGTGTGTGTGTGTGTGTGTGTGTGTGTGTGTGTGTGTGTGTAAACGAGATATGAGCCATGCACATGTGGACCAATAGGAATGGATTCCTACATCCCATGTACACCCATGTGCACTAGTACACTCCATTCCTATTGGTCCACATGTGCATTGGCTCATGCAAGAATATGAGCCTAAGGCTAATATCCCTTTTTTCATATATATATATATATATATATATATATATATATATATATATATATATATATGAAAACTTGAAAGACTTTCCTGTAAAACTTTCAAGATTACTAAGATGTCCTTATCTTAGCTTACATTATTAAATTTGTTTGAAAATATAATTACAGTTATAATCGTATTAAAATACGATCACCATTAATATTCACTACTATAATAAATACTTAATATTCATTATTATGTCTCCTCCCACTATTAGTTGTTTTATTTTGTAAAATATAATAATATAAATATCATTTATTTACAAATATCTCATTTCTTACAAAAAAAAATGCTTTTTAATATATAGATTTTATTGTTAATATTTAAATTTTGAAAAATAAAAAAATAGCATAATAAAAGTTGGTAAAATATAAAATATTTTCTTCAAATAATTTTAAGTGGCTTATTATACAATATCCCCTAATTTTTTTCATTATGTAAACAAATTAGCTTAAAATTAACGTGCAAAACACATGAACTACTTCTAGTGCATGTTGGAGCCAAACTGGCTAACCTCTCAAGTCCTAAATTATTTTGTTGTTATAACTACCTATACATATATTAAAAAAATTTAATTGAATGGCTGGCAGACCGATCCAGGCCTAGTCCAGATCGAAGCTATCCGGATTGTGGTTTGAATTTGATTTATGATTTTGATCTCTAGTCCGATCGAGTCTGGGTCGTTGTTCAAGTCCAGGCTGATCTGACCCGACCCCAAAAATTCTATCAAATTTGGATCCAGTCGGCCGGACCGGACGTGCCCAATTAATCCCTATTGGCCGAGAATAAATGGCTACATAAACATATTGTCTTGGTCAAACTACATGTGCAAACTTTAGTGATTGAGTGGTTCTGCTGTTCCATGAAGTCATTAATCCTATGGATCCGAAACTCAAATATATTATTGATCCCTAGTCGTACCTTGAAGAAAAAGAAACGGTGATGAAAAATCAACCAAGTCAAAAAAATCTTTTATCATGCAGACATGGTGCAATATGGTCAAAGTGCTTCTTCACCAACTCCTATCCTTTAAAAAAAACATATTTCCTTTTTCTTTTAGTATATAGTTAAAGTATCTTTAAATCCTTACTTTCGCTACACATAATCTTCAACATCTGGGCACGTCGTGAACTTGATTTCCTATTACTTTGGACCGATCGGCATTACAAATTAAAATCTAATATGCTATAGCTGCGACTAGGAGGAGGAAAAGAGTGCGTGTCTAGGTGTAGTAAATTCAACCTTCAACGTGTAGCCTAATTGTGCAAAGGAGTGTCCATAGAAGAATCAATGTTGAGTACCACAACCACGGAGTGTTGAACTCACTACTATTTCTTATGTTTCTCACTCAACCAACTCTTATCCCATCTCTCGACCTTTGTTCTAGTTCCCAGTTGAAGGCCACAACTTAGAGCCAAGAACGTCCCATGTAGTGCATGCCAATACGCAATCTGTATGGACACCACTAAAAGACGTACTATGCAAGGGCGGAGCCAGAATTTAAGTTTACCCTGGACTGAAATTAAAATATACTAAAAAAATCAACACAGATTATTTTTTATAATGCCTTCACAATGTGTCAATTTGTAAATCTCTGAGATGTGTGAATCTCTAACAATTGAATACTTAGACTTGAATACTTAGTATTAAGAGTACATTGATGTATAAAATTAGTTAATGTGTGAATCTCTAACACTTGAATACTTAGAGCACTTTGATCCTAGACTTAGTATTGAAAACATACTTGTATTCAAGAGTACTATGATCATAGACTTAAACATACATAGATGTTGGTGTCTCAGAGAAGGAAAAATCTATTCTTCGAGAGCTGGAGACAGACACAGTACAGTACCAAGACACAGAGAAGCACTTTTATACATGAGTACTTTTGTATACAGACACAGTCACACAGAGAATTTGAATACAGACAGAGAATTTTATACATCAAATTGAGGATCATGGAGAAGAAAGGCAAGGTTTTTTGCTCATCAAGACCCAAAACATAGAATGAGTAAAAGATTGTTTCTTTTGGGAAGAAAGGCAATGGGTCTCTTTCTTTGGACATTGGAAGCTATATTGTCATTATGTGAGGATCATGGCAGAACGTACATATTAGCATCTAATGGCTATTTTCTTTTTTCTTGCTTTTGTGTTTTACATTAGGATATATAATTGTGTATCTCATGAACACTACTAGTGCTGTTGAGCAAAAGTATTTCATCCCATAAAATTCCAGTGATGCAAAGATCAAAAATATAAACCAAACTCTTTAAGCAATATAAACCAAACTCTTTAAGATGCAAAGATGAACAATATAAACCAAGCTCTGGAACATACAAAAATAGGGTATCTGTATCTTTATAAGATGAACAATATTAACCAAGCTCTTAAGTATCAGATCAATATAAAGCAAACTCTTAAGTATCATAAAATTGAACATTTTTGTCAATTATATATGCAGAACTTGATTTAAATATACATGTAGGTCCTGCACAGCTGACTTGGCCAAGTTTCAAACCCTCCTAGTTGCAACAATGCTGTTAATATCAGAGCAAAAATATATCAAGCAAATGGGATCTCTACCAGAGCATTGACAAATCAATTTGACAACTTAGATAAATTTGAATCAGAGTATCAGAGACAGCAAAAAAAGACTTTAGGAAAATATTTATGTATAGAACAGCCGGTTCCAAATCTACACTTGAATGGGAATTTTATATTGTTCCAATGAGTAGAAGGTTGAATGGAAAGTTTAATACCTAAGGAATATAACCTGAGCAGCTAGTCTAGTTTATATTGTTAAACTCTTGAATCATTGAATGGAAAGTTTATATTGTTCCAAATGTACTCTATGTATAGTCACAGGTCTTGTTCTATACATGGATGTTTTCCTAAAGATGCAAAGATGAACCGGAAGACTACCCCTAAACTTTAAGCATTCTACTTCTGATGACTTGAGGAAACCCCAAAATATCACCATTCAAATAGATTACAAGTACTAAAACCGTCTCAGAGGTCGATTACTCTTTGAGGAATTTAGTCGAACAGATGAAGAGCAAGGACAAAACCCATTTCAAGAATATAAAAGATATCAATATGGGCATGTCTAATTTAACGCCACTTCTTCCAGACTCTAGTAAATAAGAATACTTCAGAAAATAGAGACAAAGACACAATATAGACAAATCAAATTGAACAAAAATTGCACTTGAGAAGAGAGGAAGAAGATTTCTTACAAAGAGGGGAGCCAGAGCAGGAACAACCGTACAAGCACTTCTCCGACTCTGAAAATAGTCTATAGAGAGCAAGGGAGGTGTCTCCATTCTCCTCAGGTGAGGTGAACATCCTTAGAGAGAGAGAGAGAGAAGTTCAGAACCGATGGGACTAGCCTAGATGTGTTGTCGATAGGACTGACCTAGCTGCACCGCGCCGTCGATGGGACTGGCTAGCCTAGCTGCCGAGCAAGGAGAGAGAGAGAAATTGGGGGAAGACCGGAGGTACAGAGAGAAGACTGGAGTAGACGTTTGATGAAGAGGAGAGAGAGATTGGGGGAGGACCGGATGTACCAGAGAGGAGACTGGAGTAGACGTTTGATGAAGAGTAGTTTTGAGTCTTTGTAATCCCTCAAAGAAAAATGGGTTGGCTTAAGAAAATTGGTTGGTAGGTAGGAGCAAAATTTGCTTGTGCGTGAGCTAAGTTTTTTTTTTTTTTTTTTGTGTGTTTGGCTGGGCTCCAGCCCACCCCAGCCCACTAGTAAATCCGTCCTTGGTACTATGTCTAGCTTTCGGACTACCGTAAGTCAAATACGTAACTAGTACAAATATACCAGTATTCATATATGCAATTATCCCATGTAAGTTATAGGATGAAAGTATAGATAATACTAAACCATTGATAAAGTAAAAATATTCACATTCATAAACATTAAGCCATCCATATATTATACAACCTCACAAGTCTATGATTATGTTTCCAAAAGATAATATACATAAAAGAATGTATATGAACACAAAATAAAATTATTGTTCTACTCTCAGCATCCATTATTTCTCTGACTCATCCAAAGTGTCTCGTCCTAAGTCATATATTCATCTAGTGAACAAAAATTAGATCATCAAAGACATGCAAGTTCTCGAATTAAAAACGATAAAATAAATAAAGTAAATAATATGAGATTAAAAATGTCAAATCCAATATTTGTTTGAAAAGTTGAAATGAACAAAACTTTAAATATGTATTATAGTGTCAACTTGGACTAAGACTCTATAGTGATTCTAAACCTAGTGATTCATTAGTGTCCGAACTATTCATATGTCATAACAGTCACTAACACAATCACAAAATATTTTTTCCTATATGATGATGGAATTTGGAGAACGTGTTTGGATCTCACACTTGACTACATTTTAAACAATAATCTCATTTATCCGGGATCAAGATGTAGCATAGCGGCACGATGCTTAGAGTTCGGTCCCTCACAGTAGTGAGGTAGAAATGAAACATATCAATTAGTACATATTGATATTTTTTATCGAGATAGGCGGTGTTCTCAGGTACTCATGTAAAACTCAAGAAAGTGAGGTAAGCACTCATACACTCACTTTACAAGGTCTTGCCAAAGGGGCTAGAAAACTGATTAGCTTTGAGCGTTATTTATATTGCTAAGATTTCATATGGTGTGATCCAAATTGTTCTCCCCGCCCAATGATGCAATATACAATCACATACAGCTCTAAGCCTATTATCTTATTAAGTCTGCCATTTTCTGACTTAAGAATTTTGATCTTTGTACCATATGTATATATCACATGAATTACAAGAATAATATTCAACATAATACTAGTCTTTATATGCCTCTTCCTATTCCCCATGGTCCTTGGAAATATATTTCTTTAGACTTTATTCTTAGATTACCAAGGACGCAGCGTAGTTCTAACTCTTATCTTTTTTGTGGTAGACAAATTCTCCAAGATGGTGCACTTTATTCCATGCAGCAAGACGACCAATGCGACTCATATTACTCTTCTATTCTTCTGAGAAGACGTGCATCTTCATGGTGTTCCAAAGTCTATTACTTCAGATACAAATACTAAATTTTTGTCATATTTTTGGAAAATGTTGTGGGAAAGATTCGATCATCACTATAGTATAGCAGTACTAGTCACCTAGAAACTGACGGACAAATAAAGGTCGTGAACTGAACATATGGAAACATGTTGTGAAGCTTAGTTGGGACACGACCTAAGAAATTGTATCTTGCTTTTCATAGGTTGAATTTGTTTACAACTGCATGCCTAACAAGTCAATAGGAAAAGCACCATTCGACACTATCTACTCACATCGTTCCTCTCATATGTTTTAGACCTTGTCTCTCTCCCTAAGACTCTGGGTCGAGACATTGTTGTTGAGCATATGTGACGTCAGTTGATACATGATGAAGTAAAACAACAACTTGAAGTATCTTATGCCAAATATAAAGCAGCTACTGATCAATCCTACTACCGTAAAGTCTTTCGTGAAGGAGACCTAGACATATTTTACTTACGTAAGAAATATTTTTCTACTAACACCTACAACAAATTGGAGAAGAAGAAGATCGTCCATTTCAAGTGCTACTTAAATGATAATGCTTTTGTGATTAATCTTCCGAAAGACATGTAGATCTCTCCAACCTTCAATATCACCGATCTTTATGAGTATTTTTCTCCTAACAAACCACTTTATTCTGACGTGAACTCTAAGATGAGTTTGAATCAGGGGAGATTGATGTAGTGTAGAATCTGTACCCTTCTAAAATGTATTTCTTTAAGTTTATCTCTTTGTTATGGTTGAGTTGTTAAGAATCATATTTCTTTTAGGACTCTGATTTTGACTCTATATCTTATTAGGATATGTTCTATTTTTAATTTTATAGCATTTTATTAGGATTAGAATGGTCATGGAATTCTATAAATAGATACCTTCTATATAAAGTTGGACACAACTTTTTAATCAATAAAATTTATCTTTTTATTATCTGAGATTCGTTCTCTCCTCCTCTTAGTCGTGGACTCGACTATTCCGTGGATTCGAAATCTCCTAGAGGTTTTCAAGCAACATTTGTACGGACCCCTCACCAGGCCATATGTCGGAGTTTATGTGGCACCGCTTCACCCACTCCAAGCAACGATGGTCCAGTTTTTGTCATTACCGATCAACTTGGCCATTATTAGGCACGAAGGTAAGCCCGTTTTGCTGTCATATTGTGTCAATGATAAAGATATAATGTAAACCCCCTGATATTTCAGAATTTTAAAATCAAATTTTTACAATTTTTTCTGAAATTTTTTGGGATTTTTAATTAATTAAATTAAGTTATTTTGAAATTAAACAATTTTTAAATGATGTTAATCAATATTAAAATATTATAAAAATAATATTTTTAGGTGTAAAATAAAATATTAGACATAGGGTAATTTTTTTGAAATTTATTGGACCCCAAAAATATTTTTAAAGACCTAAAAACTAATTATATTTAAACCCTAGAATAAACCCGGTTTATTTCCTATTGAACCAACCCGAACTGGACCGGATACGGTCTAGATGAACCAACCCTAACCCTAGCAGGTCGGGTCGGATCTAAACCCGACCCGGAACCCGAAACCCAAACCCGCACCCTTGCCTAATGGATCGGGTCGAATCCAATCCGCCGGACCCGGACCCGACCCGAAAACCCTAATCCCTAACCGACCCCGTGGCGATTCCCCTCCGCCGTAACCGTCGTGGCCCTCCGGCTCCCAGCACTGCTCGGCCTCCTTGCAACCGCTGACTCCCCCGCTCTCCGGTGCCACTCCGCCTGCCCCGCTCAACCGGCACCGCCTTTCCCCCTCCCTGCTCCTCCTATAAAACCTCCGACCTCCGCGTCGAACTCCACAGTCGGCCACCCCTTCACCGCAGCCTCAGCCCCGCGACCCCCTGCCTTCCCGTCATCCTCGACGACCTCGGCCTTCCCTCCGTCTCCTCCGCCTCCACCAGCCTCCACGACGCCACCCTGATCTCCGGCCGATCTCGCCGGAATCAGCAGCAGCAGCAACAACGGTTCGCTCGTATCACTACCACATTCCAAAAACAGGGGTATTTTTGTCTTTTCATACATAATTAATATTGTGTTTATTTAATTTAAATAATTGCATGATATGTGTATTTAAATTATATTATTATATACTGTGTTCATTAATGGTTGAGCTGGTAGACTTGACCTAGTAGCCCACCAGATGAACACCTGACCGAATTATGGGATTAGGTATTTAATTATTTTATTTAGAATTTAATTGTTGGAGATAGTAATTAATTACCGTAATTTATTTAATTATTGCGCATTGTCGTTGCTTCAATATTTGGAGCGATACCCTAGCTTTTGCCTTCCAACAGATTTCACAACTTTGTCCTAGACATGCCAGCCTTCTATTCTGACCTTTTTGTAACTCATAATTATGCTCTCTTGTGCTTTATTTTAGTCGCACAATATTCGTCGCGGACGTTTATTTAAATTCTAAACAAATTCTAATTTTGTATCGTTGTGCGTTCCAATCGAAATTGGAGGCAATCCTGACCATTTTTTGTGCGACCCAAATTAGGGTAATATTCTGTTCTGAGTCTTCTTCATTAATGATATTGATGACCCGACCTAATTTTGGCCCCATGTACTCCTAATTAATTTTAGAACGCCAATCGTATCTAATTTTAATTAATTAAATCCAGAAATCCACTGCTGTACAATTTTCCAAATTGTTGGGGGCTTAATTGCAAAATTGCAATGATGTGTCACCATCCTATTGGTTTAACCCAAATGAAGAAACCAACCCCTTATCTTTGACAAGTCAACCCAACACCCTCTCTCCTCCTTTCTTTTGTTTGCATTTTCCCCATGTTGAATCTAAGCCTTCCATTTCAAATGGAGCCATCCCCACCACACAACCCCTTATATGTTCCCTCAACCCCTTTCCCAAAGCAACCCCATCCTAGGTTTGGTCGGCCCTAATTTCTAGGGAGTCACCTCACTCCTCCCTCATACAAAAACCCAACCTCTCCATTTATGTTTCTTCACAAAATAAACCACCATCACCAACACCTAAACCCAGCCAACCCGACCGGCCATTAAGCTCCAGCGAGCTACTGTATCATCCTCGGCGCTCCGGTCGAACTCCAACCGACTGCCCCCCCGCACGATCATCCCCCCGGCGGCTGTGCACCCCGCACCGAAGCCTCAACTCCACCTCGAGCACTCCGGTAGACCGGTCGAACTCACCTGAACCGACTCCGGTCGACCGGTGACCGCCTGCAGCGACTAACCACCGCTTTGCATCGATCCCCCCGATACTGCAACATCTTTCTCCACCAGTCCTCTTCTTCAGTCCTCTTCTCCGACTTCCCCGAGCCGTCACAACCCCCATATCGAGCCGTCGTCTACTATCATCAGTAGCTCGTCGTCCACCATCATCAGCAGCTCGTCGTCCACCATCATCAGCAGCTCGTCGTCGACCATTATCAGCGGCTCGTCCACCATCATCAGCAGCTCATCGTCGACCATCATCAGCGGCTCATCCACCATCATCACCAGCTCATCGTCGACCATCATCAGCTGCTCGTCCACCATCATCAACAGCTCATCGTCGACATCATCAGCAGCTCGACCATCTCACGACCATCATCAGCGGCTCGTCCACCATCATCAGCAGCTCGTCGTCGACCATCATCAGCGGCTCCACCACCATTAATCCCGTCGACTTCGACCGGAGCCCAGCACCCCATCGTCACTGCACCCTGAGCCGACTTCCCCGCTGTTTCCACCCAGCTGCACCGGCGAACCACCCTCCGTCGAGCTCTCCCCCTCAGTCCCGAGCACCACCACCCCGTCGTCGACGTCTTCGCCGTCGTCGTCTACAGGTACGACCCCCTCGTGTACGTATGTAGGTATATATGTATGTATTAGTTTACATGTATTCATATATATTTAGTATATGTAATGTATATGGGTATCTATTAGTATATACGTATTCATAATATGTATTAGTGTATATATTTTAATATAATATAAATATATATATATATATATATATATATGATATATTTCTCTATTAGTATATTAATGTATTCAAATATATAAATATGTATGTATTTTGGGTATATATATATATATATATATATATATATATGTACACATATACGTAATTGGTATATGTATTAGATTGGTACATGTATATATATATAAATATAGTATACGTATATTTTACTGAAATATGTATATATATATATTTAGTATATATATATATATATATATATATATATATATATATATATATATATATATATATATATATATATATATATAAACATTGGTTGTTGTATATACATAAATATATATGTGGTATGTATATTTTTTAAATATATATATATAAATTATCTAATTCTATCAGTGTATATACATATTTTATGTACGTAATTAATTGGTGTATATATTATGAGTATAATATGTATATTCATATATGTATCTCTACTAGGTAACCTGAGTGTAAATACGAATACCCCGTAACTACACATAATCTTGTGACCCTGTGAACTGTTAGCAGACTGCCATATGTACACTTACATACTGGCAAGGACCGTATCACCGACTGTCTGAATTCACGGAATTACAGACGCGATGCCCGTACAACTTGACGCACTTGACCCTAGTTGACTAGTGCCATACCTGGCACAGCCCTGAGTTCGATGTATATGATTGTATTAGTGTAGCATCTGATACAAATATTATTTTTATCATATGTCTATAGGACTGTTGGATCATTCAGACGATACTCTGGGACAGGACATTGGTTGACAGCTAAGGACCCAAGACGAGTACATTCTCTGACAGTTTCTATTATGTTGATCATTTCTATAACTCTTGTTGTATAGCGTACATGACTCTGACACTGTTCTTTACACGAGTTGGCATCATTGAGACCTGTCACGAGGAGTCATGATCTGGAATCCATCGTGCTAGCTGGGAAAAAATGGGGAAATATTAGTATCTTATGTGATCATACCCAACCTTACATGCATCATAGCTCACCCACGCCTCACGTCGGTGCAGCCTTACCATTACATGCTTCATCCCTATTACATATGGTTAGCCTGACTATTACTCGTATTATAGCTATCCGGATGGATTAGCCTGACCTCAGGGATGATCGCTAACCAATGTAATAAGTTTCGTCAGTCCCAAGCCGATCACATGATATGCTGATATTTCACATACTTAATTAGATGATTCTTGACATGTATCTTTAGTGTATTTGATCTAGCATCCCCACATGTTCCAGTTATTGTTCTTGTACACCTCTACATACCCGTTCATTATTCTAGCGTGTACTTGGATTTCTATTTCATTTCTAGATGTACATTATATGCTCCAGTATTCCTTTATTTCCAGTATATCCATGCTCGTCAGTATTCCTTATTGCCAGTTTTTACATCTGTCTGTATTTTTTTACACTGTATTATAGTTTTATCAATATATGTGGAACTGCTGTTAGAGGTGTATTTCGTTCCAATCCTGACTGGATATATTTTTCCAGACTTTGACATAGTGGACTTGTTTTCGACACTTAGGGATTGGATGTTATTGATTATAGGTATGGTTATTTTGTCGTTAGACTTGTCTTATATTTTATTGCTTGCTTAGATATCTTATCGTGCTTTAGTTTATGTGATTGAGTATTTCTAGCATTATTTTGTGATATCCTTGTCTCCTTATGGAGTTGGACATTCATGTGAGATTGATTAGATAGCTACATGACCTAGACAGCGTTCTACCGCCGACGCTGCGGCATAGGCTGGACGTACCCACGCTCTCGTGCCCTTATACCAGGTGCGGGTCGTGACAGCTCGACACCAGCCGGGCGAGAAGATCCCGAGCAGCCGTCGTGCCCGCCACCAGTGCCGTCCCCGGTCAGCTCCGCCTCCGCCCGAGCCGCCCCTCCTCCGACGAAGCCCCGGCGCCCCCAGCCGCAGCAGTACCAAACCCTAGCCACAGCGTTGTGTCGTGTCGCCTCGCGGACACGAGGAATCCCAGTTTCTACGGAGCCATGTTCAAGTAGCCTTTTCTCTCTCCTCGCTGCCCCGTTTCTCGTTCCGTCTGTTGTGACACGAACCCTGCGTGACCCTATCGATATCCGTACAACCCGCTCGGTGTGTCGCATCCTGTGGTGATCGCGAACTGCGATCCAAAATTAGGAAAATATTTACCCTATTTTCCTCCGGAACTGAGTACGCCCCGCCAAACGGGGCGACTTGGTCGTGTGCAAACTTCACCGAAAGGTGCGCGCCGTTAATCCGGACGTGTGGGATTTCGCAGAAGTTAATTTGGATGTGTGTGTACACCGAAATCAACGCATATCCGTCGACAACGCCCTGTATTGACCTATTCTGGAACTCGTTGTATCTTCATATATACATGTCAGATCAAAACGAAATATGTGCCATCGGTCTCATAACAATACGCTAGTCCTGTGACTCAAGTTTGGTTCGATTCTGAGAACGTTGACAAAATCGCGTATCGTGGGCCTCGCGGTTGACGGGCGATTTTGTGATAGGCTTATCGGAATCCAGTTCTGGACGTTCCGTAGGGTTTATATCATCGTTCTGGACTTGTTGACACTAAGTTTGACTAATTTGGAGAACAATGTCTCTGACACATTTTTCGGTGTGAAACGAGACATATGTGGACCCCTCTTTGACCAGAAACTGTTATTTTTGCCCTTGTGTCCAAATTGGACTCAAGGACAGACGTTTCTAGCTATTTAATAATTTTTGAATCTGATGGTGATGTTTATTTCAGCAACCGGAGGACTACCTGCAAATTCTACTGATACCAGAGCTATAGTTGGAGTCAGAACCCCAGGCAAGTGTACCTTGCCGAAACTTGCAGTACTTGCTTCATATTGTTATCTTGATTTATTCATATATTGTATCTGCTTAACCTAGGACCGTGTGAAAATACTTAGCATCCAAATAATATTCGATTGTCAACATTATACACAGAGTTGTGTAACGTCATATAGACATGGATATCGAAATCCTATACTTTCTCGTGCTTGCATCATCAAGTACGTCATAACCCAGGACACCTGACACTATTCATGAGACAGAATCTTCCTGAGATATTCATGATGATTCTGTATAGGATATATGATTTATGACATAGATATTGCATGTGCTTAGCTATCATTATGACTTGTTGTATTAGATATGATCTTGCGTGTCATGGACATGAGACGTGTGATTACATTGGGTGGAAAGAGACACACAGACTACAGGATGATTATATATATTTATTGCAGTGCCTTGGCCACTACAGTGAGAGGCCCAATACATAGTAAAACTATAAAGTAAATTATATAGTAAACTACATAGTATTACTGCTACCGGCTCCCCGATACAGAGCTTATAGTGCTCTCAGCCTGAGTCTAATGTTGCTCTCACTTGCATTTCATATAGTTGGTAACCTAGTTTACCCTATTGATTCATTTATTGTTGCACTGCATTTATTTTTGGCTTGAGTTATTTTGTACCTTGCAATGTCTCCTGAGGACCTGGATCCGGATTATGTTCCCAGAATTAGTAGACGAGATCTATCCCGAGGTATACGGGACAGGAGTATTAGCAGGAGCAGGAACATGAGCAAGCAATGGAGTAGTACCAGATCCAGAAGATGAGTGATCGCCAAGGATTTCTTTTGAGTATATGCTTTATCCATACTCAGTATTTGTTGTTGTTATCTTATTTCTTGTATCTTGACTATTGTATCAGACTTATCCTCGGGTTATTCTCCGAATTATGTTTATTGAGACTTGATATTGCATTATGATTCTGATATTGTTGTATTCATTTTTGTGGATGAGATTAGTATATTACACCCTTATTGTTGTATTACAGCTTAAGTACATCCTGATGGGTTCATTAAATTAGGTTTGCACATCGGTGTGTGCTGCTGGCCATTGCTACGTGTCTAGTCCCTCGATATTTTGGGACTGGGACGTGACATGGGTTTTGTGGTGGCCTATGCAGGTCAACGACTAAATTGCTTTGGTTTTAACTTAGGGACCGAGCAAGCCTGCAATAAGATAGGATAAGTTTTTAGGATCTCATCCACTTGCTTGAAATTGTTCTTGATGTCTATCTCGGATTCGAATTAATTCCTTGACTTGCATCCTGCCTTGATTCCTGTGTGCCTCTTATTGTTTATTTTGGATGCAGAGTAATATATCCACGAGCAAATGATGAGACTCCTGCAAGATTACCACGAGATGCTGTGGTAACCAACGAAGAGGAAGTAAAACCAGTAGGAGAAGGACAATCATCTCAACAAAGCAATCAAGCAGATCAACACTCTTCCAGCAGGCACAACAGCAGCAGAGGAATCGACCGCAAGGATGTGGACAAGCTCTGGCGATGACTTTGGAGAACGCACAGACTCGTGGAGTAGCTAATGCGCGTAAGTGATTCATAGTTATTTGTTTTAAGTATTATTTTAGCTCGTGCCTATTGGTTCGTGACCTTAGCCATAACCTAGTAATTTTGAACTTGCTAATAATTAATAACCTAGTATGTTTTATAATTGATAATCTAGTTTCTCTAAACTGTAGTTTTCTAGATATTCTTCACCTGGAAATTGCATAACTTCCATTGCTTAGGGAAATAATGTTTTTATTTCCTATGTGCTTTTGCTTAAACCCTCAACCTTTGATTCTCCTTGATCATGAATCTTGATAGTGATGTGCTTCGAACAATGCTTGCAACCGTGTCATCTCTGTTGACCAGTTATTCTTTGATTGCGAGGACACAATCCTCTTAAGGGGGTATATTGTAAATCCCCTGATTTTTCAGGAATTTTAAAATCAATTTTTTACATTTTTTTCTAGAATTTTCTGGGATTTTAAATTAATTAAAACTAAGGTATTTTGAAATTAAATAATTTTTAAATGATGTTAATCAATATTAAAATATTTTGAAAATAATATTTTTAGGTGTAAAATAAAATATTAGACATAGGGTAATTTTTCTGGAATTTATTGGACCCCAAAAATATTTTTAAAGACCTAAAAACTAATTATAATTAAACCCTAGAATAAACCCAGTTTATTTCCTATTGAACCAACCTGAACCAGACCGGATCCGGTCTAGATGAACCAACCCTAACCCTAGCGGGTCGGGTCGGATCTAAACCCGACCCGAAACCCGAAACCTGAAACCCAAATCCGCACCCTTGCCTAATGGATCGGGTCGGATCCCATCCGCCCGACCCGAAAACCCTAATCCCTAACCGACCCCGTGGCGATTCCCCTCCGCCGTAACCGCCGTGGCCCTCCGGATCCCGGCGCCGCTCGGCCTCCCTGCAACCGTCGGCTCCCCCGCTCCCCGGCGCCGCTCCGCCTACCCCGCTCAACCGCCACTGCCTTTCCCCCTCCCTTCTCCTCCTATAAAACCCTCGACCTCTGCGTCGAACTCCACAGTCGGCCACCCCTTCACCGCAGCCTCAGCCCCGCGACCCCCTGCCTCCCCATCATCCCCAACGACCTCGGCCTTCCCTCCGTCTCCTCCACCTCCACCAGCCTCCACGACTCCTGTCACGCCCCAGTCCCAAAATACCGAGGGACCAGACACGTGGCAATGGCCAGCAGTACGCACCGATGGACAAACCCAATTTAATGGATCCATCAGGATATACTTAAGCTATAAAATCAAGTCTACGACAACAGGCACAACTAATCTCATCCACACAAGATATAAAATATGATCCACAGAATAAATAAGGAATGTAAATCATCAGCTAGTCTCAACAAAGTGCTTCGGAGAACAACCCGATAAATATCTGATACAATGGTTCAACAGACCAAAATATAAATGACTGCAATAAATAAATACTGAGCATGAAACATGGATGCTCAGGAAAAGTCTTCGACTAACACCTCGTCCTCGGATGGCGGTACAGCTCCTGGATCAGCTCCTGCTGCGGTCCCGTATACCTCGGGATAGATCTCGTCCTCAAATCCTGGGGACATAATCCGGATCCAGGTCCTCAGGGGACATAGCAAGGTACAGAAAATATAAGCCAAAATAAAAGCAGTGCAGCAACTAATGAAATAAATGGGATAAGTATGTAACCATCTATGTGAAATGCAAGATGAGAGCAACACGAGTACTCAGGCTGAGCCACTACAAGCTCTGTGTCGGGGAGCCGGTAGTGGTAATAACCGGTAGTGGGTCTAGCTCTGCTCCGAGAGTCTATAACCTCGCAATAATAGAAGATATATATAAAACAGCCTGTAGCCTGTGTGTCTCTTCCCACCCAATGTAACCACGCATATCATGACTATAACGTCTCATGTCCATGTCAAGCGGGATCATAGCTAATGCAACAAGTCATACAATATCTAAGAATATAATGTCCATGTCAAGTCCTGTATCCTATACAGAATCACCATGAATATCTCAGGAAGATCTTGTCTCATGAATAGTGTCAAGTATCCTGGGTCATAGTGTACTTGATAAGACAAGTACGAGAATGTAAAGTGTCACGAATGTCCATCTCTAGATAACAATACCCAACACCGCGACAGTGTTGGCACCCAACTAATAATTGGACGCTAAGTACGTCACACGATTCTAGGTTAAGCATGCACAGCAATATAATAAAGCAAGGAAAATATGTAACAATACTGCAGAGTTTGGCAAGGTATACTTGCTTGGGGTTTGAATACCAACAGTCGTCCCGGTATCAGTGGATCCTGTAGGTACTTCTCCAAAAGCTGTAATAAACATCACCAACAGTCTCAGAAGATATCAAATAGCTAGAAACGTCTGTACTTAAGTCCAATTTGGACACAAGGGCAAAAATAACATTTTCGGGCCAAAGCGGGGTCCACATGTGGGCCACTTTGCACCAAAAAGCGTATCAGGGTCAAAGATCTCCAAATTCCCCAAACTCAATGCCTACAAGTCAGGAACGATGATACAAACCCAACGGAACTTCCAGAATTGGATTCCGATGAGCCAATCACAAAATTGCCTGTCAAGTGGAACCGGTGGGGCCCACGATATGCAATTTTGTCAACGTTCTCAAAATTGATCCAAACTTGGGTCGCAGGACCAGCATATTGCTATGAGTCCGATGGCACAATTTTTGTCTCGATTCGACGTGTGTACACAAAGTTACAGCGTGTTCCAGAAAGGATAGATACGGGACGTTGTCGGCGGATACGCGTCGATTCCGGTGTGCACGCACATCCAAATCAACTTCTGTAAAATCTTGCATGTCCGTATCAACGTCACGCACGTTTCGGTAAAGACCGCGTGCGACCAAGTCATCCCGTTTGGCGGGGCACACTCAGTTCTAGGGTGAAACAGGGCGTTATTTTTCCTGTTTTTGGATCGCGGTTTACGATCACCACAGGGCGCGATACACCGAGCGAGTTGTACGGGCATCGAGAGGGTTATACAGTTTACGCGTTGTAACAGACGGAATCAAAAATGGAATTACGAGGAGAGAGGGAATGGTACCTGAACAGGGCTCCGTGAATCTGAGTTTCACGCGTCCGTGTGACTGTTTCGACACAGTATCTGTGTTCGAACCGCTGCTGTGTCCGTTGCTCGCGTCCTGGTCATCCGGCGGAGAGGAGATCTCGAAGGCAGCGACGAGGTTGGCAGCGGCTTGGGGCTGCTGTCGAGTTGTACGGCGGTTCAGCGGTGTCGAGATCGGTTTTGGCGTATATAGGGGAAGGGGATGGCAGACACGGCTACGCCGGCGAGCGGGGGAGTCGAGGGGTCGACGGGCGAGGGGTCGTACAGCGGCCTGGCGGCAGCAGCGAGGTTGAGGCATCGTCGGTCGGGGCGGATCGACGGCCGGGGCTGGGTGTATAGGGAGAGAGAGTGGCGAGGTCGTCCGGCTGTGCGGGGGATCGAGCGGCGGCCTGGCGGCAGCGGCGAGGAGAAGTTTGGGGGGTCAGGGCGAGGTTGTTGTGCGGCGGAGATGAGGGAAAGAGGGGGCTGCGCACGGATGTCTAGGCGGTAGTTTTATAGGGCTACAGTAAAACCGGTCAGTTAGGTTTTCCAATTGGATTGCGGGTCCGGGTCAGTTTTGGCTCGAATCCGACCCGACCCAATATGTTGTTTTGGTTCAGCCAGTCTTGGTTTGGTTTGGTTTGGTTTGGTTCGGTTTGGTTCGGTTTATAGCCAATAATTTTTAGGGCTTTAAACGCGTTTTCGGAGTCCAATAAATTCACAGAAAAATACCCGATGTCCGGCTTTCCATTTTACACCATAAAATATTATTTCTATAATATTTTAACATCAATAAACTGTATTTAAAAATCCTTTGATCACAATTACCTTGGTTCTTCATCCAGAAAAAATATCAAAAAATTGGGGGAAGATTATATTAAAATTATTCTAAAAAATCAGGGTGTTTGCAATCTATCCCCTTAAGAGGATTGCGTCCTCGCAATCAAAGAATAAGCTACTAAAGGAAGAACTATGGAAATACAAGAATGCTTAGGTAATAACTGCCTCCGTGAATAAGTGGGGATAACACTGGCGATACTATCCTCCCGTTCCCAGGTCAATTCGCCAGGAGAATGATGTTTCCAAGCTACATGAACCAGTCTGATTATCTGTCCTCACAATGTCTTCTCACTGACGTCGAGGATGCCAACTGGTTATTCTTCATATCTCAAGCTTGGGCCTACTGCAATCTCTGAATGATCGACTACGTAACTTGGGTCGGTCACGTACCTTCGCAACTGTGAGACGTGAAATACGTCATGCACTCCCTCTAAGGATGGTGGTAATGCAAGACGATAAGCCACCTCACCAATGCGCTCTAGAATATCAAATGGCCCAATATACCTTGGGCTCAACTTGCCTCTGCTCCCGAATCTAATAGTACTTCGAGTGGGCAAAATCCTCAAGAATACGTGCTCTCCTTCTTTGAACTTTAAGGGACGTCTGTGCATATCAGCCCAATCTTCTGTCTGTCCTGAGCTGCTCGAAGATGATTCTGAATCTGTTTCACCTTTTCCACTGTCTGCGTTACCAATTCTGGACCCAGTATTTAACGTTCACCAATGTCACTCCAACATATAGACGATCTGCACTTTCTTCCGTATAATGCCTCGAATGGTACCATCTGAATGCTGGCCTGATAACTATTGTTGTAGGAGAACTCCACCAAGTGCAAATGATCTTCCCAAGATCCTCCAAAGTCTAACATATACGATCGCAACATATCCTCCAAGATCTGAATGGTGCGCTCTGACTGACCATCTGTCTGTGGATGGTAAGCTGTGCTGAATTTGAGTCTGGTGCCAAGACTCTCTTGCATGCTTCTCCAGAAATGAGATATAAATCTCGAATCTCGATCCGATACGATACTAACCGGCACTCCATGTAATCTTACGATTTATCGCATATACATGTCGGCTAGAACCTCTGTGGACTGTCCAACTCTAAATGGCAAGAAGTGTGCCGATTTAGTGAGTCGATCCACAATAACCCATACTGCATCTCTTCTGCTGGGGCTCCTTGGAAACCCTATGACAAAATCCATCGTGATATGTTCCCACTTCTATTCTGGTATAGGAAGCGGCTGTAACATACCTGCAGTCCTCTGATGCTCGGCCTTTACTTGCTGGCAGACTAAGCATTTTGCCACAAATCTTGCAATCTCCCTTTTTATTCCATGCCACCAATAATACTGTCTCAAGTCTCGGTACATCTTGGTTCCTCCTAGGTGAACAGAGTATATAGAGCTATGTGCTTCAGTCATTAACTCTTGTCTCCATTCTCCATTTGGAACATATAGGCGATTTCCAAACCTCAATGTCCCGTCTTCGTGTATGCGAAGTCCTGTCTGCATGCCTGCTTCTGTTCTCTCTTTCAATCTTCGAAATCTAGCATCGGTGGGCAATGCCTCTTTAATCTTCTCCACGAGTGATGACTTAACTTCGAGATTAGCGAGCAATCCACTCTGTCCTGGTAAAATAACCTCTATCTGAAGCTCCTGTAGATCTCTCAATAACTCGGGCTGCACTGTCAAGAAATAAGCCGTACGCTTCCTGCTGAGAGCGTCTGCTACGACATTTGCCTTTACCCGATGATACTGCAGATCTATATCAAAGTCTACCATCAATTCAAGCCAACGTCTTTGCCTCATGTTAAGCTCCTTCTGAGTATATACATACTTCAGACTCTTGTGATATGTAAAGATGTCTATCTTCTTTCCATAAAGGTAGTGCCTCCAAATCTTTAATGCAAATATAACTGCTGCTAACTCCAGATCGTGTGTTGGGTAGTTCTTATCATGGACCTTCAACTGTCTCGATGCATAAGCAATGACTTTGCCATGTTACATCAAAACACATCCTAGTCCACTCCCTGATGCATCACTGTCAACAACAAAACCTCCTGACCCTGAAGGAAGAGTCAAGACAGGTGCTGTTGTTAATCTTCTTTTCAATTCTTTGAAGGCCTTCTGGCAGTCTTGTGTCCATATAAACTCCTGGTCTTTATGTGTCAGCTTCGTTATCGGTTCTACAATCCTCGAAAAATTTTCTACAAACCTTCGGTAATATCCCGCAAGTCCGAGAAAACTTCTCACCTCTGAACTGATGTGGGTGTAGGCCAAGTCTCTATTGTCGCAACTTTCTCTAGATCCACTGAAAGTCCTTCTCCTGAGATGATGTGTCCCAAGAAAGGCACTTTGTCCATACAAAACTCACACTTACTGAGTTTAGCATATAACTTCTCCTGTCTCAAGGTCTCTAGCACGATTCTGAGATGCTCCTCGTGCTCTTCGTGGTTCTTGGAATATATTAGAATGTCGTCAATAAACACAACCACAAATTTATCCAAGAACTGATGGAAGACTGTTCATCAAACTCATAAACACTGGCGCATTGGTTAAACCAAACGGCATTACCAAGAACTCATAATGTCCATACTTGGTCCTAAAAGCTGTATTTGGTATGTCTTTTTTCCTTACTTTGATCTGATGGTAGCCGAATCTAAGGTCAATCTTCAAGAATACCCTAGCACCACTCAATTGATCAAATAGATCATCAATGCGTGGTAAGGGATACCTGTTCTTAATGGTCACAGCATTTAGTGCCCTGTAGTCAATACATAACTGTACTGTTCCATCCTTCTTTGGTATAAATAATATGGGTGCTCCCCAAGGTGAAACACTGGGCCGAATGAAACCCTTCTCCAGAAGATCACCAACCTGTTCCTTCAACTCCACTAACTCTTTAGGTGCTAGCCGATATACTGATGAAGTGATAGGCTCTGCTCCTGGAGTTAAGTCTATTGTGAATTCTATTTCCCGATCAGGTGGTAAACCTGGAAGATCATCAGAAAATACATCCACAAATTCTAATATGACTCTTGGGTAACCTGTCTCCCCTTCTACAGATAGTACCCTAAGAGTAGGCTGAACTCCTTGCTCTACTGCTCCTCGAAGAAACTCAAATTCTGGATGTACAGGCGGTCTAAATATAACCCGCCCAAGTCGGCAATCAAGAGTCGCATGGTACTGACTTAACCAGTCTATACCAAGTACGACATCATAATCTGACATAAAAAATATTAAAAATTGAGCTCGCATCTCTCTTCCACAGACTACTACAGAACATGATCTACAGACGTCACTAACCGGAATAATTCTACCTCCCGTAAGAATTCTCTTCATCTTCGAAAGGGGTGCGGTAGCTACTCTATGGGTGGCTACAAAGCTAGCTGCTATAAATGAATGCGATGCTCCAGAATCAAATAAAGCTACAGCTGGTAAAGAAGCTACTAAAATAGTACATGCGATGACCTCGCCTGCAGTAGCTTCCTGCTCAACAGCTAATGTGAATGCCTGTCCTCGCCCCTGAGCTGGACCTCTATGCTGCTGCTGAGTCTGCTGAAATAGAGCTGCCTGTGGTACCAGTGGTGGTCTCTGCTGGTAGCCCCATGTAGCTGGTGGTCTAACTCCTCCAGCTCCTGTCTGCGGTGCTCCTACTGCTGGATAAGCTGGTCGTGGTGCAGGTAAAGCTAGTCTCGGTGCTCCGTCTCTGCGTTCAGAACAGTCCCTGGAAAAATGCTGGTTGGATCCGTAGCTCAGATATAGTCCCAACTTACGCCTGCATTCTCTCTTAATGTGTCCTACCTTGCCGCAGTGGTGATAAGTAGGAAGAGGTCTATCCCTATGTGCTGCTCTCTCTGGCATACTCTTCTGTGATCATTTTGCTGAATCCCCATGTGTTGTCCTGGATGGTGCTGAGGTGATGGGCCTCTTCAGATTTGACTCCCTTCTAGTGACGCGCTCCATGCGTCGTGCTGCTGCAAGGACGTCAGTATAAGATGTAGGTGCGACCGAGCCAATCAATCTCTGGAGCTCGAACTTCAGTCCGTCAAAGAACTTCTCAGCTTTCTCTTCCTCTGTCGAGATCAAGGTTAGGGCGAAGCGACTTAGGCGAATAAATTTTGCGTTGTATTCTTCCACTGTCATATTGCCTTGGATAAGGCGGTTGAACTTGTCTCTGAGCTCTGACCGTGCAACTGCTGGAATGTACATCTCTTGGAAGAGTCTGGAGAACTCTTCCCATGTGACTCGGTCCTGTCCGAGCCTCCTCTCTTCTACTAACCACCAGTGATGTGTATTTTCAGTTAACTATATTCTTACTGCAGTCATCCACTTCTCTCTCAGAAGTTCAGCTGCTTCCAACTGGTGCTGAACGTTCGTGAGCCATTCATGAACTTCTGTTGGCCCCTCTTTACCAAAAAATATACGAGGCTTGAGATGACAAAAATCGGTGATAGATTCTGTCGTTGATCGCCTCGCTGGTGGATTTGCCTGTTCCAATGCGGATACCAGGCTGGTTCTCAGATACTCTGCCTCCTGACGCTGGGCCTCTTGCTGAATCTGCTGCTGGGCTTGCATCATGGCATACATTATCTGGAATATCTGTTGCTCATCCATGGCTTGTCCTGGCGGGAAAACTGGCATCTGTGGAGTGAATTGCGGTGGAGGTGGGATGTCATCACGCCGGAACCTTGGATTAGGCTGGCCGGTTTGATCGCTCTGCGATGTTTGTCCTCCGATCCCTGGGGTCACTCCGTCTATATAAGTAACCACAGCTTCGTGTGGCGTATCCAAGGAAATCTCATCTCCGTTTCTGGGATCCATTACTCTGCAATCAAAAGATAAACTGTAAGAACGCTTAGAGGAATCAACACAGGATGCAAATCAAGTAACAAATTCGAGTTCGATATAGAGTTCAAAATGGTTCAAATAATGGATGAGATCCTAAAACTTATCCTATCCTTATGGCAGGCTTGTTCGGTCCCTAAGTTGAAATCGAACAGTTTAGTCGTAGACCTGCATGGGCCACCAAAAAAACCTTGTCACGCCCCAGTCCCAAAATGCCGAGGGACCAGACACGTGGCAATGGCCAGCAGTACGCACCGATGGACAAACCCAATTTAATGGATCCATCAGGGCATACTTAAGCTGTAAAATCAAGTCTACGACAACAGGCACAACTAATCTTATCCACACAAGATATAAAATATGATCCACAGAATAAATAAGGAATATAAATCATCAGCTAGTCTCAACAAAGTGCTTCGGGGAACAACCCGATAAATATCTGATACAATAGTTCAACAGACCAGAATTTAAATGACTGAAATAAATAAATACTGAGCATGAAACATGGATGCTCAAAAAAAGTCTTCAGCTAACACCTCGTCCTCGGATGGCGGTACAGCTCCTGGATCAGCTCCTGCTGCGGTCCCGTATACCTCGGGATAGATCTCGTCCTCAAATACTGGGGACATAATCCGGATCCAGGTCCTCAGGGGACATAGCAAGGTACAGAAAATACAAGCCAAAATAAAAGTAGCACAGCAAATAATGAAATAAATGGGGTAAGTATGTAACCATCTATGTGAAATACAAGATAAGAGCAACACGAGTACTCAGGCTGAGCCACTACAAGCTCTATGTCGGGGAGCCGGTAGCGGTAATAACCGGTAGTGGGTATAGCTCTGCTCCGAGAGTCTACAACCTCACAATAATAGAAGATATATATAAAATAGCATGTAGCCTGTGTGTCTCTCCCCACCCAATGTAACCACGCATATCATGACCATAACGTCTCTTGTCCATGTCAAGCGGGATCATAGCTAATGCAACAAGTCATACAATATCTAAGAATATAATGTCCATGTCAAGTCCTGTATCCTATACAGAATCACCATGAATATCTCAGGAAGATCCTGTCTCATGAATAGTATCAAGTGTCCTGAGTCATAGTGTACTTGATAAGACAAGTACGAGAATGTAAAGTGTCACGAATGTCCATCTCTAGATGACAATACCCAACACCGTGTAGAGTGTTGGCACCCAACTAATAATTGAACGCTAAGTACGTCATACGGTCCTAGGTTAAGCATGCACAGCAATATAATGAAGCAAGAAAAATATGTAACATTACTGCAGAGTTTGGCAAGGTACACTTGCCTGGGGTTTGAATACCAACAATCGTCCCGGTATTAGTGGATCCTGTAGGTACTCCTCCAAAAGCTGTAATAAACATCACCAACAGTATCAGAAGATATCAAATAGCTAGAAACGCCTTTCCTTAAGTCCAATTTGGACACAAGGGCAAAAATGATATTTCTGGGCCAAAGCGGGGTCCACATGTGGGCCACTTTGCACCGAAAAGCGTGTCAAGGTCAAAGGTCTCCAAATTTCTCAAACTTAGTGTCTGCAAGTCAGGAACGATGATACAAACCCAACGGAACTTCCAGAATTGGATTCCGATGAGCCAATCACAAAATCGCTTATCAAGTAGAGCCGGTGGGGCCCACGATACGCGATTTTGTCAACGTTCTCAGAATCGAAGGAAACTTGGGTCACAGAACCAGCGTATTGCTACGAGTCCGATGGCGTAAGTTTTGTCTCGATCCAACGTGTGTACACAAAGTTACAGCATGTTCCAGAAAGGACGGATACGGGACGTTGTCGGCGAATACGCGTCGATTTCGGTGTGCACGCACATCCAAATCAACTTTTGCAAAATCTTGCACGTCCGTATCAACGTTACGCATGTTTCGGTAAAGACCGCGTGCGACCAAGTCGTCCCGTTTGGCGGGGCGCACTCAGTTTCGGGGTGAAACAGGGCATTATTTTTCCTGTTTTTGGATCGCGGTTTGCGATCACCACAGGGGCACGATACACCGAGCAAGTTGCACGGGCATCGAGAGGGTTATACAGTCTACGCGATGCAATAGACGGAATCGAAAACGGAATTACGAGGAGAGAGGGAACGGTACCTGAACAGGGCTCCGTGAATCTGAGTTTCACGCGTCCGTGTGACTGTTTCGACGCAGTACCTGTGTCCGAATCGCTGCTTTGTCCTTTGCTCACGTCCTGGTCGTCCGGCGGAGAGGAGATCTCGACGGCAGCGGTGAGGTTGGCAGCAGCTTGGGGATGCTGTCGAGTCGCACGGCGGTTCAGCGGTGTCGAGATCGGTTCCGACGAGTATGGGGGAAGGGGATGGTGGACACGGCTACGCCGACGAGCGGGGGAGTCGAGGGGTTTCGGGTGAGGGGTCGTGCGGTGGCCTGGCGGCAGCAGCGAGGTTGAGGCATCGTCGGTCGGGACGGATCGACGGCGGGGGCTTGGTGTATAGGGAGGGGGAATGGCGAGGTCGTCCGGCTGTGCGGGGGATCGAGCGACGGCCTGGCGGCAGCGGCGAGAAGGAGTTCGGGGGGGTCAGGGTGAGGTCGCTGTGCGGCGGAGATGAGGGAAAGAGGGGGCTGCACACGGATGTCGAGGCGGTGGTTTTATAGGGCTACAGTAAAACCGGTCAGTTAGGGTTTCCAATTGGATTGCGGGTCCGGGTCGGGTTTGGCTCGGATCCGACCCGACCCGACCCAATATGTTGTTTTGGTTCAGCCAGTCTTGGATTGGTTTGGTTTGGTTCAGTTTATAGCCAATAGATTTTAGGGCTTTAAACGCGTTTCCGGAGTCCAATAAATTCACAGAAAAATACCCGATGTCCGGCTTTCCATTTTACACCATAAAATATTATTTCCATAATATTTTAACATCAATAAACTGTATTTAAAAATCCTTTGATCACAATTACCTTGGTTCTTCATCCAAAAAATACCAGAAAATTGTGGGAAAATTATATTAAAATTATTCTGAAAAATCAGGGTGTTTACAATGCCGCCCTGATCTCCGGCCGATCTCGCTGAAAACAACAGCAGCAGCAATAGCGGTCCGCTCGACACGAGCCGGGCGAGAAGATCCCGAGCAACCACCGTACCCGCCACCAATGTCGTCCCCGGTCAGCTCCGCCTCCGCCCGAGCCGCCCCTCCTCCGGCGAAGCCCGGACGCCCCCAGCAACAGCAGTACCAAACCCTAGCCACGGCGTTGTGTCGTGTCGCCTCGCAGACACGAGGAATCCCAGTTTCAGCAGAGCCCTTTTCAGGTAGCCTTTTCTCTCTCCTCACTGCCGTGTTTTTTGTTCCGTCTGTTGTGACGTGAACCCTGTGTGACCCTTTCGATACCCGTGCAACCCACTCGGTGTGTCGGGTCATGTGGCGATCGCGAACTGCGATCAAAAATCAAGAAAATATTTACCCTATTTTCCCCCGGAACTAAGTGCGCCCCGCCAATCGGGACGACTTGGTCATGTGCGAACTTTACCGATAGGTGCGCGCCGTTGATACGGACGTGTGAGATTTTACGGAAGTTGATTTGGATGTGCGTGCACACCGGAATCAACGCATATCCGTCGACAACGCCCCATATTGGCCTATTCTGGAACTCGTTGTAACTTCATATACACACGTCGGATCGAAATGAAACTTGCGCCATCAGACTCATAGAATTACGCTGGTCCTGTGACCCAAGTTTAGTTCGATTCTGAGAACGTTAACAAAATTGCGTATCGTAGGCCCCACGGCTCCACTTGACGGGCGATTTTGTGATAGGCTCATCGGAATCCAGTTCTGGATGTTCTGTTGGATTCGTATCATCGTTCTGGACTTATTGATACTAAGTTTGACGAATTTGGAGAATAATGTCTCTGACACGTTTTTCGGTGTGAAGCGGGCCACATGTGGACCCGCTCTGACCAGAAACTGTCACTTTTGCCCTTGTGTCCAAATTGGACTCAAGGACAGGCGTTTCTAGCTATTTGATATTTTCTAAATCTGATGGTGATATTTATTTCAGCAACCGGAGGACTACCTGCAAATTCTACTGATACCAGAGCTACAGTTGGAGTCAGAACCCCAGGCAAGTGTACATTGCCGAAACTTGCAGTACATGCTTCATATTGTTATCTTGATTTATTCATATGTTGTATCTGCTGAACCTAGGGTCGTGTGACAATACTTAGCATCCAAATAATATTTGGGTGTCAACACTGTACGCAGAGTTGTGTAACGTCACATAGACATGGATATCGAACTCCTATACTTTCTCGTGCTTGCATCATCAAGTACGTCATAACCCAGGACACCTGACACTATTCATGAGACAGAATATTTTTGAGATATTCATGGTGATTCTGAATAGGATACATGATTTATGACATAGATATTGCATGTGCTTAGCTATCATTATGACTTGCTGCATTAGATATGATCTTGCGTGTCATGGACATGAGACGTGTGATTACATTGGGTGGGGAGACACACACAGACTACAGGCTGATTATATATATTTATTGCAGTGCCTTAGCCACTACAGTGCGAGGCCCAATACATAGTAAAACTATATAGTAAACTACATAGTAAACTATATAGTAAAACTACATAGTATTACTGCTACCGGCTCCCCGACACAGAGCTTGTAGTGGTCTCAGCCTGAGTCTAATGTTGCTCTCACTTGCATTTCACACCCTTATTGTTGTATTACAGCTTAAGTACATCCTGATGGGTTCATTAAATTGGGTTTGTCCATCGGTGTGTGCTGCTGGCTATTGCCACGTGTCTAGTCCCTCGATATTTTGGGACCGGGGCGTGACATATAACCCTACTCTTTTCTATGCATATTGGAATAGCCTCAGTATAATGAGTACTCCATCCTGATTACATACCATATGCTGAAAAATTATTGATAGTCAACATAAGTGCAGCTCTCATATGGAAGTTGTATTTATTCGAAATATCACATGTTTCGATGCTGAACTCCCATAATTGCTTAAACTCATCCTCCAATGACTTCATATACATACTAATATTCTTCTTCATATTTTTGGGATCAGGTTTGATAAGTGTCAATAACATGTACGAAGACTTTATGCACATCCATGGTGCTACATTTTAGGAGGATATAATCACTGGCGAACATTAATATTAAGATCCAAATATTAAAACAGATTGAATCCATCAGAAGATAGGGCCAATCGGACTTTCCTAGGCCCCGCAACAAAATTTGGATGACATCGGTCGAAATACTTTCATGGCTCTCTATCAGAATAGTGAGATAATTCTCCTTCACCATTTTTTGTTTTTTGTTATGATGTCCCATGTTGGAATTATTTGTGGATATATGCATCCTCTGTAACCACTTATGATGACAAGAACTATATATACTTGTAGGGCTATTCCTTTACTTCTATGTTGACTTTTTTTTGCCCCAAAATATCATGTATTGGTCCGTATGTCAAAAAGTACATTTGTCTATATTCTTGTTCTCCTTATAGTATAACATACAACTATTATGATAATAATCTATCTTTTTGTAACCTAAGATGAGTTGCCTGATCATTATCTTTGATTTATAAAAGTTTCCAGGCAACTCTTTTGATCCTTTTGACGATTACTCTTTGATAAATTGTATGTTTCGGTCCTAACATGCTTGTGGCAATTTAAAATCAATTAAAGTTCATTAAACGTATCACTACCGACAATATAAAATGAGCATCTTAACCTGTATTCTTAAGCATATTAAAGGAGTATCACTTTGACGATTACATAATACATGAGTTCTTTAAAGTTGAATATGTTCAATAAATGTATTCATAAGCATATTCAACATATTCAATATATTCTTAAGACTTTGATGATTACAGAATACAGGAGTGCTTGAACATATTCTTAAGCATATTCAACGATTACTTATAGTTCAATAAATGTATCACTTTGACAATATAAAATGAGCATCTTAACCAGAACCAGAATTCTAACTTTGACGATTACTATATTGAATATCTGTATTCTTAAGCATATTAAAGAACTCCTTTGTGCTAGGATTCTGGTTCCCTGAAATAAAGTTATACCCTATTTCGACAATCGCCATATTTCTGGCTAGGGTTTAGTCATGATATTCAACATAGAATTCGTAGACATCTTGTCACGACCCGCACTCGAATATTCTAGCACGAGTACATTGTTACGCCCAGCCTACGTCGCAGAATCGACGGTAGAACGCTAGTTGGATCATTTCTAACTATCTAATATCTCAACAATATAATATGATACATGTCAATCATTTCAACTCCAAACGGAGGAGCAAATATGGTATCTCACATGAATAACTAATCTCAATCACAAAACAAACTAAGGAAGAATAATGCATGAATGGAAAAGCGAAGGAAAGAATAAGAATACAATCCATAATCTGAAATAGTAATACAAACTGTGAATCCACCAAAAGAATAGTCTAAAACAATCAATACAAATAAGCTAGACCTCCTCCGGCTCTACAACTAAGTCCTCCGGAGGCCAGAATAAGCAGGATTAGCGACATTTTTTAGCTACATAATAGTAAAATGTCGCTAATATTAAATAAATCAGTGACTCCAAGGAATAACGTCACTAGACGTCGCTAATTGGCGACATATAGCGACGTTCAACTATTATTCAGTTTTAAAAATATTAGTCGCTATAAGTTTAATTAAGGTCGCTAAACGTCACTAATTTATTTCATTTAGCGATGTTTAGAGACTTATTTAGCGACGTTCCTTTTTTAGATATTTAGCGACGTATTTATCGACATCCAAGACGTCGCTAAATTAGCGACTTCTTTACTGGCGTCGCTAATTTGTTTTATTTAGCGACGTTTAGCGGCTAACTTAGCGATGTCATGACGTGTGTCGTTAAATAAGTTTAATTTATTTTCTGAAGATGATTGAAAATAAAATATTTTTTCTGTAGAAGATAACTATATTTTGACAAATATACGTATTATATTTTGACTGTAGAATGCTGTGAGATATGCATAACATTTTAACTGTAGAATGTACTATATATTTATGTATTTCTTTATTCATCATGTGTTGTTATCAGGTATGACAGGACAACACGGAGGGTTCGGCAGGTCCCAAGGTAGATAGAATGCTCCTCCGGTACTACCTACTGTTGGTTCTGGATCGTCGTTGCCCAGTACTCCGGTATATCGATCAGTCACATCTCCGACTATGATGATGTTACGTGGCATCACTCCTGGGACGAGTAGTTCCATGCGTGATAGTACTCCCTCGTCCAGTGTTCCTCCTGCTGACAAAACCATGGAGACAAATGAGCATATAGAGGAGGTCGTGCCGATGTTGTCCCAGCATCAGCAAGATCCTCCATGCACACCTCCGGAGGAGACGAGGACAGAGATTTGGGTCGACGGTACAAAGTAAGTCAATTAGATGGTTTAGCATCATATATATCGTGTATTTCTTTATTCATCATATATTGACTTTTTTGATCTAAATAATTATCTCTGTATAGATATCCTCCATCGTCGGTTCAGAGACGCCTGGGCCTATTTCTGAGGAACAACTATGGTGGCCCTTGGATCAACTACTCTGAAGCTCCGGAGAAGAGAAACGCATTCTGGTTTGCGCACTTCAAGGTAAAAGTATATTATATAAATCCTCTAATTTATGCATATTATATAACTTATCCGTGATGCTCACTTACTAAATTAATTATTGTAGCAAACGTATTTCTATCCTCCGGGGCCGAGTTGATCGAGCGGATGTTTTCTGCCGTTGTCGCCAAGCTTATCCGTAATGCTCTGAATGACCAGAAGGCTCGTGATCGTGCTGGAAAACTGATCCAAGGTTGGATCACGCCTGAGTAGTGGACTGCGATGAGGGCTAGATTCGACGATCTGAGCTACAAGGAAAGGTCTAAGAAGGCCAAGGCGGCTAGGCATAATGCTGCAAAGTAGTGTGGTGGCTCGATTCCGATGACGAAATATTTCGTCGTTTGGTATATTTTTATTTAAGATATATTATTTTAATATAAGTACGATAAAATGGTAGTAGAAAAAATGTTTAAATTTAGTACTAAATAATATATTTTTAACAGGTATAGAGGGGTGAGGATGCAAATATGGTGACCGTCTTCTTGGCCACCCATCGCAAGGACAAAAATCTCATTGATGAGAGGGCCTCGCAGACCTATGTAAGTATTACTTTACTTTGTGTTAATTTTAATATAACTTAGGCAATTATCGAGTATCCAAATTTTTCTAGGTCGAGTATCTTAGGCTGCGTGAGCGGGCGACTGCTAGTGCACCTACAGCTGGAGAGGCTGGTACTTTCTCGCAGCTCGCTCCAGCTCCCTCAGCGGACGACCTGTGGGTGACAGGAGCTGGAGGTCTCCAGAGGGGTACGTACTATGGTACGGGATCCTATGACGCCCTGGTTGTGACGCAGTCATCTAGGGCCTCCTCGACAAGTGCACATTCCCCATAGCCCTCGCAGTCGTCAGCCAGAGTCCAGGAGGCCATTGACCGTCAGATTGCGTCTCTCCGTGACGAGTTGCTGCTAAGGATGAAGGAGCAGTCCCGGTCCCAACTGCAGGCGAACGATCCGACGCTCATCGCACGATTCGATATGCTCGATCGCGACATCACGGAGCTCCGGGATTTGACAAATGATCTTAGAGCCTCGACAGAGCGCAGCGTGACGGAGCTGCAGGCATCACAGCTATCCATGGGCGGGAGACTGACGATGATGCAGGATTCAATGGCTCATAGTAGTACGAGGCTATTATCTACCATGGATTCTTACAACCAACGACTCACAGAGTTGGAGCGGATACGTCATCCTAATGCGTCTACATCGACACAGACTCCACCGACGTCACTGCCTTCTCCATCGACATCGGTATCGATTTCACGGGAGCAGTATGATCTGTTCTTATCCTTCATGAGCGCCGGTGGTCATCCTCCGGCAAATCCGCAGTAGTATAGATATTTGCATGAATATTTGCTGGATATTTATATTTTTTGTATTATTTAGGATGAAACTCATTGTATGGATATATATTTGTTGTATTCTTTACGACGATATTTGCTATATATTTTATTTTCTTCCAATTTTATTATATTATTCATATTAAATATATGTTAATTTACATTTGTTGAGTGTTCAACCCAAGGGGGTCGACAAACCCATAAAATTCAAAGGAGGGTTGCTCCGGGTCTATTTGTATATATTGTGAATTAATAAACTGCAGAAATAATAGTTTGGAAATAATTCAGTATTCATTTTTTTATTTTTTCACTGTACAATTAACGACGTTTTTAGCGACGTTTAGCGATGTTTAGCGACACGACGCTAAATATGTCGCTAAGTTGCAACGTTACTACACGTCACTAATGACGTCGCTAAAAATGTCGCTAAAAACGTCGTTGTACGTCGCAACTTGCTGACATGGCAGTAGTGCTAGGTCATTAAAGACGTCGTTGTAACGTCGCTATATAAGTCGCTAATTAGCGACGTAAAGCGATAGATGAGCACGTCGCTAATTAGCGATATTGCGTCGCTAAACGTCGCTAATCTAGCGACACATTTACGTCGCTAAAAATGTCGATATAGCGACGTTTAGCGACATTTTTTCTTTCAGCGACTAGATGAAAGACGACTTCTGTAAAACGTCGCTAATTACGTCGCTAAAAGTAATTAGCGACGTTTATTGGTCATTTAGCGACGTTTCTTTACGTCGCTAATTTGACTTTTTCTAGTAGTGTTATGGCAGGACGTTTGGGACACCTTACTTCTTTGTCATATATGTTCTATGTTTACTGTTCTTACTTGATTGATTGAGATAATAGATGTGATGTGTGACCCTAAGTGACTTGTTTGTAGTATGTCCCATCTTGTCTAGTTACAGTCGTAATCGCCGTATGACATATAATATCTTGTATAGAACAGCTGGCTATGTCCGTCTCCGTATATCAATAGTGGAGCGTACCATCATTAGTCTTCCGACAAATACAAACACTAGGGCAACTAGGTTCTGTCCACGTTATGTGTCAATATTTTGGTTTCACATCACATGATGATGAAGCATATCTGATACAGTGACAGAGAAGTCAGACTGCCCTCGTACAGTAATAATATCTCTAAGAATACTTAAAATATAACTGACATCATCTAAATTGCGTAGCAGCGTAGGCATGCACTTTAACCCAGGTAGCTAAGTTGTATGTATATGTTGATATATTCTGTACTTTTTCACTCTTACAAATTATTATCCTAAACTAGGTAGAATACTATTAAATAAATTATTACAAATAATAAATAAATATCTTAGAACTGTTTCTTAAACAAGGATTATGAATAATATCTTTCATAATTTCCATATTTCTTATCCACATCTTACCTACAAATCAAAGAAAAGTTCAAAACATTATATTCTAGATTTTATATCAACTTAGAGTTAAAGTCCTAATATGTCCAATTTAAAAGGTTACACTCTAATTTTTTTTTTTTTGCATTATATCCTTTCTAGCATATATAGAAAATTTTTATTGTCTAGAATGAGAGGTGGATATAATAAAAAAAAACACAAAATAAAAATACAAGATCTAAACTTTCTAATTGGACATATCAAAACTTAAAACTCTAAACTGATATAATATTCAGAATTTAAACACTAATTAGCAAAATAATTTGTCCAAAAAACTTAATCAAATCCTAAGTCAAGGACGTAACTAGGTTGGGGTTGGAGTTGGCAATAACCTACCTTTTTTTTTTTTTCAAATTTTTATTGTTTTTCCATACAGAACCTAATCAGTCTACCTAAGTTTTTATTTCTGCCCTTAAACTATAATATATAGTTCATAAAGCGGACTCGAAAATCGGAAAACAAAACGAGTAATTTAGATGCAAATTTACCCCATAATAATAATCCAATCATAATTAAGATTAGTCAAGCATAGCAGTGGGATTCAAACCTAGAACATATTTTCCACATGCACGTGCAATCGAGATTCAAGAGCAGGATCCCTAGAGGACAACATAAGCATACTTATATTAAGAAAGCTAGCAACAAAACTATCAGAACACACACAGTAATTAAAAAACCTAAATAGTACTGATCAACACATGCAAATTTAAGTCTCGGAAGTCACAGCAGCCTCCTTAACCATGTTGCTACTACTCTTCTGTTCACTGCTGCCATTGCTGTGATCGTTAGTTTCTGCTTCTGCTGCTGCAGCAGCAGCAGTGGCAGCGCCTTTCATGCTCAGCAGCTCGTGGCGGACGCCTGCCGCGTACTCGATCAGCCTGTCGTAGGCCGGGATGGTCTCCTTCACCTCCTCCTGCTCCTCGAACTCCCTGAGCCAGGAGTGGAAGAGGGGGAAGGCGTCCGGGTCGACGAGCTTCACGTCCGCGACCTCTTCGAAGACGGAGAGCCAGTAGGAGCCGCAGCCGAGCACGATGTCGAGGAGCCCGATCCTCTCCCCTCCGAAGAACCGCCTCCCCTTGAAGGCACCGTCCCTCAGCTCGGCCTCGATCAGCTTCAGGTTCGAGTGGACCTGGTCCACCGCGGCCTTCTGCTCCTCTCCGGTCGAAGCGAATACTGCACCCACCGCCGGACCTAGCTGCATTTTTTTTTCAAACCACTTTTGTAAGAAAATTATTTTCTTAAAAAAAAAAACTGCCATAGTTGCCTAATGATTGTGAGTAGGTAGCACCTTGTCGTTGACAAAGTGAGACCAGAAGAGGGCGAGGGCCTTGTCGTAGGGGTCGACGGGAACGATGAGGCGGCTAGCGGCGTCTATGCCGCCGGTCCACGCGACGTCGTCTAGGTACTGGAGGATGACGAGGGACTCCGTTACGGGCCTTCCGTCGTGGAGGAGGACGGGAACCTTCTTGTAGACGGGGTTGTGGAGGAGGAGGGAGGGGCTCTTGTTCGCCAAGTCCTCTTCCACGTACTCGAACTCCAGCCCCTTGAGCTTGAGCGCCAGCTGGACCCGGTGGGTGTAGGAGCTAGCCCACGAGCCGAAGAGCTTGAGACAACAACAAGAAGAAGGTTGATGATCAAACATGGCTGTGCTAAAACTAAACCGAGAGAGAGAGGGTTGGATGTTCTCTTTGGCTTGTGGGCTAGGCATTATAAAGAGAGGGGGAGGAGGAGGACTCCACATACATACGTACGTACAGTCAACAAACAATACACTTTAGTTGCTGATTTTATGCTTCAATGCAAGAAGAATCTGACGAATTATGTGAAGGATTGGTTTGGTTTTGGTCTTCCTTCCGTAAGCTAGCTACGTTCTATTACTTGTACTGCTGCTGCCCTTTAAAGTATGGGACAGATGGGATGGCAAATGAGGTCCACACCACATGTTGTTCCAGGCAGCAGGGACTCATTTTGTATCCACATTACTTACAGTACTATTACTGTTAGGGATGTAATTGATCCGTCTATCTCGGCATGATCCAGCTGGGTTTATTGAGCCTAGGTTTAATTTTGAACTCGAGTTTGGAAACAAGAGTTCAAACAGCTGTGCTTCACAAACTGAGAATAGGGACCGATGCTGGAACCGCGTGCCAAGTGTTGGTCGTGCCAAGTGTTGGTCCTCCATTGGGCGGGATGGGGGCGCGTGGAGGGTCGGGGGTGGCCATGCAAGCTGGGGGCTGTGGCTAGTGGGAACCGACCACGTCAGCCGCGGTTCAGCCTTCAGACTGACTGTCGGTCTATTAGACTTTTTTGGAGTTCAAATTTGAGCTTGATCAGGCTTTCCAGCAAATTACCTCTTCTTTTCTCCTCCTCTCTTCTCTGGACATTACAAAAATAAATCGAAATAGTATTCGGTGCTATTTTTAGGAAATTCATCGCTAAACAGTAATAGAAACAGACTACTGACGGAAAAAAAAATCTTTCCACAAACTGAATGTCGCTAACCAGAATACGTCGTTGAGAAGTCGACAGGTCGACAGACTAGTTATGCATCAACGAAATTATTATAGCGACGTATTAGTGGCACAAAACTTCCATCGAAAGCTCAGCAATAAATTTTTCGATAAAATGTTTCATTTGCCTGTCTAGTAGCAACGGAATAGCGACATCCATATCTGTTGCTAAAGAAATAATTTGTGTCTCAGATACATAATTTACTTCCATAGGGACGGATTAGGATGTTGCTTATCTATCACCAAGGATAAATTTGTGGATCAAATACATATTTTATACCTAGCGACGGAAAATTGTATCACTATTTCGTCGCTACTCCGACGATGCATCGGAATAGGATAAAAAAAATACCTTTTAGCATAAACCTACTATATACACAAAATAAAATAAATAGAATAGAATAACAACAATACAATAATGATCATACAATAATCATAACCACATCATAAAAGAATATAGAAAGCATATGGCGTCAAAATATGACTAAAAATATAGTACAAAAATAAGTACAATAATGGAGTCCAAATATGAAGTAAAATATCACTAAAATACTCCGACGAATAACAATAAAGTCCTAATACACTACAAGAATAAGCGGGATTAGCGACGTATTTTAGCGACTCCAAGTAAAAACGTCGCTAAATTAGCGACTCGGTAAAAATCGTCGCTAGTCGTCGCTAAATGGCGACATTTAGCGACGTTTAGCGACTTTTATTAAGATTTTAAACGAATAGTCGCTATAAGTTCAATTAAGGTCGCTAAACGTCACTAATATATCTGATTTAGCGACGTTTAGCGTCGTAATTAGCGACGTATATATGAAAAATATTTAGCAACGTATTTAGCGACGTCGTATCTATCGTTGGCGTCGCTAATTTTTATTTTAGCGACGTTTTTATTCGACGTCGCTAAACGTCGCTAAATTTTGTTTAATTAGGGCTCAGGTTTCTTTTCTCGATCTATCGAAAATTTCGAAAACGTTTCGATTTCCCCCGCCCCCCCCCCTCTCCGGCGACCGGGTCTCCACGGCTGCGGCTACTCCGGCATCCCCCTCATCCTCCTCGAGCTCTAGGTAATCTCTCTCTCTCTCTCTCTCTCTCTCTCTCTCTCTCATGTGACACTGACACAAGACACACTTGACAGACACGACACACGCACACAGACACACACGACACACACGACACACACACACACACGCAGACACACACACACGACACACATACACGACACACACACAGACGCAGACACACACACGACACACACACGACACACAGACGCATACACACACACAGACGCAGATTAGGGTTAGGGTTAGGTTTAGGAGAATGTTGCTTGCTTTGAGATCAAAATTTACTATGTACCAACAACTTACTATGTACCACAGACGCAGATTAGGGTTAGGGTTGACTAAAAAAACTACATATCTTATGATTATGAGTCAAAACTTACTATGTACCAACAACTTTTCTCGTTTTAAAATCTGTTTCATCTCCACCGAATATTCTAGCCATACCAAAATCTGAAATTTTGGGGTCCATGTCCTTGTCAAGGAGAATGTTGCTTGCTTTGAGATCTCTATGTATAACTCTTAATCGTGAATCTTGATGGAGATAGAGAAGTCCACGAGCAATTCCTAGGATAATCTGGTACCGTGTCTGCCAATCCACTAATGCTCCTTTCTCTTTATCTAGAAGCAATTGTAATGTGTCATAAGTTTTCAAGTTCTGCCAAAATAGGTAAAACTTTCTATCATATGAAAATTTTAATTAACATAACAAAATCATAAGTATTTAAGTAAAGACAATTTTAACATTTCATCCCCTTGTACTCATATATCAACATCATTTCATCCCCTTGTATGCAGCAACCGAGAAGTCGGACAAGGTTTCTGTGCTGGAGTTTGGCAATGAGCACCACCTCATTCTTGAATTCTTCAAGGCCTTGATATGATGTTCTAGCCAGTCTCTTTACAGTTATATCCTGATTAGTGTCTAGGAATTAAATCTGTGTGATAAATTTTTTTGGCGCAGACCAAAATAAACCAAAATGAGTTTTGAAATTTGGCTTGTAGTTCACTAGAGTACACAATATGGAGACAAAATATACTTGTTGGACTTAGCAAGCTACTCCCATCTTTAGATATAAATTTGGTATCAAAGTCTACCTGTCTTTAGGTTATATAAGACTGGAATTTGAAAATAGCTCAACCATACGTGTGTGTAGGTGTATAAGATCTAGGCATCAATTGTTAGTTGTAGTGTGAGTTTGGGTTTTTGCATTTGGGGGATGTGAGAGTGTCGGGTTCCTCAGTCAGTGCACACTGTGAAAACTGGTTTTGTGTGTGTGCACAGTGTGCCTCAACCACTGTGTCTCAGTGTATCAGTCGAGCCACTGGTTTTGTGTGTGTGTCTTAGATACTACTATTTACTTTAATCTTTATCATCCAAATCTCATAATTCAATTTCAATTTCAATTGCAAAGAAATATCATTATTATAAGATATTATGGTATCATTATTATACTGCTAATTCTTTGTTTTCATCTATCTTACCAGATGGCACCCAAGAGAGCGACACCTCCTACTGTTAAGGAGAAAGTGATGCCTCCTACTGTTAAGGAGGAAGTGATGCCTCCTACTGTTAAGGAGGAAGAGATACCACCTGCGGGGAGTTCCAGTCACCCAGCACCTATCGCGACTGTATCTCAGACGGGGAGTTCCAGTCACCCAGCACCCATAGCGGAGCTTGATAACATAAACACTGTTTATGCGCAGTATTTGAGGGACTGGTATCAGCCCCATTTTGGAAATCCTCAAGATTGATACTATAATGTTTCATATACTTATATATTATGCATTTTGTGTTACTGTGATACTCTGATACTTATATATTATGTATTTTGTGATGTTGTTTATGCCCATTTTGTGTGACTGTGATACTTTTATAACTGTGATACTTTTATTGTCTGTCTATAATGTTTGTGTTCCATCGAAGGGGTCGGCGAACCCATAGAATTCAACGGAGGGTTGCTCCGGGTCTATTTTTAATTACAAATTTATAAATTAGAGGAATAATAGTTTGGAACAATTCAGTTTTTTTTTTAATTTTTTTGTAAATTTAGCGACGTATTTAGCGACGTTTAGCGACGTCTAGCGACGTCTAGCGACGTTTTTATAAGTCTCTAAACAAGTCGCTAATTAGCGACGTGTAAATAGCCGTCGCTAACAACGTCGCTAAACGTCGCTAAATATGTCGCTGTACGTCGCAAATTCCTGACATGGCAGTACTGCCAGGTCATTAAAGACGTCGTTGTTATGTCACTATAAAAGTCGCTAATGAGCGACGTTTAGCGACTTTAATAAACGTCGCTATTTCGTGACGCCGCGTCGCTAAACGTCGCTACATTTAGCGACTCAATAAAGTCGCTAAAAAACGTCGGCATAGCGACGTTTAGCGACATTTTTCCGTTCAGCGACTTGGTTTTTTCTGACTGCGTTAAAACGTCGCTAATTACGTCGCTAAACGAGTTTAGCGACGTTTTATTGTCATTTGGCGACGTTTTTTGGCGTCGCTAATTTGACTTTTTTTAGTAGTGATATAAGTACATCAACAGTGAAGTGCACAGATACATGTAATTACTATGGACTTGGCGGTGGCTGGTACTACTGGCAGCGTATTCAGTCCAATTAAGAATATCGTGAATATGTGTTGTTTGGCCTCCGGAACGAAAGGAGCATGAGGGGTAGAAGGTGCAACAGGAGTATTGAGAGCAGCATGAGGAGTTGTCACACCCCAGAACTAGAATACTGGAGAGCGGGGATGTGACTCAGCCATCCTCGCACTACGGGATACGTGAATACTCTGCCATACGATAAAGGTTGTACAAGACAAAGGGGTGCATACTATATCCAAGTCTCTTAAGGTCATGAACTTCTATGTCTCAATCATTCAAGAAAGAAGCAATAACATAGAACATCTCAGAATAAGCAGTAAGGCATGCCAAACACCATATTCGAGTGTTCGAGAGATCCAGGAATACAAAATAGCATGTCAGATACACGATCAAAATATACATGACAGTAAGTCAGTTGCAGTCTGAATATATTACAAGGAACATACTTTTCGGCTAATAAGTGTCAGTTGGCTATGTCACGCCCCAGTCCCAAAATATCGAGGGACTGAACTCGTGATAATGGCCAGCAGCACGCACCGATGGACAACCCAATTTAATGGATCCATAGGGGCATACTTAAGCTGTTTTACAATAGTCAGGGTTTACTAATCTCATCCACATAATAAAGATAGCAATATCAAAAGAAATAAACAACATCCAGTTACAAGCAATTAAAAATCGGGGAACAACCCGATATTAAGTCTGTTTACAAAAGTTGATTTAAACAGAAAAATAAAGAGTTTATTGGCCAAATAAAACTAAGCATGGCGAAGCAGTTGTTCAGGAGAAGCCCTCAGCGATCACCTCGTCCTCAGGTTCTGGTACTGCTCCGAGAAGTGCACCTGTTCCGTAAACCTCAAGGAAGATCTCGTCTGCTAAACCTGGGGACATAATCCGGATCCAGGTCCTCAGGGGACATAGCAAGGTACAAGAAAGCTCAAGCCAAAATAATGCAGTAAATGAAACAATTAGGGTAAATAAATAAATCAGCTAAGTGATAATGCAAGTGAGAGTTATTAGTCATACTCAGGCTGAGACTACTACAGGATCAGTGTCAAGAAACCATAGCAGTATTTTTTCGAAGGGCCAGAACTGGTGCCAAAGCTCTGTGTCAGAGACTAGGACACATCCAGATGACAATATATATAATATAATCAGCCTTGATATGGTAATACTCTCCCCACCCAATAAAATCTCACGTCACAGTTCTCAATGTTCATGTTACGCAAGATTAAGCTAATACAATAAGTCAGGATAAAATCTAAGCATGTAAAGATGTCATAAACTTGTATCCTATACAGAATCACCTTGAATATTTTAGGAAGATTCTGTCTCATGATTCATGTCAAGTGTCCTAGGTATAATGTACTTGATAGGGCAAGTACGAGAATGTAAATGTCACGATATCCATCTCTAGTTGACATTGTACAACCCCGCGTACGGTGTTGGCACCCGACTATAATCGGACGCTAAGCAAGTCATACGGCCCTAGGGTTGAGCATTTACAACAGTCACAGAAAGTAAATCAAGAGAACAAATTGAATCATTATACTGCAATTATGGCAAGGTACACTTGCCTGGGTTTTCGGCTCCAATTGTAGCTCTGACTTCAGCGGGGATTGCAGGCAGTACTCCGGTTGCTGAAACAAACATCACCATCAGATCCAGAAAATATTAATCAGCTATAAACGCCTGTCCTTGAGTCCAATTTGGAGACAAGGGCAAAAATGATATTTCGGGTTAAAACGGGGTCCACATGTGGGCCGCTTTACACCAAAAAATACGTCAGGGTCAAAGGTCTCCAAATCAGTCCAACTTAGTGTCAATAGGTCAGGAACGATGATACGAATCCAACGGAACTTCCAGAATTGGATTCCGATGAGCCGTTCTCAAAATTGCCCGTCTAGTGGAGCTTGTGGGGCCCATGACACGCGATTTTGTCAACGTTCTCAGAATAGAACCAAACTTGGCTCACAGGACCAGCGTATTGCTACGAGTTCGATGGCATAAGTTTTGTCTCGATCTGACGTGTGTACACTAAGTTACAGCAAGATTCAGAAAGGTCGGATACGGGACGATGTCCGCGGAACGCGTTGATTCCGGAATCTCGCACGTCCGTATCAACGACGCGCACGTATCGGTGAAGACCGCACGCGACCAAGTTGTCCCGTTTGGTGGGGCGTACTCAGTTCCGGGGTGAAATGGGGCATTATTTTTCCTGTTTTTGGATCGCGGTTCACGATCACCACAGGACGCGATGCACCGAGCGAGTTACACGAACACCGAGAGGGTCACGCAGGGTCCGTGATGCAACCGACGGAATCAAAAATGGGTAAACGAGCAGGGAGATACGCGTACCTGAACAGGGCTTGGAAAACAGCGTATAATTCGTGTCCGACACGTGTCCGGTGTCCGAGTCCTGTATCCTAGGGTTAGGGTTCGGGGAGGCTGTGACCGGAGCTGTGGCGGTCGGCTTCGCCGGAGGGAGGCTAGGGGCGGCACTGCAGAAGGAGGCGAGGTCAGAGGCGGAGGCTCGGGGCTGCTGGGGACGGCTCGCCGGACGGAGCGGGCGGAGGGGACAACCGGATGAGGGCTCGGGGTGCTGGGCCGGTTGCCGTCGGGGTTCTGGAGGGGAAGCTCGGGGAGGGTCGGCTCGGCGGGTGCTGGAAGAAGAGGAAGAAGGCAGTCGACGGCGAGGTCGGTTGCAGCGGCGAGGGGACGCCGGAGAAGATGGCCGGAGGAGATGGAAGAGGGGAGGAATCGGGCTGGAGAGAAGGTTTTATAAGCGGAGAGGGGAAGAGGGAGCGGCGGCGGTTGCTGGAGCGGCCGGAGGCGAGGGGGCGGGCGTTGCGGAGGCGAGGCGGCGCTGATAGGCGAGCGGGCGGCGGGTCGGCCGGCGGAATCGCCAAAGTCGGAGTCGGTTACAGGGAGGAGAAGGGTTAGGCGGAGCGGGTTTGGGTCCGGGTCGGGTCGGGTGGTAGGGATCCGACCCGATCCGCTAAGCTAGGGCACGGGTCGGGTTAGCGGGTTTCGGGTCGCGGGTTTGACCCGGATCCGACCCGCAGGCTGAGTTGGGTTGGGTTTAATTAGACCGGTTTGGTTCAGCTTGGTTTGGTTTATTTTAAATAAACCCGGTTTATTTTGGTTTAATTAATTAATTAGTTTTTAGGGCTTTTAAAATGCTTCCGGGGTCCAATAAATTCCCGGAAAATTATCCTATGTCTGGTTTTTAATTTTACACCATAAAATATTATTTTCATAATATTTGAATATTATTTAATATCAATTAAAAATCATTTAATAATTAAAACCCTTGAATTTAATTACAGAAAATCCTAGAAAATACCAGAAAATTGTGAAAAATCCAATTTTATCAATTTTTGAAAATCAAGGGGATTACAATCTACCCCCCTTAAGAGGATTGCGTCCTCGCAATCAAGAATAACCGGTCAACGGAGATGACACGGTTGCAAAAACTGTTCGAAGCACATCAAAATCAAGGAGAATCAAGGTTGAGAGTAACACCTAGGAAAAATTATTTCCCTAAGCATTAAAAGTTATAAAATTTTCCGAATGAAGGAAATCTAGAAAATTTCAGTTTTAGGAAACCAGGTTATCTTTCAAAAACATATTAGGTTAACATTTTTAAAACATTCTAAGTTATTCTTTAAAAACATAATAGATTAACAATTCTAGGTTATCACTAGGTTAGCAAATTAAAATTATCTGGTTAAGTCTAGGGTCACGAACCAGCAGGCACGAACTAAAGCAATGCTAGAAACGGAACTACAAAAACTTACTCGTATTAGCTACGCCATGGTTCTGTACGTCTACCACAGTCATCGCAAAAACTTGGCCGCGTCCTTGATGTGGTGCTCTCTGCTGTCGCTGGGCTTGCTGGTAGGCTGCTGCTTGAAATGCCAAGGGTGGCCTTGGTTGATGTCCTCCTGGTGCTGGTAGAGCTTGTTGGTTTGCCCTAGGTGCTCATTCTCTACGCTTAGGGCAATCCCGCACTGCATGTTGTCTGGATCCACAACCCTAGCATAGTCCTAACCTGCGTCGGCATTCCCTGGCGAGATGGCCTGCTTTGCCACAGTAATGATAAGTAGTAAGGACTATCACTTGTGGTGTAGATGCTTTCTGCTGTTGGTGAGGTCTCTTTGCAGCTTCTTCTTGTGGTGCTTTGGATGTTGCTGATAGGGAAGGCCGCTTCAGACTGGTCTCTCTCCTGGTGACGCGCTCCATGCGTCGGGCTGCAGCAAGGACGTCCGAGTACGAAGTTGGTACGACAGATCCAATAAGTTTCTGTAACTCGATGTTGAGTCCGTCGAAAAACTTCTCGGCCTTCTCTTCTTCTGTCGGGATCAATGTTGGGGTGAAGCGACTTAGACGAATAAACTCGGCGTTGTATTCTTCCACCGTCATAGCATCCTGAGTGAGGCGATTGAACTTGTCCCGAAGTTCTGATCGAGCGATAGCCGGAATGTACATCTCCTGGAAGAGTCTGGAGAACTCTTCCCAAGTAACTCGGTCTGGTCCGAGCCTGGTCTCCTCGGATAGCCACCAGTGATGAGCATTGCCCGTCAATTGCATTCTGACGGCAGTCATCCAATGTTCACGGGGAAGCTCAGCTGCTTCTAATTGATGCCGAATATTGGTGAGCCATTCATGAACTTCTGTGGGCTCCTCCTTGCCTGAGAAGGTACGGGGCTTCAGTTGGCGGAAATCAGTGATAGAGCCCATCGGTTGCCGTCTAGCTGGTAGGTTGGCCTGCTCCAATGCATTAACTAGACTGTTCCTCAAGTAATCAGTCTCGCGATGCTGAGCCTCGTGTTGAACTTGTTGCTGGGCTTGCATCATTGCGTAGATCATTTGAAATATTTGTTGCCCATCAATAGGCTGTCCTTGTGGGAATACAGGCATCGGTGGAATGAACTGCGGAGGCGAGGAAATGTCATCACGCCGAAATCTAGAAGCTTACGGATCTGCTTGGCTGCTTCGGTGAGTAGAGGGATCTCCACTTAATAGCGTCACTTCATCTTCTCCGTAGGTGACTTCAGCACCTATTGGTGTTCTTGCTGGAGTTCCGTCGTTTACTTGTGAATCCATTACTCTGCATAAAAAATAAACTATAAGAGGCGCACAAGAATCAAGGCAAGATGTAAGTCAAAAATTAGTTCGAATACGATACAGTTATCAAAAATGATTCAAGCAAGTGGATGAGATCCTAAAAACTTATCCTATTCTTATTGCAGGCCTGTTCGGTCCCTAAGTTGAAACCGAACAATTTTATCGTTGACCTGCATGGGCCACCACAAAAACCATGTCACGCCCCAGTCCCAAAATATCGAGGGACTGGACTCGTGATAATGGCCAGCAGCACGCACCGATGGACAACCCAGTTTAATGGATCCATCGGGGCATACTTAAGCTGTTTTACAATAGTCAGGATTTACTAATCTCATCCACATAATAAAGATAGCAATATCAAAAAAAATAAACAACATCCAGTTACAAGCAATTAAAAATCGGGGAACAACCCGATATTAAGTTTGTTTACAAAAGTTGATTTAAACAGGAAAATAAAGAGTTTATTAGCCAAATAAACTAAGCATGGCGAAGCAGTTGTTTAGGAGAAGTCCTTAGCGATCACCTCGTCCTCAGGTTCTGGTACTGCTCCGAGAAGTGCACCTGTTCCGTAAACCTCAGGGTAGATCTCGTCTGCTAAACCTGGGGACATAATCCAGACCCAGGTCCTCAGGGGACATAGCAAGGTACAAGAAAGCTCAAGCCAAAATAATGCAGTAAATAAAACAATTAGGGTAAATAAATAAACCAGCTAAGTGATAATACAAGTGAGAGTTATTAGTCATACTCAGGCTGAGACTACTACAGGATCAGTGTCAAGAAACCATAGCAGTATTTTCTCGAAGGGCTAGAACTGGTGCCAAAGCTCTGTGTCAGAGACTAGGACACATCCAGATGACAATATATATAATATAATCAGCCTTGATATGGTAATACTCTCCCCACCCAATGAAATCTCACGTCACAGTTCTCAATATTCATGTTACGCAAGATTAAGCTAATACAATAAGTCAGGATAAAATCTAAGCATGTAAAGATGTCATAAACTTGTATCCTATACAGAATCACCTTGAATATTTCAGGAAAATTCAGTCTCATAATTCGTGTCAAGTGTCCTAGGTATAATGTACTTGATAGGACAAGTATGAGAATGTAAATGTCACGATATCCATCTCTAGTTGATATTGTACAACCCCGCGTACGGTGTTGGCACCCGACTATAATCCGACGCTAAGCAAGTCACACAGCCCTAGGGTTAAGCATTTACAACAGTCACATAAAGTAAATCAAGAGAACAAATTGAATCATTATACTGCAATTATGGCAAGGTACACTTGCTTGGGTTTTCGGCTCCAATTGTAGCTCTGACTTCAGCGAGGATTGTAGACAGTACTCCGGTTGCTGAAACAAACATCACCATCAGATCTAGAAAATATTAATCAGCTAGAAACGCCTTTCCTTGAGTCCAATTTGGAGACAAGGGCAAAAATGATATTTCGGGTTAAAGCGGGGTCCACACGTGGGCCGCTTTGCACCGAAAAATGTGTCAGGGTCAAAGATCTCCAAATCAGTCCAACTTAGTGTCAACGGGTCAGGAACGATGATACGAACCCAACGAAACTTCCAGAATTAGATTCCGATGAGCTGTTCTCAAAATCGCCCGTCGAGTGGAGCCTGTGGGGCCCACGACAGGCGATTTTGTCAACGTTCTCAGAATTGAACCAAACTTGGCTCACAGGACTAGCATACTGCTACGAGTCCGATGGGGCAAGTTTCGTCTCGATCTGACGTGTGTACACTAAGTTACAGCAAGATTCAGAAAGGTCGGATACTGGGCGATGTCCGCGGATACGCGTTATTTTCGGTGTGCACGCACATCCGAATCAGCTTCTGCGGAATCCCGCACGTTCGTATTAACGAAGCGCACGTATCGGTGAAGACCGCACGCGACCAAGTCGTCCCGTTTGGCGGGGCATACTCAGTTCCGGGGAAAAATAGGGCGTTGTTTTTCCTGTTTTTGGATCGCGGTTCACGATCACCACAGGACGCGTTGCACCGAGCGAGTTGCACGGGCACCGAGAGGGTCACGCGGGGTCCGCGATGCAACTGACAGAATCAGAAATGGGTAAACGAGCAGGGAGATACGCGTACCTGAACAGGACTTGGAAAATAGCGTATAATTCGTGTCCGACACGTGTCCGGTGTCCGAGTCCTGTGTCCAAGGGTTAGGGTTCGGGGAGGCTGTGACCGGAGCTGTGGCGGTCGGCTTCGCCGGAGGGAGACTAGGGGCGGCACTGCAGAAGGAGGCGAGGTAAGGGGCGGAGGCTCGGGGCTGCTGGGGACGGCTCGCCGGACGGAGCGGGCGGAGGGGACAACCGGATGAGGGCTCGGGGTCTGGGCCGGTTGCCGTCGATTTCTGGAGGGGAAGCTCGGGGAGGGTCGGCTCGGCGGGTGCTGGAAGAAGAGGAAGAAGGCAGTCGACGGCGAGGTCGGTTGCAGCTGTGAGGGGACGCCAGAGAAGATGGCCGGAGGAGATGGAAGAGGGGAGGAATCGGGCTGGAGAGAAGGTTTTATAGGCGGAGAGGGGAAGAGGGAGCGGCTGCGGTTGCTGGAGCGGCCGGAGGCGAGGGGGCGGGTGTTGCGGAGGCGAGGCGGCGCTGGGAGGCGAGCGGGCGACGGGTCGGCCTGCGGAATCGCCAAAGTCGGAGTCGGTTACAGGGAGGAGAAGGGTTAGGCGGAGCGGGTTTGGGTCCGGGTCGGGTCGGGTGGTAGGGATCCGACCCGATCCGCTAAGCTAGGGCACGGGTCGGGTTAGCGGGTTTCGGGTCGCGGGTTTGACCCGGATCCGACCCGCAGGCTGAGTTGGGTTGGGTTTAATTAGACCGGTTTGGTTCAGCTTGGTTTGGTTTATTTCAAATAAACCCAGTTTATTTTGGTTTAATTAATTAATTAGTTTTTAGGGCTTTTAAAATACTTTCGGGGTCCAATAAATTTCCGAAAAATTATCCTATGTCTGGTTTTTAATTTTACACCATAAAATATTATTTTTATAATATTTTAATATTATTTAATATTAATTAAAAATCATTTAATAATTAAAACCCTTGAATTTAATTACAGAAAAATCTTAGAAAATACCAGAAAATTGTGAAAAATCTAATTTTATCAATTTTTGAAAATCAGGGGGATTACAGGCTAAACCGTCCAAAAGAATATAATTTACAGTAACGAGCAGTGAAATAAGTAACCCACTCATGACCCTAAGCAGGAATCCTTTTAGTGCATGCCATTAGTGAGGGTGTCACTCCCCATTCCCTATATACGTATTTGGAACATATTGGTTTTCCTGCTTATATTATTTCTTGCTCGCATGGTTAATTAGGTTGCATGTCATAGAGACTAGACCAATTCTTTGGTTCACTTGGCTCTTGGTTTAATTGTTGGGTTGGTTTAGTCATGAGAGAACCCATGGTCCAAACCTCAACCCTATCTATATAAGCTAACTTATTTCTCTCTCTTCCCTCATTCTTCATTTCTCCCTCTTTCTTTTATTTCTAGGCAAGTACACCTTGCATGACATGGAGAAACCCTAGATTTTCATTCTTGCTTTTTTTTTGCATTTTATTAGTCGAATATATGTACATTATGATTCTAAAAACTTTTAATACTTGAAGTTTTGAGTTTATATGGATGAAATTTAGTAGATCTACATTTTAGTTAAGAGTTTTCATAGGTTTCAAAAGTTTTTCTTGATTTTGATCTATTCAAACATGGTATTTTAGAAAAATATTTTTTTTGATTGATGGAGCACTTTATTTCGAGCATTTTGACTTTTGCACTTGATTCAGAGTTAAAATAAAGTTTTTATGGAGAAAACAAAATTTTAATTTTTGGAGTTTTTCTGCCAAGGCTGCACTTCTTGTCTAAAAATGATGAAGTGATCATGCGGCCAGCACCATATGTGGCAGAGAGTGCTATACGGCCTGAGTTCTTTGCGGCCTGATCTCTATGCCGCATATACCTTCCGGCATGCGTCCATCTAGTTGGATGCATGACTGATTATTATACAAAGTGTTCTAAGTGGCAGAACTCCTTGTGTTCCACCTACTGAACGAATGAGAAATTCGCTAAGTCCAAGAGACATCTATGCGGTAAGAAGAGTATCCAGTATTGGCACTATATGCCTCTTCTTTTTTGACGTGTAACTTACGTCGTCCTTACGCATTTTTCTATGATTTTGTCTTTTCTCTGACACACTTTATGACTTGTCACATCCATCACTTCAGTCACTTCACTGACATGCATTTAATGTACGTCACTCGGCACTTGTCCCAATAAGTGGACTTTGCTTGACCTATGCGGCCTGACTCCCATGTGGCTTGAACCCCTATGCGGCACCGACCTCTATGAGGCCTTGACCTATGCGACATTGGTCACATGCTCCCCTAGTTTTTATGCGATCCCATGTGCATATTTTATTATTTTGTTTAGTTTGGATATTTATTGGATTTTTTGTTCTATGCGTGTTATAAATGATTGTAAATGCATGAGAACTAAGTGACCATGTGTTGTACCTGAATATATGCTTAACCCAACTATGAGTAGAAATGACCTATGCGGCAAAGTGACTATGACTACCTATGTGCCTGACTCAACCCATGTGTTGCTATGTGCTAGAACTTATGTGATTTAACAATAATTGGTGACTTGACTCGACTATTGGTATCCGTGCTGATACACTTACTACATGCTATGTGTTCTTACGTGCTAAGTGTTTCTACATAATTATGTTACATATTTTACACCGAGGTGTACCTACGTGCTATGCGACATATGATATAATACAATTCCTCTAGCATGGACATGATATTTGGTTAATAACCAAGCGTGGCTAGGACTTGTTCTGAGTATTGCATAAAGCTGGGGTGAATTCAAATTGAACTGCTAAGTGACAAAGTGGATTCGTATCTAGCGTGTCCGTACTGTGGTATGACATATAAAGGGAATAACATGTGACCACGCCATGTGATTCCAGCTAAAAATAGGGTTAATTAGGCAACTAAAATATGTAGAGCATTGGGAGGGACGAAATTCTGATATCATGCTCAATCATATAGGGACTGAAGGTTGAACACAAGGATATTGTTTAAATTCCCATTAGTGGAATGGGGACTGAAGGTTGAACACAAGGATATTGTTTAAATTGAACTAGCCACCCTCAATCATATAGGGACTGAAGGTTGTCCCCATGGATATTGTTTAAATTCTCATTAGTGGATGACAATATTCGATTATTATATTGTACTATGTGTTTTATGCGATTTTAGCATGGTGGCCTTCCGAGGGACTAGTGTATACTACTATATAAAACCCGGCGATTCATGGCTCGGCTAGCCCCTACTAGAACATGGCACGACCTGAGAATTTCTATTATATGCATAATATTTTTGGGATAACCCAGACTCCACTTAGTAAACCGTACGAGTGATTCACTACCAGAATAAGTCAAATTAGCGATGTCTGAAAACATCGCTAAATGGCCTAAAATGTCGCTAAAAAATTAGCGACGTAATTAGCAACGTTTCAATGAAGTCGCATTTAAGCTAGTCGCTGACAGGAAAAATGTCATAAAATGTCGCTATAGCGACATTTTCTAGCGATATTTTTCATATTAGCGACGTTTAGCGACGTATTTTATTTTGCTAAACGTTGCTAAATTTTTTCTGTTTAGCGATATTTTGTAACACATTTAGCGACATTTTATTGACCTGAAAAATACTGCCATGTCAGTAATTTAGCGACATTCAATGACGAATTTAGCGACGATTTAGAGACATAATTAGCGACATATATAAACGTCACTAAATTTTTAGTAAAAACAAAATATATAAAATATAAAATGTTTTCCAAACCAATTTTTCTGCAGTTTATGAATTCACAATTTATATAAATAGACCTGGAACAACCCTCCGTTGAATTCGCTAGGTTAGCCGACCCCTTCGGTGGAACACTCAACACCGGTAAATTAATATACATTGGGATTACAAACCGAGTCAGGAGAAAATTTTATCGTAAATAATATAATAAATATCCACACAACTGAGTGCAAGAAATAAAGTCTGAAATCATCAAAAATAAAGAATATTCATAAATGACCAAATAACATAGGTCAAAACACAAACAATCAGTAAACTATCATAACTAGGACTACTATGGATCTGCAGGGGGCTGACCACCGTCGCGCATCAGGGATAGAACAAATCATACTTCTTCCGTAAAATCGACACCGATGTCGATGGAGAAGGCAATGACGTCGGTGGAGTCTGTGTCGATGAAGGCGCACCAGGAGGACGTATCTGATCCAACGCTACTAGTCGATGGTTGTATGAATCTATGGTAGATAACAGCCTCATACTATTATGGACTGTTGAATCCTGCATCATCGTCAGCCTCTCGCCAATGGATAGTTATGATGCATGCAGCTTCATCACGTTGCGCTCTGTAGATGCTCTAAGATCAGCTGTCATATCCATGAGCTCCATGATGCTGTGCTCGAGCGTATCAAATTGTGCGATGAGCGTCGCATCGTTCGCTTGTGGTTGGGACAAAGGTTGCTCCTCTATTCTTTGTAGCAACTCATCGCGGAGAGACGCAATATGACGGTCAACGGTCTCCTGGACTCGGGCCGACGCCTGCGAGGGCTGTGGGGAATGCACACTTGCAGTGGAGGCCCTAGAGAACCGTGTCACAACATGGGTGCCATAGGATCCCGTACCATATTATTTATCCCTCTGGAGACCACCAACGACGGTCACCCATAACTCGTTCGCCAACGGAACTGGAGAGGGCTGCGAGGAAGTACCAGCCTCTCCTGCTTTAGGTGCACTAGCAGTCATCCGCTCATGCAACCTAAGATACTCGGCCTAGAAAAGTTTGGATATTCGATAATTTTTAATGTGTCTAAGGTACTTATTACTAACTAAATGGATTGCATATTTCCTAAGTTATATTAAAATTATCACAAAGTAAAGTAATACTTATATAGGTCTGCGAGGCCCCCATCAATGAGATTTTTGCCCTTTTGATGGGTGGCCAAAAAGACGGTCACCATGTTGGCATCCTCACCCCTCTGTACCTGTTAAAAATATATTATTTAGTACTAAAATTAAATATTTTATCCTACTACCATTTTATTGTATTTGTATTAAAATAATATATCTAAAATAAAAAATATACCAAACGACGAAAATATTTCATCATCGGAATCAAGCTACCACACCACTTTGCTACCTTCTTCTTAACCGCTTTGGCCCTCTCAGACCTTTCTTTGTACCTCGAATCGTCGAATCTAGCCCTCATCGCAGTCTACTGCTCAGGCGTGATCCATCCTTGGATCGGAGATGCTAAAGATCGGTACCCTGGAGTACTCTGCGACGAGAATCCGGAACCAGTAGCATGTACCGGAGGAGCACTCCGTCTAGAGGATCGACCTCCAAATGATCTGCGTCGTTTGGCCATACCCGATAATAACATATGATGATAAGACAAATACACAGACTTATAATAGTTCATAAAAATAGACAGACACGGTGTAACCCTCTGTTGAATTTTCTGGATACGAAATATCACAAAAGTATATAAAATATCATAGTCACACAATAAACACAAAATAAAAATACCACAGTCACACAAAAGCACAATATAAAAGTATCATAGTTACACAATAAGCACAATAAAAGTATCACAGTCACACCATAAGTCTTATCCAAATTCTCAATCTCTTAAGGAAATCCAATATGCTGGGGCAAAACCCAGTCCCTCAGATATTTTGCATAAGCAACGTCTATTTGATCAATCTTCGATATATGTGCTGGTTAACTGGAACTCCCCCTCTGAGCTGGTGCATTTCCAACAGTAGGAGGTACCACTTCCTCCTTAACAATAGGAGTTGCCACTTTCTCCTTAACAAACGCTTCCAATTTACCAATATGAGGTGCTACTTCTTCCTTAACAGTCACTTCCTCCTTAACAGTAGGAGGTACCACTTCCTCCTTAACAGTCACTTCCTCTTTAACGTAGGAGGTACCACTTTCTCCTTAACAGTAGGAGGTACCACTCTCAAGCGACGTGCACGTGCTCGGGGCATGAGTGCCATCTGGTAAGATAGATGAAAACAAAGAATACAATTGATAATAGATATAAGTATATGTGTGTGTGTGTGTCCGAGTTAGGATTATGATAGGGTTAGTGTCCGCAGCACCGAGATATCCATGCACACACACCCTTACTGCACTGTGCATAAGCGTGCACTACACAACACCTCACTTGATACCTATGACTGCGTCTAATTAACTCAGATAGGGTTAGGATTAGGGTTTGTGTCATGTCTCGGCTTTGGGTTAGGGTCTGTGTCATGTCCTGTGTCGTGTCATAACGAAATTGCCACTCTACCACACTACCTGTAGCACTTCTCATATAATCCAACATCCCGACCAAATCCTATATATATAATATCAAAGGAATCCCCCAAATCAACGGCTATGAAGTATAAAGGTATAATCCAATATTCCGTCGCTAATCCAACATCCCCTATGCACTGTACTTCTCATATAATCCAATATCCTATCGCTAATTGGACAAAATTTAGTTGTGACTTGACACTCACACGCACAAACACACATACACGCACACATACACATGAACGCACGCATACACATGAACATACACACATAATTCTATACTCACAAGCCAATTATATAATATTCAACAACATATGATACTAAATTCATAATAAAATCCCATCAAATAACTATATAGCATATTTGTGGTTGTTGTATTATATGTGTCCATGTGTATGATACACTAGTGCAACCAAAATTTCTAATTATGCAACCAAACTTCCATACTAACTAGGGTGTGTCTCCATATATGTCCGTGTCCACGTGTGTCTATATGCGCCCATATGTGTCTGTGTCCATGTGTGTCTACATATGTGTCTGTGTTAGTACGAATCGTGTCATATAGGGTTGTGTCCTGTGTGTGTCCATGTGTTCGGGTCCATGTGTCAGGGTTAGGGTTGTGTCCTGTGTGTGTCCATGTGTCCTGATTATGTCCAGTATGTGTGTGTGTCCTAGTTGTGTTCGGGTCTGGGTTAAGGTTTACCGAGCCGGGAGGAAGGAAGAAGGAGCGCCTTAGAGAGGGGTCGATGGAGGAGGACCACGCCGGAGGGGAGGAGCCGCATCGTAGGGGGGAAAGCCGCATCTGGGGTCGCCTGTGTCGGGGTTGGGGGGCGGACAGGACTGCGTCAGGGTGGAGGCGAGGAAGGCGGTCGACGGGGTGGGTGGGTCGCCGGAGCCACAGAGGGTCAACCGAGGAGGGTGGATCGACGATGGGGTTGCGCGGAAAACGAAAAGTTGGAAAAAGTTAAAAAAAGTTGGGGAAAAAGAAATAAAAAGTTTAATAGACGAGGGAACCCTATATTAAGTAATTTAGAGATATCGCTACATTTTAAATATCCTACGACATATAATTGTTATAGTCGCTAAACGTTATTGTTTTTAAAAATATAGCGACGTTTAACGACTTGTAGGTGACGTAATATTTTATAATACTAAAAATTGTCGCTAACCGTCGTATACAGTCGCTGATAGCGACGTATTATGATGTTTCTAAAGAACGTCGCTAATTTTTATAGTATTAGCGACGTGGTTATCCAGAGTCGCTAAATTCATCGATGATTTGAATCATTTTGATAGTGATTGGCCAATTATGTAACTAAACTTGGTTGTGCATTTTACCTTCTGTTAAATAGTTTAGGGACATGGACTATCATGGTGTGATGGTCTAACCCTTGTCCTTGTTTGGTTGTAGGGTTAGATTATTGTATCACGATAGGCTATGAACCAAAACTACGAGACATGACTATATATATATGTATATATTTATTCTTCATATTTTTGTTCCTTCATTCGTGCTTCGTTTGTGGTACTTGCTATTTGGGGTCTAATCCCACTGGTTTTGCATGGCCAGGTTTAGAGCCAACACCCGAGGATCAAGCGTATTTCTCCCTGAATAATGGTGCACACCAGGCGGATGGCCGTTGAGGGACAAGTGTGGGTTTCTTGATTATTGCTTGTTATTGCATATTTTACTCTTTTGGGCATTTATCCATCGGCACTTGTTAGCCATAAATTTGGACATTTAGTCTTCTTACATGATTATAATTAATCAAACTACAGGACATTTGGGATGCCTTACTTGCTTGTTATACATATTCTATGTTTATTGTCCTTACTTAACTGATTGAGACATTAGATGTTCAATGTGACCCTAAATGACTTGCTTGTAGTATGTACCCCCTTGTCTAGTTACAGCCGTGACCGCCGTACGACATTCTATACCTTGTACGGTAGAGATGGCCATGTCCGTCTCCATATTTTGATACTGGGATGTGGCAGAGGATGAGGTAAGTTTGATCCTCAGGTGCTGGCTCTAAAGCTGGACATGCAAAACTGGTGGGGTTAGATCCCAAATTGTATGTACCACAAAGGAAGAACGAAGTAAAGAAACAAAACCATATCTATAGCATGAGATGCATGAGCCTATAATCAATGGCATATATCCTATCCACGATATGATACGATACCCCTTCACCAAACAAGGACATGGAGTTCTATATCATATCAAGATAGAATACGTGCCTTGATTATGGTCAAGCTAAAGTATTATGCATTGTAGTTTCAGTCGACAACCTATCGTAACATGACAACGCAACCCAACAACCAAAAAAGGACATGGGTTGAAGTATCATGCCATAATAGTCAATGTTCCTAGTTCCACTCAACAGAAGGCACCAAACACAATCAAGATATATGATACAATATATAATATAACATAGCTTTGGTCCATGTCCTATTGCAACATAATTGTACAACCCAACAACCAAACAAGGACATGGGATGAATCATCATGCCATAATAGTCTACTTACCTAGCTATAAACAAATTAGTTAACTCGGCCAAGCATAAACAATTACTTAATATTGTGATCTCTAGGTTATCCCAGTAATGCAATGTATAAGTATCCTCAGATCGTTACATAATCAAACAGGGTTGGCTGAACTAATCATATACGAGCGAGAATATATGTAGGATGCACCAGTCCCTAGCAAGGGTACTGAGCTAGTTATGATTAGTAACAGTTCCAGACTTTATATAGGGAGACACTAGCTCAGTCTTATAATTAAATCAGATACTACACTCCATAAGTACGGATGATATACAGTATCCATGGTGGCCATCCTTTACTTCCAGTTAATTTAGGGTAATTCGACATTCACGATGTCGAGATACCGTTCTCTCCCAATGCTCTATAATTTGAGTTATCTAGTTAACCCTAGGTTAATTGGAATCTCATGCCGTGATCACATGAACATTCTTGAATGTCATACTTTAAGTACGAGCACTCTTGATACGAATCCATATTATTACTCAAGATTTTAATCTGGATTCACCTAAGAGTGATGCAACAATCAATACTATCTAGCCATGTCTAAGGTCACTATCCAACTACTAAACTCGTGCATGGAAAATATTTATTATATCATGTATCAGGAGTGTGGCACGATGGCTCACTAAATATATCAAGTAGCACTTTCGGTGTATCAAGGTATATCAACAAAGATATAATAGTCAGGGAAGGGACAAGTTCTAGTATATTGCATCATGGATAAGTTATTCAGGACAGGATAATTGAGTACATGGTATATGTTCATGTAGTCTAGTCAAGCAATCTATGAATTTGTCACATCATTATATCATTAGATAAAAATAAGGGTAGTATGAGGACCCCTCGAGATCAGACCCACAATCCTTAAACCAAACAAGGATCAGGATTGCAGATCTTCACCCGAGTTGAACTACACCCCTTATTCTATCAGCGTATAATAAGGTGATCAAGGGAATATGTAATCTAATTATTTATTTCAAGTACCACCTATCGAGATTAGGCTAAAATATGTAAGGGGGACATACATCAATCCCTAACAATAATCCATGAAAATCTTAAGGCAAGGAAACACTAAATCTGTCACGACCCGCACCCGGTGTAGGGATGCAAGTCGGGAACAACGTCCAGCCTACGCTGCAGCATCGGCGGTAGAACACTGTCTTGGTCAACTATACTATATAATTATCTCATAATAAAGCATAAACCTCCAATAATATCTTAACTCCAAGAAGAGTGTAATCAACTTAGTTCAACACAATATTCAATCACATTTTTATGGCACGAGAAGATATCACAGAAGTCTAACATAACTATGCAGTTAAAAATATAACAACAACAAATAGAAATAATATCCAAATCTCAAATATATGCTGAAAATAAATCTGGTACCAAAATGCTAAGAGAACTAACTATGCTAACTAGTAAATCCGGTTAAATCTTTCGACTGTCACTCCAGAACTAATGGGTCCAAGTCTGCACCATCTATAGGCTGAGGTCCGTAGTATGTGGGACACCAATCTCCGGGATCCTCTGAAAAATATTTTCCAGTCCGGAATGGAGCGAAGTACAACCCAATAGCAGTTTCAATTAATTGACAAAAACTATAAAATAGTACAATAGAAGATGCTATCTACGATGAGAATATAACTGATAATCAAGAACAATGAAAGAATAGGCAATACTAGCAATATAAATATAAATCAATACGTACAAGAATAAAGGAATGAACTGTAATGTCAGAAAAGAACAAGGTAATCAATGAACTGAATAATGGAATCTACTATAACTATGTGTTTTGAGATACTAACTAAATATGTGATCGGCCTGGGAGATTCAATAATTATACTAAGGAGCTAACTCAACCATACATGAATTATATGGTTAGTTAGTAGCCAATGATTATACTACTAGCCGATAGTTTCTTGATCACATATTTAATTAGTATTTCCCCGCCCCTGACTGATACGATGGATCGAATCATGACACATTAGTAGCCAATTTATCCAATATTTAGTGTATAATATTCAATGTTATAAAATACCAACAAGGACAGTATCCGATACCATCTCCATAATCAAGGTAACATTATATGACTGACGATCCAATAACAATACCAATCCGTGTACCATCATGTCAAGAATCATAAGTAATATTTCTAAATACTTGAATTATAGTGGTAATCAAATAATAGAAACTATCAAAGAATGTACTCGCCTGTGGTCCAGAGCAATGATGCAAAACAGTGTCTGAATTGGTGTCACAGACCTATATATGAAATATTGCATTAATACAAGGTTTTGGGAATGAGAACAAATTAAACTAGTCAACTTCTGGGTCATAAAGCCATTTCTAAGTCAAAATAGTCAAACTAGGTCAACTCTATGCCAAACTAGTCAAACTTGGTAAAACTAGCTATTTCTAGGTTAAGTGAGTCTATCTCAATGATATTGGGTTCATACACTATGAATCTAGGCCAAACAAGCTAGATCTAAGATACTAAGAAAACAATAGGATACCATATCCTAAGATACGCAAGTTTTTAATACAAAAATAGTAATTTATATATACACAAGGCAATACATATAGTACTTTAGTTAACAAATGCAAATATGATACCATGGCTTTGAACCAAAGCATATCACACTACCTACACACCCCTCCCGATACTCAAACCCAATACCTTGAGCATCCCTCAATAACTTGAGTACCAACCCGATACCTTGACATTTACCTTGGCATCTCAAGGTAATTGTCAAATCCTCATTTGTAGCTAACACTCAACTTAAATATATATGCTAATCAATTAGCTACTAAATATAACATACTAATACAATACAATACTTATAATATATATAGTTTAGAATCTAACTAATACCTTATCATACATATAACTACTTACTAATACCTTACCATACATAGGTATATGTATAGTTACCAACTATAACCCACAACTAACTAACTATTATACTAACTATGCATATACTACTAACCCAACTAGCTAACTTATAACTTGTTAGCCCTCCCCGATACACGCTGCTGCTCCCTTGAGCTTGCATTTGCTACTGCTGTCGCTATTGCTGCTGTTGTTGTCGCTAATGCTGCTGTTGTTGTTGCTAATGCTGCTGCTGTCGCTAATGCTGTTGTTGTTGCTGTTGCTAATGTTGCTGCTGCTGTTGCTAATGTTGCTGCTGTCGCTATTTCTGCTGCTGCTGTTGTCACTAATGCTGTTGCTGCTGCTGTTGCTAATGCTGTTGCTGCTATCGCTATTTCTGCTGTTGTTGATGTCGTTAATGCTGCTGTTGCTGCTATAGTTGTTGTCGCTTATTCGTGTCGAGCCCACCTTCTCCCCATACATACGCAAGCACACTCATAAATACATATACTCTCACTAGTAGCTCCATATATATATATATATATATATATATATATACACTTATACATACATATGTATTCACTCACAACTACACACATCCACACACAAACACCTATAGGTATGTGCACAAGTAGCTATATACATATATAGATACATCTATATATACATCAATATATCTCAATATGTACATATCAATATATATTTACATATAAACATAACACCCGCACTCACACACACACAACTAGACACTCAACACACACACATAACCAACTTATATAGATACATATAGATACCTATATATATCCAACTATATATACACTCACCTATACATACATACATACATACATACATACATACATACATACATACATACATACATACATACATACATAGATATACAACATAACCATAGAGATACCCATATATATATACCTTATACTTACCTATATACCTCATACTTACCTATATATATATATATATATATATATATATATATATATATATATATATATATATATATAAACACTTAGGCACGTAGCTATATGTATACTTAGCTATAAATACTCACTTATACAATATGATATAAATTCGCACTCATATACATGTATATCATATAATATATCATATATATACATAAGTCATATTGAATTAAAGAGCAATAAAAGAAACACGTGGAGTGCACCGCACCCGTATCACACTAGATCTATGATACGCTTGCGACCCGAGTCCACCTCACAACCAAATATACTCCAAAGGACACAAGCAAGTCTAATATATTATTTATGAACAATACAAAGAGTTAAACATATAACTACGTGTCCGTATCAAAATATGACATGCACAAAGTTTCGTGTCGGAGAAAAAACTCCCAAATTAACACGTTTCACCAAATTATTGGGATATGACCTACACGTATCCAATTGTGGACATGACACTAGCCCCAAACACACAAACACATACCAAGTTGATCTATTGAACCAATTGACATATACAACAAGTGTCAATCTCGGAATTTTTTCAAAATTGACAAAAAAAGTACCATAACTTTCTCAATATGCCTCCTATGAACTCAATTTCAAATCCTATGGATAGCCTATGCATATGGGTTAATTTCTCATGGTTAATTCTTAGATTTAGAACCTAAATTAAGAGAAAAATTGAATTATACCTTTGGGAGATGGATTTCTAATAAAACTTTCAATTTGGATGAAATGAGCCTTCAATTTGTAGATTTTTGCTCCTCTTTATAGATCTTTGTTTCCTCCTTCTAGATCCTTGCTCTACTAGTCTCTAATGGTGATTTGGAAAGAAATTGAGGAGAAATTTGGCAGGGATATGATAAAATTTGGTTGAAAAAAATTCTAGATCTAGATTTGGAATAAAAATTTATGAGAGAAAAAGTTTTTATCCCCTTTATATAGGCCTCACTTGCCCCCTCCCTCAAACTACTATGTAAAGTCTAAAATACCCCTTGGGGCCTCTCTTGAAGAAATTAATTAAGGAGGGAAGATTCTAGTCTAATGGGTTTAACTTAATTAATTCATCCTCCTAATAAATGTGCTTACTATTGGGCTCAATTCTAACTAGAATTAAATGTTGGTCCATGGATCTATTCTAAACTAGTTAGGTCCACTAACACAAGCCCAAAAATAAAATCTAACATGCATACAATAAATAATAATACAATAAATAAATTTTTAACATGTATAATATTTAATTAATTATGAAATATCCAAAATACCCTTTCCTAGAAAATATGGTAATGACAAGTCTACCCCCCTTAGAATAATTTTGTCCTCAAAATTTAAGGGTCATCGTACTCCTTCTTGGTCAAACCCCCAGCAATCATAGTCTAATATGGTCTTATCTAAAATCACACAAAGAACAACATGCATGGTCATAGTCTCCGTGTGTCTTTTTATTACTATCTCTGTCAGGGTATTCTATTAACTATACTAACTATATAACAAAAGCATCCAAAAGGTACAACAGAAACAGTTAATCAAAATAGATGGAAGGAACATAAAGAAAGAACAAAACTCGCTAACCCATCACCTGTAGTATCGTTCTCTTCGACCGTCATCATAAATGCTCTGCTCTGTCGAGGTGGCTTCCTCTGCGGGTGATGATCAATCCGCGTGCTACAGGTGGCCTAACTACACCTCTTTGCCCTTGATCTGTACCCTGGCCTAGACGTTGAAGTGTCCAAAGATAATCCTTCACTATATGCTCCGTTGATCCATAATGTAAGCATGCTCCAAGTCTCTTTCGACACATCTCCCAAGTGTGCCTAGTCTTCTTACAATAAGTGCATTGAGGATCCTGTTGCACATGTCTCTGAGGCTGCTATGGTATCTGCTGTACTGGAGCTTGTACTGGAGCAACAACTGGTTCATGCATCTAATATTGCTGCTGATAAGCTTCAAACTGTACTGGAAACTGCTGTTGCTAGAATCGCAGCCTCTTTGCCGGTCCCACACTGCTACTGGCACCCCGAAATATATCACGGTCCCTCTTCGGCTTCAAGTTCCACTCCCGCTCAACCTTGCGTGCCTCTGAAAGTATCTCAGAATACGTCTCATAGAAAGACGGAATAAGAATCTTTACTTCCCAATTCAGACCCTCGCGAAAACGGATAGCCCAAACTTCTGGCTCTCTCACCAAGTACTCCGTAAATCGGCTCAGCCTCCCGAACTCTGCGACGTACTCCTCTACGGACATGCTCCCTTGTGTAAGGCTCTCAAACTGCCTTCCTAATTCCAATCTGTCCGTCCGAGCAAAGAACTTCTTCTTAAAGAGATCCTTGAACACCTCCCAAGAATGTCCCGTATCAGTAAGAATTGGCTCATTCCTGAACCAAGTGCGGGCAACATCGAACAGTTGAAGTCCTACCGCCTCAACCTTCAGATCATCCGCAAGACGGGACACCCTCATGAGACACTCGATATCTTCAAGCCAATCGTCAGCATTGACTATACCCTCTGTCCCCATGAATACTCGAGGCTCAAGCTTTTTAAAATTTTGAATGTTGCCTGGCTCGAGCTGAACATCCTGTGGTTGTGGAGGAGCCTCTCTCTGAACTACTATACTAGCTACCTGATGGATATTTTCCATACTCTGTCCCATCATATCTGACTGCCTATGATAGACCTCTGTAAACCCCCAGATTTTGCAAGAAATTTAAATTGGGTTTTTTCATAATTTTCTGGAATTTTCTGTAAATTTTCTGTAATTAAAATCAGGGTTTTTAATTATTAAATAATTTTTATTTGTTAATAAATAATATTAAAATATTATGGAAATAATATTTTTGGGTGTAAAATGGAAAACTGGACTTAGGGTAATTTTTCTGGAATTTATTGGACCCCGGACCTATTTTTAATTACCTAAAAACTATTTATTTATTTATTTGTTAATTAATTAATTAATTAAATTATTATTATTATTATTATTATTATTAATTATATTTTATCCCGGCCCAATTCTCGGCCCGTTACTCTGGCCCATCCCACGGCCCACTACCCCCGGCCCAACCCACGAACCCGCCTAGCGGGTCTGGTCGGGTCTGCCCGCCGCCCGACCCGCACCCGACTGACCCGGCCAGCTCCACTCTCCCTCACCCACGACCCAGCCCCTCCGCCTCCGGCGCCGCTGCCCGCGGCCGCCGCACCACGCAGCCACCGCCTCCGCGCTGCCCGCGGCCACGCGCCCCCGCCTCCACGCTGGCCGCCGCCTCCCTCGGCCCACGCCACCGCCTCCCAGCCCTATAAAGACCCCTCCCCTTCTTCTCTCCGGCCACCATCGTCTCCTCCCTCCTCCGCCCGTGCACCTCGCCGCCGCCGTGCCTCCACCGGCCCCGTCTCCTCCTCCTCCCTCTCCCCTCGCCGGGCCCAGCCGCCGTCGACGCCCCAACCGCCCTCGACAACCCAGCCCAGCGCCTCCCTCTCCCCTTCCTTTCCCTCGCCTGAGCCACCCCGGCGCCGCCAGGCCGCCAACGCCTCCGCCCCGCCCCGCCGTGCAGCGCCCTAGCCCGGCCGGCCTTTCCCCCGCCGCAGAACCGTCGTGAGCCGCCGCGGAGCCGCCTGAAGTTCAAAACCCTAACCCTAAATCCCCATTGTGTCGGACACGGCAGTGGACACAAGACTCGAGACACGGACACGAAAACCCTTGTTTTCGGAGCCCTGTTCAGGTACTCATATCTTTCTCCTCGCTGCCCCATTTTCGATTCTGCAAATTTCGTTGTGAAGCCTGTATGACCCTCTCGGTGCTCGGACAAACCGCTCGGGGCATCGCGTCCTGTGGTGATCGCACACCACGATCCAAAAACAGGAAAAACCAGACCCTGTTTCACCCCAGAACTGTGTACGCCCCGCCAAACGGGATGACTTGGTCGCGTGCGGTCTTCACAGATACGTGCGCACCGTCGATACGGACGTGTGAGAATTCGCGGAAGTTGATTCGGGTATGCGTGCACACCGGAATCAACGCGTATTCGCGGACATCGCCCCGTATCCGACTTTTCTGTAATTTACCCTAACTTCGTGCACACACGTCGGATCGAGACGAAACTTGCGCCATCGGACGCGTGTCGTGGGCCCCACAGGCCCCGTTCGACGGGCGATTTTGTGTTCGGCTCATCGGAATCCAAATCTGGAAGTTCCGTTGGGTTCGTATCAGCGTTCCTAACCTATTGACACTAAGTTTGGTGAATTTAAAGACCTTTGACCCGGACACATTTTTCGGTGCAAAGCGGGCCCACCGGTGGACCCTGTTTTGACCCGAAACTGGCATTTTGCCCTTGTCTCCAAATTAGACCCAAGGATAGGCATTTCTAGCTATTTGAAATCTTTTGAGCATGATGGTAATGTTTATTTCAGCATCTGGGCTCATCTCTGGATATTTCCCCAAGTATAATTAATCGGATCCAAACAACAGGCAAGTACCTGCACTTCAAGTTTAATCTTTATATTGTGATAGTTAATTCCCTGCTCTACTAGTACCTTTGATGATTACACGTAGCGCTAGAATACTGAATTTCATGTCTTGGATACTGTATTTCATGTCTTGCTTTTCATGTCGGGTAGGAGAATACTAGAAGGCATGTAGTTTACCCTTCCCCTTATCATGTTTAATAGCTGCTGGTACGCGACTGTACCCTCAGCCGGATCTCGATTGTTCATGTTTAATAGCCGTCTATGACGGCCGGATTAGCCTTATAAACCCCTACATGCCAACTATGTATTCTAAAATAAATACAAGTTCACACAGATAGCTTCTGGTCTTGTTACAGTTCTTGCTGACTGTTGTAGTTTCATTTCCTGTCTCATTTATTTCCTGCTTTTTCATATTCCTGTTTATAGCATTAACTCTGAGATATTAATGTTCTTCTATGCAACTTCCCCAATATGATACTCAAGTTAATTGTCATGAATATTTAGTTTAATCTTGTTGTGCATTGTGTACTTTGCTCCTTTCCTGACTGGATCCGTTGTACTAGGCGATGATGAGGACTTGCCCCTACCTATTATGCCCACTATGAGTTAGCAGGTGACCCATATGAGGAGCCAGTTCCCACCCAGGAGGCTACTTCTGCAGAGTAGTTAGCAGCAACTGCTTATTTATTTCCTTTCAGCATATACTCGGGTTTGTCCCCGATCTATCTTCTGGCTTTGTATTAACTATGGATCTGTATATCATTTTGTTTTATGAAATCTTGGTATTCCTATTTTCCTGTCATTTTCCTTGTCTATTTACTTTACTGTGGATGAGATAGATTATATATTACCTGTGATAATGACCTAGACAGCGTACTACCGCCGACACTGCGGCGTAGGCTGGACGTACCCACGCACTCGTGCCCGAATTTCCGGGTGCGGGTCGTGACACATTTTTGTGGTGGCCCATGCAGGGTCAACGACTAAGTTGTTCGGTTTTAACTTAGGGACAGAACAGGCCTGCAATAAGAATTGAGAATTTTAGGAAAAGCTCATCCACTTAATTGAATCATTCTTGATATTCATACCGGCTTCGAATCACTTTATTGACTTGCATCCTGCCTTGATTCCTGTGCGCCTTTATCGTTTATTTTTGGATGCAGAGTAAAAGATCTACCAGCAAGCGACGAGGTTCCTACAAGATCACCACGAGATGCTCTACCAGCATGACCGTGGAGAACGCGCAGACTCTTGGAGCAATTAATGCGCATAAGTGATTGGTAGATACCGTTCCTAGTATTGTTTAGCTCGTGCCCATTGGTTCGTGACCTCAGCCCCAACCTAGTAAATTTTAAACTTGCTAATAACCTGGTATGCTTTTATATATGATAACTGTAGAGTTTGTAGATTTTTTTTGTTATTTTGCTTAATGTTGGTTGTTTGTGAACTTAAATAAATTGTATCTTCTTTCATCACCATCTAGCGCACTTCATTTTACTGTACTTGACTTATGCTGCTATTTTATAGCCTAGTTTTGCAAGCTTATCCTTTTATCAAGCTTGTTCATGACATATGTATTAGTGGGTCGACACACTAATACAATTGTCTACTCAGAATCAATGTATTACGGTCTGATCAACCTTAGTGCATTTGGTTCGCCCTTCGTACTACTTTGCGTGGATTGAGATATACAGTTGACTAGTATACCTGCCCTAGACATGTCTGAGCATAACTGTATTAATACGAGCATGTGAATAGGAATTACCGAGATAGGTTTCAATCCACAATCGCTTGACAATTCCCACCTGAATACTTTAAAATGCCTTGACCCCGATATTTCTTTTCTATCATCCCACCCTTGAACTCTTTATTATTGATCTTCGTCTTCCCTTATTTCTGAAAGACGAAATCTCGTGCCTTGTATAAGTTAGTACATAGATAGTACTAGATATGCCACATAGGCCGATCACATACTTGGGGATTAAACTTTCATAATTGAGGACATATCATATGTGACATGATCGGCGTTGAAGTTCGAGGATTGAATGACGTATGTAAGCATATTAAGGAATATTTTTCTTAAGGTATATAGCTTTTATGATGAATGGGTAAATTCTAAGTTGGGTAGCAATATATTTGTCAACTCGAGAGGAATATCTTTTGGACTGTGACCGAGTAAGGTTATATTGGAAGAAGCAAGCCATTCTAATTTTGAAAAATTTGGAAGAGTGACTAAGATGATTAATGAATTGATATCGAGGACCCAATAGTTGTACCTTAGGTACATGATTTAAATTTTGAATAATGAAGGTAAAATTATCAACTTGAGTTTAGAAGATAAAATTATAGAATTTCAGACTTGAACATTGGTGGACTACATTTAAAATATTTCTTCAAATTGATGATTTAAATTACAAATTAAAATTGGTGGTTGAACTACCTAGTTGGATTACTGAGGATGTGAATGAAATTTAAAAATTTGAAGCATACAATTGTGAATGGGAATACTGTTGGACTCGAATCACTTCTAGAGGAATTAATGATAATTAGAATTGTGAGGCAAAGTCATGAAAATGCTATATGGACTTAATCTAAAATTTGCCTATGGGAACCTTGAGGAAGTAAGAAGTAATAACCATAGGTTGAATTTTTATTAGAACGAGTAGTCGTCTTAACCTTGAAGTGATTGCGGTGGACATGATTCGGATTTTAATTATCGCAAGGAGATTGCGATTAATGTACATGAAGGGTTAACAGATTATGGCTTAATTTTAAATTTCGAGGACGAAATTTTTATAAGTTGGGTAGATTGTAAACCTCCAGATTTTGCAAGAATTTTAAATTGGGTTTTTTCACAATTTTCTGAAATTTTCTGTGAATTTTCTGTAATAAAAATCAGGATTTTTAATTATTAAATAATTTTTATTTGTTAATAAATAATATTAAAATATTATGGAAATAATATTTTTGGGTGTAAAATGGAAAACTGGACTTAGGATAATTTTTCTGGAATTTATTGGACCCCGGACCTATTTTTAATCACCTAAAAACTATTTATTTATTTATTTGTTAATTAATTAATTAATTAAATTATTATTATTATTATTATTATTATTATTAATTATATTTTATCCCGGCCCAATTCCCGGCCCGTTACTCTGGCCCAGCCCACGGCCCACTACCCCAGACCCAACCCACGAACCCGCCTAGCGGGTCGGGTCGGGTCTGCCCGCCGCCCGACCCGCACCCGACTGACCCGGCCCGCTCCACTCTCCCTCACCCACGACCCAGCCCCTCCGCCTCCGGCGCCGCTGCCCGCGGCCGCCGCGCCACGCAGCCACCGCCTCCGCGCTGCCCGCGGCCACGCGCCCCCCGCCTCCGCACTGGCCGCCGCCTCCCTCGGCCCCCGCCACCGCCTCCCAGCCCTATAAAGACCCCTCCCCTTCTTCTCTCCGGCCACCGTCGTCTCCTCCCTCCTCCGCCCGTGCCACCTCGCCGCCGCCGTGCCTCTACCGGCCCCGTCTCCTCCTCCTCCCTCTCCCCTCGCCGGGCCCAGCCGCCGTCGACGCCCCAACCGCCCTCGACAACCCAGCCCAGCGCCTCCCTCTCCCCTTCCTTTCCCTCGCCTGAGCCGCCCCGGCGCCGCCCGGCCGCCAACGCCTCCGCCCCACCCCGCCGTGCAGCGCCCTAGCCCGGCCGGCCTTTCCCCTGCCGCAGAACCGCCGTGAGCCATCGCAGAGCCGCCTGAAGTTCAAAACCCTAACCCTAAATCCCCTTTGTGTCGGACACGGCAGTGGACACAAGACTCGAGACACGGACACGAAAACCCTAGTTTTCGGAGCCCTGCTCAGGTACTCATATCTTTCTTCTTGCTGTCCCGTTTTTGATTCCGTAAATTGCGTTGTGAAGCCTGTATGACCCTCTCGGTGCTCGGACAAACCGCTCGGGGCATCGCGTCCTGTGGTGATCGCACACCTCGATCCAAAAACAGGAAAAACTAGACCCTGTTTCACCCCGGAACTGAGTACGCTCAGCCAAACGGGATGACTTGGTCGCGTGCGGTCTTCACAGATACGTGCGCACCGTCGATACGGATGTGTGAGAATTCGCGGAAGCTGATTCGGGTGTGCGTGCACACCGGAATCAACGCGTATCTGCGGACATCGCCCCGTATCCAACTTTTCTGTAATTCACCCTAACTTCGTGCACACACGTCGGATCGAGACGAAACTTGCGCCATCGGACTCGTAGTGATACGCTGGTCCTGTGGGTCAAGTTTGGTTCGATTCTGAGAACGTTGACGAAATCGCGTGTCGTGGGCCCCACAGGCCCCGCTCGACGGGCGATTTTGTGTTCGGCTCATCGGAATCCAAATCTGGAAGTTCCGTTGGGTTCGTATCAGTGTTCCTGACCTATTGATACTAAGTTTGGTGAATTTAGAGACCTTTGACCCGGACACGTTTTTCGGTGCAAAGCGGGCCCACCGGCGGATCCCGTTTTGACCCAAAACTGCCATTTTTGCCCTTGTCTCCAAATTGGACCCAAGGACAGACGTTTCTAGCTATTTGACATCTTCTGAGCGTGATGGTAATGTTTATTTTAGCATCTGGGCTCATCTCTGGATATTTCCCCGAAGTACAATTAATCGGATCCAAACAACAGGCAAGTACCTACACTTCAAGTTTAATCTTTATATTGTGATAGTTAATTCCCTGCTCTACTAGTACCCTTGATGATTACACGTAGCGCTAGAATACTGAATTTCATGTCTTGGATACTGTATTTCATGTCTTGCTTTTCATGTCGGGTGAGAGAATACTAGAAGGCATGTAGTTTACCCTTCCCCTTATCATGTTTAATAGCTGCTGGTACGCGACTGTACCCTCAGCCGGATCTCGATTGTTCATGTTTAATAGCTGTCTATGACGGCCGGATTAGCCTTATAAACCCCTACATGCCAACTATGTATTCTAAAATAAACACAAGTTCACACAGATAGCTTCTGGTCTTGTTACAGTTCTTGCTGACTGTTGTAGTTTCATTTTCTGTCTCATTTATTTCCTGCTTTCTCATATTCCTGTTTATAGCATTAACTCTGAGATATTAATGTTCTTCTATGCAACTTCCCCAATATGATACTCAAGTTAATTGTCATGAATATTTAGTTTAATCTTGTTGTGCATTGTGTACTTTGCTCCTTTCCTGACTGGATCCGTTGTTTTAGGTGATGATGAGGACTTGCCCCTACCTATTATGCCCACTATGAGTTAGCAGGTGACCCATATGAGGAGCCAGTTCCCACCCAGGAGGCTACTTCTGCAGAGTAGTTAGCAGTAGCTGCTTATTTATTTTCTTTCAGCATATACTCGGGGTTGTCCCCGATCTATCTTCTGGCTTTGTATTATCTATGGATCTGTATATTATTTTGTCTTATGAAATCTTGGTATTCCTATTTTCCTGTCATTTTCCTTGTCTATTTACTTTACTGTGGATGAGATAGATTATATATTACCTGTGATAATGACCTAGACAGCGTACTACCGCCGACACTGCGGCGTAGGCTGGACGTACCCACGCACTCGTGCCCAAATTTTCGGGTGCGGGTCGTGACACGTTTTTGTGGTGGCCCATGCAGGGTCAACGACTAAGTTGTTCGGTTTCAACTTAGGGACCGAATAGGCCTGCAATAAGAATTAAGAATTTTAGGAAAAGCTCATCCACTTAATTGAATCATTCTTGATATTCATACCGGCTTCGAATCACTTTATTGACTTGCATCCTGCCTTGATTCCTGTGCGCCTTTATCATTTATTTTTGGATACAGAGTAAAAGATCTACCAGCAAGCGACGAGGTTCCTACAAGATCACCACGAGATGCTCTACCAGCATGACCGTGGAGAACGCGCAGACTCTTGGAGCAATTAATGCACATAAGTGATTGGTAGATACCGTTCCTAGTATTGTTTAGCTCGTGCCCATTGGTTCGTGACCTCAGCCCCAACCTAGTAAATTTTAAACTTGCTAATAACCTGGTATGCTTTTATATCTGATAACTGTAGAGTTTGTAGAATTTTTTTATTATTTTGCTTAATGTAGGTTGTTTGTGAACTTAAATAAATTGTATCTTCTTTCATCACCATCTAGCGCACTTTATTTTACTGTACTTGACTTATGCTGCTATTTTATAGCCTAGTTTTGCAAGCTTATCCTTTTATCAAGCTTGTTCATGACATATGTATTAGTGGGTCGACACACTAATACAATTGTCTACTCAGAATCAATGTATTACGGTCTGATCAACCTTAGTACATTTGGTTCGCCCTTCGCACTACTTTGCGTGGATTGAGATATACAGTTGACTAGTATACCTGCCCTAGACATGTCTGAGCATAACTGTATTAATACGAGCATGTGAATAGGAATTACCGAGATAGGTTTCAATCCACAATCGCTTGACAATTCTCACCTGAATACTTTAAAATGCCTTGACCCCGATATTTCTTTTCTATCACCCCACCCTTGAACTCTTTATTATTGATCTTCGTCTTCCCTTATTTCTGAAAGACGAAATCTCGTGCCTGGTATAAGTTAGTACATAGATAGTACTAGATATGCCACATAGGCCGATCACATACTTGGGGATTAAACTTTCGTAATTGAGGACATATCATATGTGACATGATCGGCGTTGAAGTTCGAGGATTGAATGAAGTAGGTAAGCATATTAAGGAATATTTTTCTTAAGGTATATAGCTTTTGTGATGAATGGGTAAATTCTAAGTTGGGTAGCAATGTATTTGTCAACTCGAGAGGAATGTCTTTTGGACTGTGACCGAGTAAGGTTATATTGGAAGAAGCAAGCCATTCTAATTTTGAAAAATTTGGAAGAGTGACTAAGATGATTAATGAATTGATATCGAGGACCCAATAGTTGTACCCTTAGGTACATGATTTAAATTTTGAATAATGAAGGTAAAATTATCAACTTGAGTTTAGAAGATAAAATTATAGAATTTCAGACTTGAACATTGGTGGACTACATTTAAAATATTTCTTCAAATTGATGATTTAAATTACAAATTAAAATTGGTGGTTGAACTACCTAGTTGGATTACTGAGGATGTGAATGAAATTTAAAAATTTGAAGCATACAATTGTGAATGGGAATACTGTTGGACTCGAATCACTTCTAGAGGAATTAATGATAATTAGAATCGTGAGGCAAAGTCATGAAAATGCTATATGGACTTAATCTAAAATCTGCCTATGGGAACCTTGAGAAAGTAAGAAGTAATAACCATAGGTTGAATTTTTATTAGAACGAGTAGTCGTCTTAATCTTGAAGTGATTGCGGTGGACATGATTCGGATTTTAATTATCGCAAGGAGATTGCGATTAATGTACATGAAGGGTTAACAGATTATGGCTTAATTTTAAATTTCGAGGACGAAATTTTTATAAGTTGGGTAGATTGTAAACCTCCAGATTTTGCAAGAATTTTAAATTGGGTTTTTTCACAATTTTCTGAAATTTTCTGTGAATTTTCTGTAATTAAAATCAGGATTTTTAATTATTAAATAATTTTTGTTTGTTAATAAATAATATTAAAATATTATGAAAATAATATTTTTGGGTGTAAAATGGAAAACTGGACTTAGGATAATTTTTCTGGAATTTATTGGACCCCGGACCTATTTTTAATCACCTAAAAACTATTTATTTATTTATTTATTAATTAATTAATTAATTAAATTATTATTATTATTATTATTATTATTATTATTAATTATATTTTATCCCGGCCCAATTCTTGGCCCGTTACTCTGGCCCAGCCCACGGCCCACTACCCCCGGCCCAACCCACGAACCCGCCTAGCGGGTCGGGTCGGGTCTGCCCGCCGCCCGACCCGCACCCGACTGACCCGGCCCGCTCCACTCTCCCTCACCCACGACCCAGCCCCTCCGCCTCCGGCGTCGCTGCCCGCGGCCGCCGCGCCACGCAGCCACCGCCTCCGCGCTGCCCGCGGCCACGCGCCCCCGCCTCCGCGCTGGCCGCCGCCTCCCTCGGCCCCCGCCACCGCCTCCCAGCCCTATAAAGACCCCTCCCCTTCTTCTCTCCGGCCACTGTCGTCTCCTCCCTCCTCCGTCCGTGCCACCTCGCCGCCGCCGTGCCTCCACCGGCCCCGTCTCCTCCTCCTCCCTCTCCCCTCGCCGGGCCCAGCCGCCGTCGATGCCCCAACCGCCCTCGACAACCCAGCCCAGCGCCTCCCTCTCCCATTCCTTTCCCTCGCCTGAGCCGCCCCGGCGCCGCCCGGCCGCCAACGCCTCCGCCCTGCCCCGCCGTGCAGCGCCCTAGCCCGGCCGGCCTTTCCCCCGCCGTAGAACCGCCGTGAGCCGTCGCAGAGCCGCCTGAAGTTCAAAACCCTAACCCTAAATCCCCTTTGTGTCGGACACGGCAGTGGACACAAGACTCGAGACACGGACACGAAAACCCTAGTTTTCGGAGCCCTGCTCAGGTACTCATATCTTTCTCCTTGCTGTCCTGTTTTTGATTCCATAAATTGCGTTGCGAAGCCTGTATGACCCTCTCGGTGCTCGGACAAACCGCTCGGGGTATCGCGTCCTGTGGTGATCGCACACCGCGATCCAAAAACAGGAAAAACCAGACCCTGTTTCACCGCGGAACTGAGTACGCCCCGCCAAACGGGACAACTTGGTCACGTGCGGTCTTCACAGATACGTGCGCACCGTCGATACGGACGTGTGAGAATTTGCGAAAGCTGATTCGGGTGTGCGTGCACACCGAAATCAACGCGTATCCGCGGACATCGCCCCGTATCCGACTTTTCTGTAATTCACCCTAACTTCGTGCACACACGTCGGATCGAGACGAAACTTGCGCCATCGGACTCGTAGTGATACACTGGTCCTGTGGGTCAAGTTTGGTTCGATTCTGAGAACGTTGACGAAATCACGTGTCGTGGGCCCCACAGGCCCCGCTCGACGGGCGATTTTGTGTTCGGCTCATCGGAATCCAAATCTGGAAGTTTCGTTGGGTTCGTATCTGTGTTCCTGACCTATTGACACTAAGTTTGGTGAATTTAGAGACCTTTGACCCGGACACATTTTTCGGTGCAAAGCGGGCCCACCGGCGGACCCCGTTTTGATCCAAAACTGCCATTTTTGCCCTTGTCTTCAAATTGGACCCAAGGATAGACGTTTCTAGCTATTTGACATCTTCTGAGCGTGATGGTAATATTTATTTCAATATCTGGGCTCATCTCTGGATATTTCCCCAAGTACAATTAATCGGATCCAAACAACAGGCAAGTACCTGCACTTCAAGTTTAATCTTTATATTGTGATAGTTAATTCCCTGCTCTACTAGTACCCTTGATGATTACACGTAGCGCTAGAATACTGAATTTCATGTCTTGGATACTGTATTTCATGTCTTGCTTTTCATGTCGGATGAGAGAATACTAGAAGGCATGTAGTTTACCCTTCCCCTTATCATGTTTAATAGCTGCTGGTACGCGACTGTACCCTCAGCCGAATCTCGATTGTGCATGTTTAATAGCCGTCTATGACGGCCGAATTAGCCTTATAAACCCCTACATGCCAACTATGTATTCTAAAATAAACACAAGTTCACACAGATAGCTTCTGGTCTTGTTACAGTTCTTGCTGACTGTTGTAGTTTCATTTCCTGTCTCATTTATTTCCTGCTTTCTCATATTCCTGTTTATAGCATTAACTCTGAGATATTAATGTTCTTCTATGCAACTTCCCGAATATGATACTCAAGTTAATTGTCATGAATATTTAGTTTAATCTTGTTGTGCATTGTGTACTTTGCTCCTTTCCTGACTGGATCCGTTGTTTTAGGCGATGATGAGGACTTGCCCCTACCTATTATGCCCACTATGAGTTAGCAGGTGACCCATATGAGGAGCCAGTTCCCACCCAGGAGGCTACTTTTGCAGAGTAGTTAGCAGTAGCTGCTTATTTATTTCCTTTCAGCATATACTCGGGTTTGTCCCCGATCTATCTTCTGGCTTTGTATTAACTATGGATCTGTATATCATTTTGTCATATAAAATCTTGGTATTCCTATTTTCCTGTCATTTTCTTTGTCTATTTACTTTACTGTGGATGAGATAGATTATATATTACCTGTGATAATGACCTAGACAGCGTACTACCGCCGACACTGCGGCGTAGGCTGGACGTACCCACGCACTCGTGCCCGAATTTCTGGGTGCGGGTCGTGACAACCTCTATCTGTGCCCTCTGTAACTCCATCATCTCTCTAAACAGTGCATCCATCGATGCGACATCTCCTAAAAATGGAGGTGATGGAAGTCCCTCCGAAGCTACTGGAGTAGTCCTCGAAACAGGTGGAGGAGTACCCCCAAAGGCAATCGAGAATCCTACGTGAACTGATGTCGTAGGAGGTACAAACCCTACTGCCTGAGTGAAAGATTGAGAGGTGGCAGACCTCGCAGAAGCTGCTCCCGATCAATGAGATCTAGTCTTCGGCGGCATCCTAAAGACAAATCGAAATAAAATAGATCAATTCGACACGAGATAATATATCATCAAAGAAGGACAATAATATTCAAAGTATTCAGAATGAATCAAAAGTAGCGATTCAATTCAGATTGGAATTCCTAGTTGTGATTGAGTATCCCTATCCTACCTAGTATCTTATGTCCTTTATTCTATCACAAGCTCGCATAAGTACAACTAAGTCGTCGAACTACCATGATATCGTACTATTGCGAAGCCTGACCTGCATGGGCCACCACTGAAAATGTGTCATGACCCGCATCCGGTGTAGGGATGCAAGTCGGAAACAATGCCCAGCCTACGCCGCAGCATCGGCAGTAGAACGCTGTCTTGGTCAACTATACTATCTAATTATCTCACAATAAAGCATAAACCTCCAATAATATCTTAACTCCAAGAAGAGTGTAATCAACTTAGTTTAACACAATACTCAATCACATTTCTATGGTACGAAAAGATATCACAGAAGTCTAACATAACTATGTAGTTAAAAATATAACAACAACAATAGAAATAATATCCAAATCTTAAATATATGCCGAAAATAAAGCCGGTACCAAAATGCTAAGAGAACTAACTATGCTAACTAATGAATCCGACTAAATCTTTCGGCAGTCACTCCAAAACTAGTAGGTGTCATGCCCCAGTCCCAAAATACCGAGGGACTAGACATGTGGCAATGGCCAGCAGCACACACTGGTGGACAAACCCAATTTAATGGATCCATCAAGGCGTACTTAAGTTATACAATAAAGTCTATGACAACATGGCACAACTAATCTCATCCATACAAGAATAAATATGATCCACAGAAATAAGGAATGCATATCATCAACCAGTCTCAACAAAGTACTTCAGGGAACAACCCGATAAAAATCTGATACAATGGTTCAACAGACCAAAATATAAATGACTGAATAAAGTAAATACTGAGCATGAAATATAGATACTCAGAAATAGTCTTCAGCTAACACCTCGTCCTCGGGTGTCGGTACAGCTCCTGTATCTGCTCCTGCTGCTGTCCCATATACCTCGGGATATATCTCGTCTGCAAATCCTGGGGACATAATCAGGATCCAGGTCCTCAGGGGACATAGCAAGGTATAAGATAATACAAGCCAAAATAAATGCAGTACAGAAAATAATGAAATAAATAGGGTAAGTATGTAACCATCTATGTGAAATGCAAGTGAGAGCATCACTAGTACTCAGGCTGAGCCACTACAAGCTCTGTGTAGGGGAGCCGATAGCAGTAATAACCGGTAATGTGCCTAGCTCTGCTGGAGAGTCTACGGCCTCACAATAGTAGTAGATATATATAAAACAGCCTGTAGCCTGTGTGTCTCTCCCCACCCAATGTAACCACACGTCTCATGTCCACAATGTCTCATGTACATGTCACGCACGATCATAGCTAATACAACCAGTCATATAATATCTATATGTATAATGTCTATGTCAATCATGCATCCTATACAGAATCACCATAAATATCTCAGGAAGATTCTGTCTCATGAATACTGTCAAGTGTCCTGGGTTATGGTGTACTTGATAAGCCAAGTACGAGAATGTAAAGGGTCACGAATGTCCATCTCTAGGTGACGTTACACAACTCTGCATACAGTGTTGGCACCCGACTAATAATCGGATGCTAAGTAAGTCACACGGTCCTAGGTCAAGCATGTACAACAATATAAATGAATCAAGGAAAATATGTAACAAGACTGCAAGTTTTGGCAAGGTATACTTGTCTGGGGTTTGAATACCAACAGTTATCCCTGTATCAGTGGATCCTGCAGGTACTCCTCCAAAAGCTGTAATAAACATCACTAACAGTCTCAAAAAATATCAAATAGCTAGAAACGCCTGTCCTTAAGTCCAATTTGGACACAGGGGCAAAAATGACAGTTTTTGGTCAAAGCGGGGTCTACATGTGGGCCGTTTTGCACCGAAAAAAGCGTCAGGGTCAAAGGTCTCCAAATTCGTCCAACTTAGTGTCAACAAGTCAGGAACAATGATACGAACCCAACGGAACTTCCAGAACTGGATTTCGATGAGCCGATCACAAAATTGCCCGTCAAGTGGAGCCGTAGGGCCCACGATACGCAATTTTGTCAACGTTCTCTGAATTGAACCAAACTTGGGTCACAGGACCAGCGTATTGCTATGAGTCCGATGGCACAATTTTTGTCTCGATCTGACGTATGTATACAAAGTTACAACATATTCCAGAACAGGCAGATACGGGGCGTTGTCGGCGGATACGCGTTGATTCCGGTGTGCACGCCCATCCAAATCAACTTCTGTAAAATCTCACATGTTCGTATCGACGGCGCGCACGTTTCGGTGAAGATCGCGTGCGACCAAGTTATCCCGTTTGGCGGGGCGCACTCAATTTCGGGGTAAAACAGGGCGTTGGTTTTCCTATTTTTGGATCGCGGTTTGCGATCACCACAGGACGCGACGCACCGAGCGGGTTGAACGGGCATCGAGAAGGTTACACAGTCTACGCGACACAACTGACGGAACGGAAAATGGAATAACGAGGAGAGAGAACGGGTTACCTGAACAGGGCTCCGTGGAATAAGAATTTCTCGTGTCCGGGTGACTGTTTCGTATCCTGGTTCGAATCTGCCGTGTCTGGTCCGAGAGCTGCTGTGTCCGTGTCCGCTGTGTCGGAGCTAGGACTACGCTGGTCGTCGAGGCTGCGCGGGGCTGGGCGGAGGGCGGCGAGGTTCGAGTCGAGCGGGTTGTTGACGACTAGGCGGAGGGCGGTCGGCTGTGGGGGCTCGAGGGCTTTGGGGAGGCGGTGGATGGTGGAGACGGTGAGGGGATGGTCGGGATGGTGATCTGGACGGTGATCGGGTGGAGATGCGGTCTACGAAGATGGTGGCTGGGGAGTCTGGTCGAGGCTGAGGAGTTGGTGACGGGCGGAGGAAGGCTGTGGTGGTGCCTGTGGTGGGAGATGAAGGAGATGGGGGCTCGGGGTGGCTAGAGCTCAGGCGGCCTTGGTCGAGTCCGGGCGGCGAGGGGGCTGGGCAGCGGAGGATGGAGAAGGGAAGGCTGTGGAGGCGGTGACAGGCGGAGGTCGAGGGAGATCTGGAGGAAGAGGACGGCGGAGAGGGGTTAGGGTTCCGGCTAGGAGAGTTCGTCGGGGCTGAGCTGCGGGCGGCGAAGGAGATGAGAGAGAGAGGGTTTTGCAGCGACGGCTGGCGTGAACGTTGAGGTATTTATAGGGCCAGAACAGTAAATCTGGTGGGATTCGGGAACTAGGGTTCGGATAAGGTTTCGGGTCCGGGTCGGGTTCGATTCGGATCCGACCCGACCTGACCCGTTAAGGCTGGGTTGGTCCGGTTCAGTTTGATAGCGGTTTGGGACGGTTTAGTTTGGTTTATTTCTAAATAAACCGGTTTCAGGCAGGGTTTAATTTGGTTTAGTTATACAATGGTTTTTAGGGCTTTAAAAATGTTTCCGGAGTCCAATAAATTCACAGAAAATTACCCTATGTCCGGTTTTCCATTTTACACCATAAAATATTATTTCCATAATATTTTAATATTAATTAACATTATTTAAAAATCCTTTAATCATAAAATATCTTAGTTTTAAATTCCAAAAAATATAAACAATTGTGAGAAAAATGTTTTAAAATATTCTAAAAAATTCGGGTTATGACAATCTACCCCCTTATGAGGATTGCGTCCTCGTAATCGAAGAATAAACTACTAAAGGAAAGAATTATGGAAATTACAAGAATGGTTAGGTTATACCTGCATCCGCGAATAAGTGAGGATAACGCTGGCGCATAATATCCTCTCGTTTCCAAGTCGATTTGCCAGGAGAGTGATGTTTCCAAGCTACACAAACCAGTCTAATTGTATGTCCTCACAATGTCTTCTCACTGATGTCGAGTATGCCAACTGGTTGTTCTTCATATCTCAAGATAGGGCCCACTGCGATCTCAGAATGATCGACTACATGACTTGGGTCGGTCACCTTCTCAGTTGTGAGACATAGAATACATCATGCACTCCCTCTAAGGATGAAGGTAATGCAAGACGATAAGCCATCTCACCAATGCGCTCCAGAATATCAAATGGCCCGATATACCTTGGGCTCAGCTTGCCTCAGCTCCCGAATCTAATAGTACCTCGAGTGGGCGAAATCCTCAAGAATACGTGCTCTCCTTCTTTGAACTCTATGGGACGTCTGTGTGTATCAGCCCAATGCTTCTGTCTGTCCTGAGCTGCACGAAGATGATTCTGAATTTGTTTTACCTTCTCCACTGTCTGCATTACCAATTTTGGACCCAGTATTTGACGCTCACCAACGTCACTCCAACATATTGGCGATCTGCACTTCCTACCGTATAGTGCCTCGAATGGTGCCATCTGAATGCTGGCCTGATAACTGTTGTTGTAGGAGAACTCTACCAAGTGAAAATGATCTTTCCAAGATCCTCAAAGTCTAGCATACACGATCGCAGCATATCCTCCAAGATCTGAATCGTGTGCTCCGATTGACCATCTGTTTGGGGATGGTAAGTTATGCTGAATTTGAGTCTGGTGCCAAGACTCTCTTGCATGCTTTGCCAAAAATGAGATATAAATCTTGAATCTCGATCCGATACAATACTAACCGGCACTCCATGTAATTTTACGATTTGTCGTATGTACATGTCGGCTAGTACCTCTGTGGTCTGTCCAACTCTAAATGGTAAGAAATATGTCGATTTAGTGAGTCGATCCACAATAACCCATACTGCATCTTTTCCGCTGGGGCTCCTTGGAAATCCTGTGACAAAATCTATAGTGATATGTTCCCACTTCCATTCTGGTATAGGAAGCGGCTGTAACATACCTGCAGTCCTTTGGTGCTCGGCCTTCACTTGCTGGCAGACTAAACATTTTGCCACAAATCGGGCAATCTCCCTTTTTATTCCATGCCACCAATAATACTGCCTCAAATCTCGGTACATCTTGGTTCCTCCTGTGTGAACAGAGTACATGGAGCTGTGTGCTTCAGTCATTAACTCCTGTCTCAATTCTCCATTTAGAACATACAGGCGATTTCCACACTTTAATGTCCCGTCTTCATGTATGCGAAGCCCCGTCTGCATGCCTACTTCTATCTTCTCTTTAAGTCTTCGAAATCTAGCATCAGTGGACAATGCCTCTTTAATCCTCTCCACAAGTGACGACTTAACTTTGAGATTAGCTAGCAAGCCACTCTGTCCTGGTAAAACAACCTCTATCTGAAGCTCCTGTAGATCTCTCAATAGCTCAGGCTGCATTGTCAAGAAATAAGCCGTAGGCTTCCTGCTGAGTGCGTCTGCTATGATATTCGCCTTTCCCGGGTGATACTACAGATCTATATCAAAGTCTACCATCAATTCAAGCCAACGTCTCTGTTTTATGTTGAGCTTCTTCTGAGTATATACATACTTCAGACTCTTGTGATCAGTAAAGATGTCTACCTTCTCTCCATTAAGATAGTGCCTCCAAATCTTCAGTGCAAATATAACTGCTGCTAGCTCCAGATCGTGCGTTGGGTAGTTCTTCTCATGGACCTTCAACTGTCTCGATGCATAAGCAATAACTTTGCCATGTTGCATCAAAACACATCCTAGTCCACTACCTGACGCATCACTGTAGACAACAAAATCTCCTGACCCTGAAGGAAGAGTCAAGACAGGTGCTATTGTCAATCTTCTCTTCAATTCTTCAAAGTCCTTCTGGCAGTCTTCTGTCCATGTAAACTCCTGGTCCTTACGTGTCAACTTCGTCATAGGATCCGTAATCCTTGAGAAATTTTCTACAAACCTCCGGTAATATCCAGCAAGTCCGAGAAAACTTCTCACTTCTGCAACTGATGTAGGTGTAGGCCAAGTTTTTATTGCAGCAACCTTCTCCGGATCAACTGAAAGTCCTTCTCCTGAGATGATATATCCCATGAAAGGCACTTTATCCATACAAAACTCACACTTACTGAGTTTGGCATATAACTTCTCCTGTCTCAATGTCTCTAACACAATTCTGAGATGCTCCTCGTGCTCTTCGTGGCTCTTGAAATATACTAGAATATCATCAATAACCACAACCACAAATTTATCCAAGTACTGATAAAAAACTATGGTCATCAAACTCATAAACACAGCTGGCGCATTGGTTAAACCAAACGACATTACTAAGAATTCATAATGTCCATACTTGGTCCTGAAGGCTGTCTTCGGTATATCCTCCTTCCTTACTTTAATCTGGTGATAGCCGGATCTAAGGTCAATCTCCGAGAATACCCTAGCACCACTCAATTGATCGAATAGATCATCAATGCGTGGTAAGGGATACCTGTTCTTGATGGTCACAGCGTTCAGTACCCTGTAGTCAATGCACAACCTACTGTTCCATCCTTCTTCGGTACAAATAGTATGGGTGCTCCCCAAGGTAAAATACTGGGTCGAATAAAGCCCTTCTCCAAAAGATCATCAACTTGTTCCTTCAACTCCACTAACTCCTTAGGTGCTAGCCGATATACTGATGAAGTGATAGGCTCTGCTCCTGGTGTTAAGTCTATTGTGAATTCTATTTCTCGATCAGGCGGTAAACCTGGAAGATCATCAGGAAATACATCCACAAACTCTGATATGACTCTTGGGTAACCTGTCTCCCCTTCTACAGATAGTACTCTAAGAGTAGGCTGAACTCCTTGCTCTACAGCTCCCCGAAGAAACTCGAATTCTGGATGTTCAGATGGTCTAAATATAATCCGTCCAAGTCGGCAATCAAGAGTCGCATGGTACTGACTTAACCAATCCATACCAAGTACAACATCATAATCCGGCATAGAAAAGATCAGAAATTGAGCTCGCATCTCTCTTCTACAGACTACTACAGAACATGATCTACAGACGTCACTAATTGGGATAATTCCACCTCCCGTAAGAATTCTCTTAGTCTTCAGAAGGGGTGCGGTAGCTACTCTATGGGTGGCTACAAAGCTAGCTGCTATAAATGAATACGATGCTCCAGAATCAAATAAAGCTACAGCTGGTAATGAAGCTACTAAAATAGTACCTGCGATAACCTCTCCTGCAGTAGCTTCCTCCTTAACAGCCAATGCAAATGCCTATCCTCGTCCCTCAGCTGGACCTCTCTGCTGCTGAGCCTGCTGAAATAGAGCTGCCTGTGGTACTAATGGTGGTCTCTGCTGATATCCTCCTGGAGCTGGTGGTCTGGCTCCTCCAACTCCTGTCTGCGGTGCTCCCACTGCTGGATAAGCTGGCCTTGGTGCAGGTAAAGCTAGTCTCGGTGCTCCCTCTCTGCGTTCAGAGCAGTCCCTGGATAGATGCTGGCTAGATCCGCAACTCAGACATAGTCCCAACTTGCGTCTGCATTCTCTCTCAATGTGACCTACCTTGCCACAGTGGTTACAAGTAGGAAGAGATATGGCCCTGTGTGTTGCTCTCTCTGGTATACTCCTCTGGGATCATTTTGCAGAATCCCCCTGTGATGTCCTGGATGGTGCTGATGTAATTGGCCTTTTTAGATTTGACTCCCTTCTAGTGACACGCTCCATGCGTCGTGCTGTTGTAAGGACATCAGGATATGATGTAGGTGCAACAGATCCAATCAACATCTGGAGCTCGAACTTTAGTCTCAAAGAACTTCTCAGCCTTCTCTTCTTCTGTAGGAATTAGAGAAGGGGCAAAGCGACTCAGATGAATGAATTCTGCGTTGTATTCTTCTACTGACATATTGCCTTGGATAAGGCGGAGGAACCTGTCTCTGAGTTCCTACCGTACAACTGCTAGAATATACATCTCTTGGAAGAGTCTGGAGAACTCTTCCCAAGTGACTCGGTCCAGTCTGAGCCTCCTCTCTTCTGATAACCACCAATGATGTGCATTTTTAGTCTACTGCATCCTGACCGCAGTCATCCATTTCTCTCTTGGAAGTTCAGCTGCTTCCAACTAGTGCTGTATGTTCGTGAGCCATTCGTGAACTTCAGTTGGCCCCTCCTTACCAGAAAAGGTACGAGGCTTGAGCTGAAAAAAATTAGTGATAGATCCCGTCATTGGTGGCCTAGATGGTGGGTTTGCCTGCTCCAATGCGGATACTAGGCTGGTTCTCAAATACTCTGCCTCATGACGCTGAGCCTCTTGCTGAACCTGCTGTTGGGCTTGTATCATGGCATAAATCATCTGAAACATCTACTGCCCGTCCATGGCTTGCCCTGGTGGAAAGACAGGCATCTGTGGAGTGAACTGTGGGGGAGGTGGAATGTCATCACGCCGAAACCTTGAATTAGCCTGTCCGGCTTGATCTCCTTGAGATGATTGTCCTCCATTCCCTGGTTTCACTCCGTCTATATAGGTAACCACAGCGTTGTGTGGTGTATCCAAGGGATTCTCATCTCCGTTCCTTGGATCCATTACTTTGCAACCAAAAGATAAACTATAAGAACGCTCAGAGGAATCAACACATGATGCAAATTAAGAAATAAATTCGAGTTTGATATAGAGTTCAAAAATAGTTCAAATAATGGATGAGATCCTATAACTTATCCTATCCTTAGTTCAGGCTTGCTCGGTCCCTAAGTTAAAACTGAACGATTTAGTCGTAGACCTGCATGGGCCACCATAAAAACTATGTCATGCCCCAGTCCCAAAATACCGAGGGACTAGATACATGGCAATGGCCAGCAGCACACACTGGTGGACAAACCCAATTTAATGGATCCATTAGGGCATACTTAAGCTATACAATAAAGTCTATGACAACATGGCACAACTAATCTCATCCATACAAGAATAAATATGATCCACAGAAATAAGGAATATAAATCATCAACCAGTCTCAACAAAGTACTTCAGGGAACAACCCGATAAAAATATGATACAATGGTTCAACAGACCAAAATATAAATGAATGAATAAAGTAAATACTAAGCATGAAACATAGATGCTCAGGAAAATTCTTCAGCTAACACCTCGTCCTCGGGTGCCGGTACAGCTCCTGTATCTGCTTCTGCTGTTGTCCCGTATACCTTGGGATAGATCTCGTCTGCAAATCCTGGGGACATAATCCAGATCCAGGTCCTCAGGGGACATAGCAAGGTACAAGATAATACAAGCCAAAATAAATGCAGTGCAGAAAATAATAAAATAAATAGGGTAAGTCTGTAACCATCTATGTGAAATGCAAGTGAGAGCATCACTAGTACTCAGGCTGAGCCACTACAAGCTCTATGTCGGGGAGCCGGTAGCAGTAATAGCCGGTAATGTGCCTAGCTATGCTGGAGAGTCTACGGCCTCACAATAGTAGTAGATATATGTAAAACAGCCTGTAGCCTGTGTGTCTCTCCCCACCCAATGTAACCACACGTCTCATGTCCACAATGTCTCATGTACATGTCACGCACGATCATAGCTAATGCAACCAGTCATATAATATCTATGAGTATAATGTCTATGTTAATCCTGCATCCTATACAGAATCACCATGAATATCTCAGGAAGATTCTGTCTCATGAATAGTGTCAAGTATCCTGGGTTATGGTGTACTTGATAAGCCAAGTACGAGAATATAAAGGGTCACGAATGTCCATCTCTAGGTGACGTTACACAACTCTGCGTACAGTGTTGGCACCTGACTAATAATCGAAAGCTAAGTAAGTCACACGGTCCTAGGTCAAGCATGCACAACAATATAAATGAATCAAGAAAAATATGTAACAAGACTGCAAGTTTTGGCAAGGTACACTTGCCTGGGGTTTGAATACTAATAGTTGTCCCTGTATCAGTGGATCCTGCAGGTACTCCTCCAAAAGCTGTAATAAACATCACCAACAGTCTCAAAAAATATCAAATAGCTAGAAACACCTGTCCTTAAGTCCAATTTGGACACAGGGGCAAAAATGACAGTTTTTGGTCAAAGCAGGGTCCACAAGGCTGCTTTGCACCGAAAAATGCGTCAGGGTCAAAGGTCTCCAAATTCGTCCAACTTAGTGTCAATAAGTCAGGAACGATGATACGAATCCAACAGAACTTCCAGAACTGGATTCTAATGAGCCGATCACAAAATCGCCCGTCAAGTGGAGCCGCGGGGCCCACGATACGCGATTTTGTATACGTTCTCCGAATCGAACCAAACTTGGGTCACAGGACCAGCGTATTGCTACGAGTCCGATAGCATAAGTTTCTTCTCGATCCGACGTGTGTACACAAAGTTACAAAGTATTCCAGAACAGGCGGATACGGGGCATTGTCGACGGATACGCGTTGATTCTTGTGTGCACGCACATCCAAATCAACTTCTGTGAAATCTCACACGTCCGTATCAACGACGCGCACGTTTCGGTGAAGACCGCGTGCGACCAAGTTGTCCCGTTTGGTGGGGCGTACTCAGTTCCGGGGTGAAACAGGGCATTAGTTTTCCTGTTTTTTGATCGCGGTTTGCGATCACCACAGGACGCGACGCACCGAGCGGGTTACACGGGCATCGAGAGGGTTACACAGTCTACGCGACACAACTGACGAAACGAAAAACAGAATAACAAGAAGAGAGAATGGGTTACCTGAACAGGGCTCCGTGGAACGAGAATTCCTCGTGTCCGGGTGACTGTTTCGTATCCTGGTTCAAATTTGCCGTGTCCGATCTGAGAGCTGCTATGTTCGTGTCCGCTGTGTCGGAGCTAGGGCTAGCTGTTCGTCGAGGCTGTGTGGGGCTGGGCGGAGGGCGGCGAGGTTCGAGTCGAGCGGGTTGTCGACGACTAGGCGGAGGGCGGTCGGCTGTGGGGGCTCGAGGGCTTTGGGGAGGCGGTGAATGGTGGAGACGGTGAGGGGATGGTTTGGGTGGTGATCTGGACGGTGATCGGGTGGAGATGCGGTCGGCGGAGATGGTGTCTGGGGAGTCTGGTCGAGGCTAAGGAGTTGGGGACGGGCGGAGGAAGGCTGTGGTGGTGCCGGTGGTGGGAGATAAAGGAGATGGGGGCTCGGGGTGGCTAGAGCTCAGGCGGCCTTGGTCGAGTCCGGGCGGCGAGGAGGCTGGGTAGCGGAGGATGGAGAAGGGAAGGCTGTGGAGGCGATGAAAGGCGGAGGTCGGGGGAGATCTGTAGGAAGAGAACGGCGGAGAGGAGTTAGGGTTTCGGCTAGGGGAGTTCGTCGGGGCTGAGCTGCGGGCGGCGAAGGAGATGAGAGAGAGAGGGTTTTGCGACGACGGTTGGCGCGAACGTCGAGGTATTTGTAGGGCCGGAACAGTAAATCCGGTGGAATTCGGGAACTAGGGTTCGGTTAGGGTTTCGGGTCCGGGTCTGGTTCGATTCGGATCCGACCCGACCCGTTAAGGCTGGGTTGGTCCGGTTCGGTTTGATAGCGGTTTGGGCCGGTTTAGTTTGGTTTATTTCTAAATAAACTAGGTTCAGGCAGGGTTTAATTTGGTTTAGTTATACATTGGTTTTTAGGATTTTAAAAATATTTTCGGAGTTCAATAAATTCACAGAAAATTACCCTATGTCCGGTTTTTTATTTTACACCATAAAATATTATTTCCATAATATTTTAATATTAATTAACATTATTTAAAAATCCTTTAATCACAAAATACCTTAGTTTTAAATTCCAAAAAATACATAAAATTGTGAGAAAAATGTCTTAAAATATTCTAAAAAATTTGGGTTATGACAGTGGGTCCAAGTCTGCACTATCTATAGGCTGCGGTCCGTAGTATGTCAGACACCAATCTTTCGGATCGTTTGAAAAATATTTTTCTGTAGGGAATAGAGCAAAGTACAACCCAATAGCAGTTCTAATTAATTGACAAAAACTATAAAGCAGTACAATAGAAGATGCTATCTACGATGAGAATATAACTGATAATCAAGAACAATGAAAGAATAGGCAATACTAGCAATATAAATATAAATCAATGCGTACAAGAATAAAGGAATGAACTGTAATGTCAGAAAAAATAAGGTAACCAATGAACTGAATAATGTAATCTACAATAACTATGTGTTTTAAGATACTAACTAAATATGTGATCGGCCTGGGAGATTTAATGATTACACTAAGGAGTTAACTCAACCATACATGAATTGCATAGTTAGTTAGTAGCCAATGATTACACTACTAGCCGATATTTTCTTGATCACATATTTAATTGGTATTTCCCCCGCCCCTGACTGATACAATGGATCGAATCATGACACATTAGTAGCCAATTTATCCAATATTTAATCTACAATATTCAATGTTATCAAATACCAACAAGAACAATATCTGATATCATCTCCATAATCAAGGTAATATCCCATGACTGACAATCCAATAACAATACCAATTCGTGTACATCGTGTCAAGAATCATAAGTAATATTTTTAAATACTTGAATTAAAGTGATAATCAAATAAGGAAAACTATCAGATAATATACTCGCCTGTGATCCAGAGCAATGATGCAAAATGGTGTCTAAACTGGTGTCACAGACCTATATATGGAATATTGCATTAATACAAGGTTTTGGGAATGAGAATAAATTAAACTAGTCAACTTCTAGGTCATAAAGCCATTTCTAAGTCAAAATAGTCAAACTAGGTCAACTCTATGTCAAACTAGTCAAACTTGGTCAAACTAGCCATTTCTAGGTTACGTGAGTCTATCTCAATGATATTGGGTTCATACACTATGAATCTAGGCCAAACAAGCTGGATATAAGATACTAAAAAAATAATAGGATACCGTATCCTAAGATACACAAGTTTTTAATACAAAAATAGTAATTTATATATACCCAAGGCAATACATATAGTACTTTAGTTAACTAATGCAAATATGATACCATGGCTTTGAACCAAAGCGTATCATACTACCTACACACCCCTCCCGATACTCAAATCCAATACCTTGAGCATCCCTCAATACCTTGAGTACCAACCCGATAACTTTACATTTACCTTGGTATCTCAAGGTAATTGTCAAATCCTCATTTGTAGCTAACAATCAACTTAAATATATATGTTAATCAATTAGCTACTAAATATAATATACTAATACAATATAATACAATACTTATAATATATATAGTTTAGAATCTAACTAATACCTTATCATACATATAGCTACTTACTAATACCTTACCATACATAGATATATGTATAGTTACCAACTATAACCCATAACTAACTAACTATTATACTAACTATGCATATACTTTTAACCCAACTAGCTAACTTATAACTTATTAGCCTACACGTTGCTCCTCCCTTGAGCTTGCATTTGATGCTGTTGTCGCTATTGTTGCTACTGTTGTCGCTAATGCTGCTGCTGTTGGTGCTAATGCTGTTGATGTCGCTATTTCCGCTGCTGCTGCTGTCGCTAATGCTGCTGTCGCTATTTCTGCTGTTGCTGCTGTCGCTATTTCTGCTGTTGCTACTGTCGCTAATGCTGCTGCTGTTGTTGTTTCTAATGTTGTTGCTGCTATCGCTATTTTTGTTGTTGTTGTAAAACCCCTCATCCAAAATAGGTATTTTGTGTGTATTTTATATTATTATATTTATTATAGATTATTTTAAATATTAAATTTCTTTAGAGTATTCTCTTAGTTAATTAGAAAATAAATTTCTTGATAAATTTACTTATATAAATATTTATTTAGAATCATTTTTAAGCTATTTTAGATTTTTGAAGATTTTTCTAGAATTTTTAGGTAATTAAAACATAGGGAACGTAAATTTTTAGGACTTCTATGATTTACTATGAGACCATACTTGCATGTTGTTCCTACCAAATATTTATTTTTGGTTAAAATATTTAATTATATTTTTCTGTAATTTATTTAGAATTTTAAAAAATATTTTGATTTTTGAAATTAATTTGGATTTATTTGGTTATATATATTCTTAATATTAGATAGATGCTAATTTAGTGTTAATAGATATTAATAAGATTATATATAAATTATTTGTATTATCATTAATTCTATTTAATATTATAAATTATTTAGATAAATTTAAACTCTTTTTTTAAATTAATTCAAATCCTGAGCCTACTAGGAAAGCAACTTTGTGCATATCCTATCCTTATTTAAACTGATCCTGTTCATATCCGAATTAGTCAATCATAGTCATATTCAATTAAGTAGTCTCCACCTTTATAAATACCTTATCCTTCATATTTTTTTTTCCCAAAATTTACCTCTTTTTCGTCCAAAAAAGAGTCAAAATTCGTCATATATTCAGCCTCATTTTCTAGTATGTTATGACGACTTAAAAAGACGATATCTCCTACCTCCGGACTCCAAACGTGATCCAGTTTTTTTATTAAAACCATATCAAGGTTAGTTTTCTGTATATAAATTATTTTAATAATTTATGAACCTATTTTCCCAGAAAATTTTAAAAGTGCCAGTTGTCCAAAATCAGACGCATTTTCGTGTTTTTGAGATTTCGGGAGATTCCGAACTCAGAATTATGAGCCGTTTGAAGTTTCAAAAATCTGACATAATGAACTTTCATAAAATATTTTTACAGAATTTGATATGCAAGTTTAATCTACTGTAAAATTTGTGCAACGTAGACGTAAATAGGAAACCACCAAAAACTGTCATTTGTGCGCCATTGTGGCCATAACTCTTTACTGACTTATGATTTTATGAAACCATCGATTCCAGTGTTCATGTAGCATTAAGATATATAGGATTCCACATACAAACCTAGGATTTGATTTGGTTGACTTTTTGGTCAACGGATTGCCTCGATTTGTGTGCCACGGATCACAAATCCTTAAAGTTGACTTTTTTTGGACCAAAATTAGAGCTTAATAATAAAATTAAATTATAATAAGATTAAAATACTATTTTTGATTATTTTATTTAGAATTAAAGTAGATTAAAATGGAGGAACCTATTCAGCCACTTTTATAATCTAACTTGTTTAATTTATGTGACGGGTAGATCGGACAACGCTTTGAGTTGGGACTTCATTCTTTTTCAGATCAGGCAAGTATACCTTGCCAATTTGTTTACAGTACCTTGCATGCTATTTATATTTCTGTATATTCATTGCATGTGTAGTTTCTTTCAGTCATTACTATATATTAGATATGTTGACACACACTTGACACTTAGTATCATGAGAGGGCAAACATTTGGCGTATGGGCTTAAACACTCTGGTAAACCGTAGTATCTAGCTCGCACTATGGTAGTATGTCATGCTGGTTGCTACCCCCGCGGTATATCGATTTTTGGAGTCTCGTTGGTCGCTACCCCCACGGTATGTCGATTTTTGATGTCCTCTGACGTGTGTGTGACTTGTGAGATTTAGATCGAGTAGCCTACCCTTGCCCATACGTCAAAAAGTTGTCCTTATTTGCATTCATATAGATTATCTTGTACATCGTACTTATAAATTTTTAAACATTATGCATGTTCACTGTATTCAATTGGCTTGCTTCTATGTATCTTGTTATGTCCCTCTGAGGACCTGGTCCCTAGCCAGGTATAGACGACCATGAGTATCCGCAGGAGTACGGACCCGGACCTGACATATTACTTTTTACCGAGGAGACCTTACCCACTGAGCATCATTGATTATCTCTAGTGATGGACCCTTTAGCTGACACTCTTTTATCATCACTTTATTTTATATTGGTGATTTTAGTCTTCTCTCTTATTTTAGTTGATATAGTCATTGGTAGTGGATTTGTCTCCACCCGGCTATTAGTTATGGATTATTCAGACTCTTTATTCTAATTTAGTTATATTCTTTTCTATGACTTGTTGTGTGGATGAGATTAGTATTTTTGTGACTTGTGATAATATAGATACCACATGTGAGTTTTATTCATATTATAACGTACGTGTGTATTATGGTATCCATATATTGGAGTTGCCATATACATATGGCTGACATTCTTACGTGTTCCTAGTCTTACGTATTTAGGGACTGGGGTGTGACAGCTGTTGCTGTCGTTAATGCTGCTGCTGCTGCTATAGCTGTTATCGCTAATTCGTGTCGAGCCCACCTTCTCTCCATACACACGCAAGCACACTCATAAATACATATACTCTCACTAGTATCTCTCTCTCTCTCTCTCTCTCTCTATATATATATATATATATATATATATATATATATATATACACACATCCACACACAAACACCTATAGGTATATGCACAAGTAGTTATATACATATATAGATACATCTATATATATACATCAATATATCTCAATATGTACATATCAATATATATTTACATATATACACAACACCCTCAATCACACAACACAACTAGACACTCAACACACACACATAAACAACTTATATAGATACATATAGATACCTATACATATCCAACTATATATACACTCACCTATACATACATACATAGTTATACAACATAACCATAGAGATACCCATATATATATACCTCATACTTACATATATATATATATATATATATATATATATATATATATATATATATATATAATCAATAAGCATATACATACAACTAATATACTATGATGCATATACACCATATTATTCTCATGACCCCCAACACCTCCAATTTCAACATAGACATCTCCCTAAATATACATATATATATATATATATATATATATATATATATATATATATATATATATATATATATATATATATAAGTGCATATGTGTATCTATATGTATTTTTATGTTGAATATATATATATATATATATATATATATATATATATATATATATATATATATATATATATATTCAACATACAAATACATATAGATACACATATACACTTATATATATATATATATATATATATATATATATA